>OY979704.1:26635764-27235764 GCA_963855925.1 Inga laurina
CAGAAACAAGATCTTGTTGGTTTGTGTATTTATTTTTTTTATGAATATATAGAGACAGAGACACATATTTGAGTGTGAGAGAGAGATTTTCATATATCTTCAGTTGTGGCTACCGCAAGGAGGCTGCCTTCTGATTCAGGCGCTTTTGCTGATTGGGTAGCTTCTTCCGCCGGCCGAGCTGTCCCCGCCGACGAGCTCTCCCTCGGCTTTAATGCCGGCCCTGCCGCCGCCGCTGCGGCCGTGGGATCCGCCGCTGGTTCCACCTCCGGAATGTGGTCTGGCGCCGCCACCAGGTCGATCAATTACGGTCTCGCGCAGGATGTGGGAGGCGGCATGCTCGGCCTCCGTGATCTCTACGTGGTGGCTCCGGCGTCGTCGTTTCACCACCACCACCACCATGACCCGTCAGTTATGACCGATCCTCATTCCGTGAATAGCTCTAACCCTGCAACCGCGCTCGGCGTTGGCGTTATTCCTCTCCTCACGGCCACGCCGTGTCTCAGCCCGGCGAACATAGAGAACAACGAGGCAGCAACATTGATGAGTAATCGAAGCCGAGGAGGCGCAATTCAGCTATGGCAAGACCAGGAATCTGGACATGGTCATTATTTGAAGAAACAAGGTACAACGATGTTTGAGCTGAATGATAGTTCCGGGAATCTGGTTCAGAACGAGAATGGATTAACCGTCTCCGCGGCGAACAGCGGCGGCCAGGCCACGTGTCAAGACTGTGGGAACCAAGCGAAGAAGGATTGTAGTTACAGGAGGTGTAGGACATGCTGTAAGAGTCGGAATTATGACTGCCCTACTCACGTGAAGAGCACGTGGGTGCCGGAGTCCCGTCGGAGGGAACGCCGCATGATGGCCGCTGCGGTGACCGCGGCAACCCCTGCCGTTGGTGGTGGTGGATCCACCGGTGCTACTTCTGGTGCCAAGAAACCTAGACTCGTAACATCACAACAACAAACCACAGCAAATTCTCACACTTCCACTTCTAATACCACTCCTCCTAGAAGCTTCGACACTAGCTCTAGCCACCAAGGTCTGTGTATAGCTTAATATATTTGATGTACATCTATATTTCATGCTAATGATTTTATTTGTTATAGTTTTTGAATTGGTTATATGTCTATACAAAATGTTCAGTTGCAATTTAGAGAATTTGATGGATGTTTTTAGGGTTGCGAATTGAAGTGCGAAATTGAGTAGGGTTTTGGTTGAACTTGTGTGCAGATGCGGGTTTTAAGGAGTCATTGCCGGGTCAAGTCCGGGCTCCGGCGGTGTTCAAGTGTGTTCGGGTGACGGCGGTGGATGACGGACAGGATGAGTTTGCATATCAGGCTACTGTGAAGATTTGTGGGCATGTGTTCAAAGGGTTTCTGTATGATCAAGGGATTGAAGGTAGGGAAGTGTATCCGAATTTGTCGGAGCTCCATCTCAGTGGCAGTGGAGGCGGCCGAGGTGGAGGAGGAAATGGGGCTTCATCTTCATCACCAATACTGGATCCATCTGATATGTATGTAGCTTCAGGTGGAGGCTTACTTGGAGGAGGATCAACTTATGGTAATACAATAAATTAACCATAAAAAATGTAAGCTCTAATTTATTTGTTGTTCATCTGCTGATTAACTATTGAAGCAGCTTCTGGGAAAAACTAATCTGTTCATCATCATCTTCTGAGCTTGTAATCTTTTTTATCCTAATTAAAAATGCGTATCACTATCCTTTGGCTTCCTCATTCATATA
The DNA here is from genome assembly GCA_963855925.1 of Inga laurina. Lineage (NCBI taxonomy): Eukaryota > Viridiplantae > Streptophyta > Magnoliopsida > Fabales > Fabaceae > Inga > Inga laurina. The sequence goes on from OY979704.1 coordinate 26,637,511, forward strand.
TATATAACTCTTTCTCTTCTATTTGCCTTGATGAACAGTAAATTATGACAAGGGAATTACATTATCTAACAGAATTAAAAATAATACCGAGAGCTTTTTTGATGTTCATCATCCTCATGAATAGGCTACAACGTACCTACTATTACTATAATATAATACTGTTTGCCTTTTCCCAGTATCCACTCATGACACTAATTAGTTTCAAAATTTTCCTCTCTTCTGTAAGTAATTAAATGTGTCAAAATGGGGAAACCTACAGTGTAAAAAAGTATTGTTCATCATGAAAGTTTCAGTTTATTTTTATATTATTATATATGGTTGAGAATTTGTATTTCTTTACATAGTATTGAATGTGCTTCTTTCTGTGTATGCGAGCATCTTATTGCCATTTTAATGATATTATTATTTTACATTATTGGCACACATTGGTTCTATTCTTTCCTGCTTTTATTGGTGTTTTTGGTTCAGTACAAATTGGAAAGAAACACAGCTGCTTTACACTCTTAAACGTTGAAAAGTAGCTGTGAGGTCACATTCATGGCTGTACTTTAATACCAGTTTGTAATCATACCAGTTCCCATATTCATTATACAAATTGTGTTTTGATTTCCTTTTTTTCCTGTGTGGAATTCATACACTCCATTGTGTTTTGTGAAGCTTTTGTTTGTATCCCTTCTTTACGATCCTACATTTTCACAATTGTTTTTTTTTTTGTTACATTGTTGGTGCAGGAGTCTGAGTCTGAGGTATGAATGAAAACACAAATCATTGTGAGGTTCCGTGAAATGAATGTAATCACAAAAAAGTCTCGTAATATATGAACTTGATGCAATAACAAATTCTAGTGCAGGAAATGACGAGAGGTATCTGCTGCTCACTTGTTATTGGTTTTTTTTTTTTTTTTTGTGTGGTTACATTTACTTCCTTGGGACCTCATAGTGATTTCTCCCAGAATTTATGATTTTGATGTTTGGGTTAAGGGTTGGAAGTTGTAGGAATGATACTATAGCGGGTAACAAATTATGCTTCTGGGGCATCCGCAGAGACTCGGCGAGTTTCATTTTGTATGAACAAAAGGCCAAAATGAAATGCTTAGTGATTTGGTTTTCTCTAATTGCTCTTATAATTTGTAGTGAATGTTAGATATGCTTCACTTTAAGCAGCATAAGCGTCTTAATCTGTGCACACTGATGTTGTTTGTATTAGCCTCTTCTTGATTTGTTTATCCTTTTTGTTGCCATTACCATCATTTTATTATTGTTCCAGTGTGAACAAAACACAGATTAAAATAGTAATCCTGATATCTTTGTTGCTTCCCAGGCATGTCATTTCTGCTTATAGCAATCTAATTGTTGTTGATAATTCTTTTGCTTTCTGCCTTTTCAGTTCTTTATTATTTGCTGCAGATATATATATATATATGTGTGTGTGTGTCAGTTATTTTTATTGTCGTATTCTTGTTTGTGATTGTTAAACAAATGAAGCATATTGTCTATCTTTCGTGAATGCTTGAATTATCCTTTCTTGCACATGCCCTCCTCTTCTACCTGTCTGATACATTATATATATATATAGAGAGAGAGTTGTCTGAATCATCCATTATATATATATATGTGCGTGTATATTAAGTTGGTGGATTTTATCTAGTGGATGGCAATGTCATTGCCATTTTGTTTTCTTTCTTGCTTGGCCCATGACTTAAATGGTAACTGGAGGGGCAGTGTCTCTGCTTGACACTGGGATACGTACACTTATATATATATATATATATATATATATATATATATATATATATAGATACTCCTTTCTTAGTATAAGTTATATTTATCTAATTTGATAAGATTAAGAAGTAATTTAAGCTAGTTGATATGACATGTATAAATTAAGTAAATATATTTTATATCAAGGATTGGAGGGGGAATCATGCAAGTAACAACACTACATTGTAACTTTATTAGATTAGGAAGTAATTTAACTTCGTGTGTATTTAATTCCTGAGTCGAACCTAAATGAAAGATTTAGTTAGCAAGTTTATTTTCGTCTTTATAAGATCACAATCCATAATGTTTCACGACTTAGTAATTTTTTTCCTGTAATATCTCTGTTGATTGGAAGTATTAAGGAGGTTTAATTTTTATTAATGATAGATCTAATGCAAATGATTAGAGATGAAGTTTTAAGGAAGTCAACATACATTTTACAAATGACTAATTTAACTGATGATTTTTTAGTATCTGCAAATCACTTATAAACTTATACATCAAGGAATAGATGGAGTATGTATTAATATTGGCTGGATTGAATGAAAGAGACTTGATACTCCTTTTTTAGGAAAAAAATTATGGTTCAAAGTTCAAAGTGATCAGAAAAAACTGCTCAAATTTCCTCCTATAGTATTTGATGCCTTATATTTCTAACAAAAACATGTTGAAATGCCTGGTCGCCAATTAACATTCCTTCCATAGTTTCATGTTTCTTTTCATCATTATTCTTAATCAAGAATCATGAGATTTTGTAACGAACGTGTTTAATGTTATATGCCATATCTGAAGAAGGCCTATCTTTATTTATTTATCTTTTTTTGGTCAGTCTTTGAATCTCTGATTCTCTGTCATTGCTTTCTAGAACATGTATATATGTGACTCAGTCACCATATTAAGCTCGTGTGGTTTATTACTGCCTCCAGTCGTAAATAAGATAAATTTGACTCTTTTTGGAGAGATTAAGGAAGTTAAATAAGTTATTTAATTTATTATATGTTATGTATCCTTAGATTATATATTAATTTATTAGTTAAACTAATTAATTTGAAGAAAAATATAAAAATATAAATATTTTAAAATAATTTAATTAATTTTTTTAATTTATCAGAAAAATTCGTTTTTATCTTATAATTAAGACTGTCGAGTATTATATATTCATAAACTTGTGTGTATCTATTCTTCGACGCACAACAGTTTTCTTAAAGTTTTTACTTTGAAACTTTCTGGGTTTTATTTCTTTCCACCTCCCAACAAATTTCTCGCAGATCTGATAGATATCATAAGCCATTTTCAAGAAGATCTGATAGTGCATGCCACCCACAACTTCACTTTATATAGATGTATATAACAGAGACACACAAACATGTGTCTGTGTGTGTATGTTGTACAATGTAGGAAGTAGTACTGTGTGTGAATGATATAGTTTTATTTTGACCTGGAGTGAATGATATAGTTGAAATGATGAGAATCAAAGAATTGTCTGTATGTGGCCTACGTTACGGGTGTTTGTGGCAGAGAAGAGCAGTGACTTTATTCATAATACGAACTCCATTCTTTTTCCTGCAAACTTTCATTCATTCATATTTATCGTTTAATAACTTGTGACTTTGCTTCACTCACCTTCTTTTCTCTTCTCTTTATTTCTTTCTTTTTCTTTCGTTCATTTCTTTTTATTACAATTTTTCATCTCCAGAAACTTACGGAGGAGATATGTTGATTTTCATGTCGTCATTATCATCATCATCTAGCTGTTGCCTTCTGCTTCGTCTGTTCTTTACCTAACTTTTTTCTTATTGACTACGGTCAATTACGTTGTCATTTTTTTTACGTAATTTAATTTATTATAAAGGACGAGAGTAACATGGTTTCTTCGGTAAATTGCACAAATCATCATGATGCTAATATTCTTGTATTATCTAGTTTTCCAAATCACGTCTTATATCCATTCACACACACACTTGTTGGTTTAACTTATTCGGGATTATAGATTGTCAAGCCAGCACTATGATGTAAAGTCAGTAATTATAAATTAATAATAATTGGGCAAAAATTATAAGAAGTTCCCCTAAATTTTGGATGATGTACGAATAACCTTTTTCTTGACAATAAACTATTCTGAGTTTAGAAGTCTATGCGGATACTCTAACTCAATTATATAAACCCCATTACACTTTATTTTTGGATGCAGATGACCAAATTTTGATTGATATGGAAATAACTCTTGAAACTTTAAGCTCTGTGCAAACTCAATTGTATGGGAATTATTTGCATAAATGTAGGAGTTTAGTGGGCTCATTGTGAAGATTAAAATGTTAGAGATATTATATGTACATAATCCAAAGCTCGAAGAGTTATGTATAATTTATCCCAATAATTACTAATTCTTTATGGGTGAAGTAAAATAAAATTGGTTAGGTAAAGAGTTCAAACTTCAAAGTTACATATGGGGACGAATTAAACATTATACTTGATCTTCATAATATTTAAACAAAAAAAAAGATATAATTAATGTTAGGTTGGTTGGATGAAAAGGTACTTTTCCTTGAACATGATTAAAAGTTTGATAATATTTTTTTTTTATATTATTATCCGGTATTTGATTTAAGATTTGTGGCTGTCCTTTTCCCTTCCAACACAGGTGTCTCTTTAGGACTCAAAGTTAAGACCTAAAAAAATTTAATAGGATCTTATACCATTAAACCATTATATGTTGGTGGTTTGATAATCCTTTGCAGTACATGGTTTGTATACGAAAAATATTAATAAATTTATTGGTTCTGTAGTTTTAACCATTGCTTCTAACTTGAGAGTGGAATAACCCTAATGGGTAGGCCTATAATTCGTGCACTCAAAGCTTTGTCTGTTGCATTCTAACTTAGGGTTGATAATAGTAATAATCACAACGGTTGGATATTGTGGCAGATTATGTTTTAATTAATGTTTTAAAAGTCAAACTGAACGTCGAATCGGAGAAGCTATTGGGTCATGGGTCGTATGATTGACTGGTCAGATCGGCGGTTGGACCGATAATATGATAATTAAATAAAAATAATATTATACGTACATATAATTATATAAATATAAAAAATAAATATGAAATTTTGACATTACTTAAAAATAAGCACATACAAAAGCTTATATGTATTATCTTTCCCAAATCCCAAATTTTAAAACATTAAAATCATTAAAAAATAACACAATAACACATCAATAATACTAATATTCCGGTTCAACCACCCCGGTTTTCGGTTCAACTCTGGTTTCTGGCAAAATAGCCGGTCTGAAGCGGCCTAAAACGGTCTAAATGGTGAAATGGTTCAACCGGTCCGACCGTCCAGTCCGGTCCGGTTTTCACAACATTGGTTTTAATATGAACATTTCTTTTTCCATGGAAAGTTTTGGTTTCTTGGAAGAAATTGGCATCATTTTCTTATTACTTATTTCTGAAAGAGATGATGATATAAAATAATGGGTTATGCATTCCTAATTAGGGAAATATGCAATAAAAGAATGGAATATTTATTAAAGTTCATCTTCTTGCTTCTTTCTATATATTCCCTCTTGTCCTTTTTATAAGAGTTTAAAATTTGAATTGTCTTGATTCTTTTAATAAGAGCCCAACAAAAGTTGTTTGAACATTTAACGAGTTTTTTTTCTATTTTTACCCCTCATTAATTATATGTATTGCATTAATTAAAAAGTTGGTGGTACTCATATTTTCTCTATTTCTCTCTCTTACTTACCACTCAAAAATAAGGGTATACTTGGAAAATAAAGTTTATTTCATGCATATTTATTTTTTAATTAACTTTAGCCACTTTCCTAAACTGCGTAATTTGGTTATTGAGCTCTTATAAATAAGACCAAAGGAGTATATATCCTATCCCAAGAAACATTTTATAAGGAATTTGTCATCCTTATGACAAGCTACTAAATGAGGTATTAATTACAATTTTACAATATTGTTCCTATTTAAAATCTAATGTAATTTACTCTTTTTGATATAATTCACTGTTTTATGGTAAAAATATACATTTGGTCCTTTAATTTTATGTAATATTTCATTTTGGTTCCTTAACTTTAAAAAGAATATCACTCTGTGCCTAATTATAAGTAACTTATTACCACATTCTCACGTATTAAGGAATGCATTAAATTAATAAATTTTTCTATAGTTGTCTTTATTAACTTCTCTCTCTCTCTCTCTATTTTACAAATGATTTCACACCTCTTTCTCTCTTTCCAATAAAAATTAAATATGGGTAAAATTGACAAAACATCATTAATTATGTTACAAGTGATTTATATTTTGAACTAAATTTTTTTCCTACAAGTGACTTATATTTAGACACAGAGTGGTATTTTAAGGCATTTAGTCTCGATATCTTTGGTCTCAAATAATTACATGAATGTATTAAAATAGTTAAAAATATTAAATTTATCATAAAATTCAAATGACTTTAAGATTTCCTTTATTGGCTATATAAATTCAAACATCATATTAATTTTTATTTTTTCTAATTAGTATCATTATTCAACATGAACTTATATAAAGTATTTCATATCAATTAAAATTATCAGATGTCTTGTAAAAAGAACAAGAATACATTTAAAAAGATGTTTTTCCTTTTAGCCTTAATGTAGGGTGTAACACCCCAACTTTTATTCACCAAGAGTATATTGTGATTATTTTATATATTCAATAAAATGGTGAATCCTTAAGCCAAATGAATTAAATATTGGAAATTGAAAGGTAAATAGTGTTTTTAGTGAAATCGCTTGTGAGACAGTGAGTTTGTCATGTGGTTTTGGAAGAACAAATGATGAGCAAAAATTATGACATTTTACAGGGTGAAAGTAAACATCCCAAGCTTTAATTTGATAGGCCATATGAATCATTTGAAGCTATAGGTAAAAAGATATGAATTTTTGAAGTTAGTCCAGAAAATCTGGAAAGTCTCTGGAGCAGCGGTCAAAGAAATTAGATATGGTATTGATATGCTTTCAACTGGCTAAATTCCATATTTTTTCTTGAAACTAGACTCAATAAGGGTTCCATAGCCTTTGGAATCACTGCAAAATGATGTCTATAAAATTAGTTATGATTTTTTGAAGTTAGGGCATAAAATCAGTCAGAATTGACACTATTTCAAAAATTAAAAATAAAATGTGTTAGAAATTGATTAATGGAATTAAAGATGCCAAGTGTCATTATCATATGAAGAGGGGATTAGATTATAATTTATGAAGATGAACACATGTCCAATTGCATTAAAATAATGCTACATAAACATAGTCATGATGATAAGGCTACATGGACTTGGCAATGATAGTTAATGATGATAATGATTGAGTGAATTGTTGAATATATGATGGTAAGAATTAGCTTGAGTGAAGGGATGGATGAACATGAAGGCATGATGGAGGGCATGGCATTTCACTACTTGAGTTCTTGGTGGAGTATGAAGTTAGTTTAATTGGAGAAAAGCAAATGGTTTGGTTTGAGCAAGAGGGGGAGCACGTTTTTTGCCAACCAAGGGAGAAGAAAAATTGGTTCCAACCTAATGAGAAGCTAATGGAGTAAGTATGTTATAAACATGAAGGGAGGGAGGCTTGTGACAAGTGTCACAACAAGATTTAATCTTGGGAAAATCAAGGGCTAAGAAGAAAGATGAAGGAATTGATTAAAACACTTCCTCTTCCCTTCATTTTGTTCATTTCAGCCAAAAGAGAGAAGTGGGGAGAGAGAGAGAGAGAGAGAGCTTGAACAGGCCAACGAGTTCTAGAGAAAGGAGGAAGAGAAGCTAAGGTAAGACATTGTTCTTAAGCTTTTTCTTTGTAAACTTCCATGAGAAACCTCCTCTAAACCTTGTTTCTTCATGAAACCATGATTTTGAAGACACATTGTTAGCTCAAGGGAAGAGAAAGGAGACGCTTAGAGTGAGAAGATCCAAGAAGCTCAAGATGTAGCTACATTAAACTCAAATTTATACCAGTATGAAGTGTTGTTGGTGTTTGTTGTTGATTTGGTGATTTTTGGTTGAGTTTGTAAATTTTGAAAGCCCTAATCCTAAGGGATTATGCTGCCCAAATTTTTTTGAATCATGATTAAGAAGTATTTAAATGAGTTAATAAAGGATTAGAAGTGGAAAAGTACGAGTTTTGGAAGCTAAAACACAAAACCCCATTTTCCCTATTTTTTCCTAATATTTCGGCTAGCATTGTTCTAGGGGAAGGATGTAATATCCCAACTTTTGATTAAGGGCAAATCATGATTATTGTGGATAATTATGAATTTAATTTGAATTATTATGTGTTTTATGGCAATATTGATTAATATATCATAATTATTGAAAAAATTGGAAGAATGGAATTATTGGTCATGAGTTGGTAATTAAGGAAGAAATTAATTACTAACTAAGAGAAAATGGGATGTGTGATTAAAATGGCTAATGGAGAGATTAAAGTAGCTAATTGGTGACTTAATTGGTGTAAGCCAATAGCAAGTTGACATGTGGAAAAAGGTGGGTAAAAGTCAAAAAGGAATAAAAAAGCTTATTTTCTCTCTCTTCTTCCCTTGTATTCGGCTGGAGGTATGGGGGGAGTACTATTGTTTCTTCTTCCTCACACTCCATCTCACCATCTCTCTTATTCTTGCTCTCTCTCTCTCTCGTCAGCCATGGAAGGTGAAAGGAGGAAGAAGAAAGCTTGAAAAAGGTAAGGAAAATGATCTCTATTTCTCAAACTCCCTTCATTAAAGTTGATCATTAAGTTAAGAGCTACATTTCTATTGTTGTAGCTTGTCCATTGGTTGTGGTTTGTGATCACACGAAATTTTGGAAAGTAGTGAATCCAGAACTCTCTTTGGAGAAGTTGATAAGGTGAGTGAGACCTATCTATCTATCTAAGTTTCATACCATTTGAAATAGTTTGAATTTTCTGGAATTTTGGGCCCATTTTTGAAAATGAGGGCCATTGGGAGTAAGGTATGTGTTTGATATGGAATTTGTATGTTTGGAATGCATTTTGGATAGATAGAATTGATTGGGTTTGAAATTTGTTAAGTTTGGAGATTTTGAGAGTTTGGTGTTTAATGTTACCCAAAAACAAAACATGATAATGGAATAGGATTTTGGTGATTTTGACATTTCCATTGGATTCCTTGAGTGATTTTGTGTGGGAATAAGCTTGGTTGTTGATTTTGGATTCATTTGGATCACTTGGGAAAAGTTGGAAATCTGTCTTGTTTGAGCTCTGTTTTTCGCTGTCAGTTTGAACAAGAGTTTTGAATGACCAAATGGTGTTGGACAATTATGAAACTTTCTAGTCTTAAAGTTCACATCCCAAGCTTCAAAATGGACATATATTTTGTGTCATTTCGTTTAGTATTCTGTGAGATATGGTTGTCCAAATTTTGGGACTGAAACAGAACTCTGTTTTGGAGTAGTGTTTAGTTTTTGGTGATTCTGTATTTGTGTAGTGATTTCCAGTGATGGGCTATATTTTTCCTTGAAAGAGGACTTATATACCTTTCATTTGGCTTTGGAATCACCTCGCTTCGATTTTTCTAGGATTAGTTATGAATTTTGGAAATTCAGCCAAGAATCAGGAGATTTCTTGGCCGCGGCCCATGAGTGGCTGGCCGCGGCCCAAACCTTTCTGGCCTGATTCTGGCCGTGGCCCATGAGTGGCTGGCAGCGGCCAACGGCCTTCTGACCATATTTTGGCTGCGGCCCAAGGAAGGGCTGGCCACGGCCAACCCCTGTGTTCCAGCACTTTGTGTTTTCGAAAAGTGACCTTCAACATATTGTTTCCCAACCTTTTAGGGCTTCTATTAGAGGCATTTGTGGCATCTTAAGAGACCTAAATGATAACCAACTTAGTGTATTATGGAAATAAGTAATTGGAAGAGAGATTGATCAATTGTCCCTAATTTGGTATATGATTTGATATCTGCCGAACGCATGAGCCCACTGTGCCAAAGATTGTCAGGAAGGATTCAGGTAGCGACTCCTCTCTTATACTTTGTGTAAATGTATTGTATGTTTGTCTGTCATTCATTGTGTGGATGCTGCTGCTACTGCTTTGTGATACCTTGTGCATTGAGATACCTTGTGGAGTTTAGTGATACATTGTGCTTTGAGATGCTTTGTGGTGCTTTGTGCTTCGTGTTGCTACTACATAGTGTTCACCGCGAAAGCGGGCGTTGTGCATAGTGATTACAGTGAAAGCTGGCATAGTGCATTGTGATTACAGCCGTGAGTGCTGTCGTATGTGGCGCGAGCTAGAGATCATTGTGAAGCTACTGAACATGATGAACATACATGCTTTGTGTTTATATATTGTATGAGTGATTTGTTGCTACTAGGATTCTTTAGAATCTCACTCTTTCCGTATGACTAACCTTTTCAGACAGGGCAAGTGGCTCGAAGGAGAAGTGACCAACCCGGAGTGGTTAGGATCTCTTAGGGACATTCAGGATTTTGGGATTGTTGGTTATCTATTGTAGATTTGGGATTACTGTATATAAATTGTTCATAGTGAATTTTTGATTTGTAATCCCCATTTGGAAAATAGTAAACCCATTCGATATATATAGTAACCCGGGGTTTGCCGGGATTTTAGTTTCCGCACTCTGATATTTCTTATGTGATTTGATTTCTCAAGTAGTTATATCCGCACGTGAATGTTAGACCCAAAATTATTATGTTTTGAATTGATTTTGAAATACCTCATCCCGAGATGAGGGATTATAAATTGTTGATTTCATTTTATTGGTCTCTATTTCATTTAAATTTCGAAATCCGGATGTGATTACCGTGAGGGGGTTACAAAGGAGCTAGATTTTCCTAAAATGAATGGTTCCATTGGATTCAATGGGTAAAAATAGGTAGTGTTACAGTTGGTTACTTTTTCGGAAAAGGCAAAAAGCATAATTATGAAAATGCCACTAAAATCCTAAATCAGGGTTGTCAAGGGTATTTTCATAATTTAACACTTAATTTGGTGATTTCAAGCTCAGAAATGGATTCCTTGGGCGAAAATATGTTAGGATAACCCTAGTAAAAATTTTGGAAAAACGTGCCATCGAACCGAGTACGGTGGGGCCAGGCCGGGGTCCGAGGGGTTTTTTGGTAAATGTTTACCATAGACTAACATATCCACAAGAAACACTATGGAAGAGTCTAAAATGATACTTGGATAGGTTATGACATATTCTTGTACATTTAATATTGTAGGATCACATTGGAAGCTGGAACGACACGTTTTACGAGTCACAATAAAAGCGAAATTGATAAGACTTTGAGGTAGGGATTACCATCCTTCATATACTATGTGAATGATTGTATGTATTTGTTACTGTATTTTGTGATTTGATTGTGTGCTAAAGGCACAGTACCTAGTTGTGGTTCGGTGCCAGCAATAGTATATCGGAAAATCCTAGCTGTGGTCGATGACTTAGTTGAGGTACACTATCGAAAATCCTAGCTATAGTCGATAACTCGGTTGAGGTAATTATATGTGAATCAAATTGAACTTTCATTTTTGTCTAATGTGGTACATTGCATATTTAATTTTCATATTTTATATGTTGATCGTATGCCTCTATGGGGATTCTTCGGAATCTCATCCTATTTTTAAATAAACATCTCAATGGGTGCCAATGTATCAAAAGGCAAAGGCGTAGACGCCAAGAAGTGATTGGCACGTGTCTCAAGGCAAGGTCAAGGCCGATTGTTATAATTAGTTTATGTTTAAGATATTTTGGGAAATCTTGTAAATGTTAGAATTTCCGTTGTATTTCTATATTTTTCGCATTTCGTTGATGAATGACATTGGGATTGTAAATGAATACTTTTATCAGTATAATTGTACTTTTCGATATGCCTACGGAATCTTGTCTTTATTACTCTTCGATTTTTGAAATGAAAACGGGTGTTGACATAGGGTCTAATTTAAGAGTTGATTTTGATCCCAAATATAAGACATATTTTTATATTTATTAATTTTTTTAATTTATCCATATTGACATTCCTTTGATAATAATTAAGTAAGATAGAGGTAAATGGAATTAAAGAAGATGTGATTAGGGTGTTTTAGAATATGAGAAAATATAATTAGAGATAAATAAATTTTATATTAAAAATACGAGAAAATATATAATACAGATAGAAGCAGTCCTATATTTTAAATAGATAAATGATTAGATTTGCAAAGCAAACACAGGTCTTGCTGCAGGGGGACCTAATGATTAACCGAGTTGGAAATCCCATTAATCAACATTGAGTTCTGTTTTAGATTCATTATTTAAAACTCATAAGTTGATCAAGCCACTCGATTTTGGAAGTTTATTTATAAATCATACCTAGAGAGATTATCTAATATGTAATTGAATGAAAAACCATAGTTAATATTCCAACATATTTTATATTAAATCCCTATTCCCTCCCAACATGTTTCATTAGATCTAAGAAAAACTTTAAAATTAAAGTAAATGGGTAAACTTATATAAAAAAAGGACAATAAAGATAAAAATAAAAATAATGATAATATGTGATGGGGGCCGTCTCATTCATGAATCATAATCACCAATTTGCAAGGGCAACATTAGTTGCTTGAACTTGAAGTAGAGAGGCTTGATCTTATGTAGGTATGAGGGTAAGAGGTCCTCACAAGGTAGGCTAGCTTATTAGGGTACCCCACAACCCTACGCCTCTCCCTCTCTCTCTCTCTCTCATCTATAAGCCTACCTACCTACGAAACTTATGTGGCTCCGTTTCCCTTGCATTCATCACCAATGTTCGTAGGGTAGATCAGGCCTTAGGGTCATAGGGAATCACTTTGGATCCTATACTTGTTACAAACACATACCACCAAAATTCACTCCACTTTACTCCACCATTTCTTCACTTTTCTATCTCTTTCGTCATCATCATATTCACCATCCAATATATTTATACATATTTTATTTTTATTTTTTACGTGAAGATATGACTCGTTGAAATTTGAAGTGTTTAAAAGTTGGGGATATAATGACGCATATTGGAGGTTATTTTTATTGGACCCGGCTACCCTCTGCCGCCAAATCCGTTCATTGCCTATCTTTTTCTTAAAACTACACCATTTTTGGTGTAGTTTTGAGAGAAAGATGGGGTTAAATTTTTTTTATTTTAAAAAAATGGTATCTAATATTTTAAAATATTTTTATGAACACATCTAATATCTTAAAATATTTTTTAAGTAGCATGCAGTATCCTAAAATAATTTATAATGCTTTTAACCGTTTAAAATATTTTTTTAGTTGTACCCAATATGTTAGCAGAATAATTGTAATTTTATCCTTCATGTATTTTTTATCTCCAAAAATTACTTTCAAATATTTTTTGTGGTTTAACCCTTTAAAATATTTTTTTAGTTGTACCCAGCGTCTTAGGAGACTAACTACTATTTAATATATTTTTCTTATTAGTAATGAGCACCCAAAACTTAGAATATTGGTTTATTGATTTCCACCCACTCTAAAATTTTTTTCCAGTAGCACCTAATATTATAAAGTAATTTTTGGAGCTGAAAAATTACATTAAGGGTAAAATTACAATCAGTCTATTAACATACTGGGTACAATTGAAAAAAATATTTTATAGAGTTAAAAAAACTAAAAATTATTTTAGCATACTGCATGCTACTTAAAAAATATTTTAAAATACTAGATACGTCTAGAAAAATACTTCAAAATACTATATACCATTTTTTAAGGGAAAAAAAGTTCAACTCCATCTCTTTCTCAAAACTATACCAAAGCGGTGTAGTTTTAAGAAAATGATAGGCAGCGGACAAGCCTGACAGCGGAGGGAAGCCATGTCCATTTTCATTTTGCATATATTGATTATTGCATTAATGTACATGCCTGTCACTAGTGCAAAACACTAATTTAACTACATGATTTCGCATTAGTTACTTGAATTACCGAAACGGTAATGGATATGTCATATTTTTACTTATATTTTAAGTTTTTTTGATATCGTGATTTAGATTATGGCATCAATTGTATGAGCACTGGATGCCATAATTAGGCTTATGATATTTTTGCATCAGGTGTACTTCAAACAAATGCCATATTAGCATTTACAACTTCAATTTAATAAGCACCAGACACCGTAGTTAATTAAAAGGATTTAAGTTAAGTTTTGAAAATTTTTTGTAATATATATATTGAAAAATAAATAAATATTTTAAATATAACATATAAAAATTTTAATTAAATAATGAAAGCAAATTTTAAAAATAACAATATTATAGTTACATTAAAATGACCTTTTTTAAGTCAGAAATTTGTATAGTTGTATATTAATTGGTTGTATATGAAGTAGGTTATCAAATGAGGGATTATATAGATTTAACGTGTTAAAAAAATTATATTCCTGATACAATGTCAATTATGATTATAATTGTTGCCGTAATATGCAAATATGACATCAATTTAAATAAGAATGGATATCATAATCAATTAAATAATTACCTTCTATTATGACATCAGTTGTGTTTTGGTATGATGTTGTAATACATTTATTTATTTATTTATTTATTGTGTCAAGTCATTATCAACTGACTCCATAATATAGGTCCTTTCATTATTAGAAAATGAAGTTAGGGACATAATTTTTTTTGTCGGTAATTTCCAATAGATTATATTATAAAAATTATAATAGAAATACAATAATAAAATAAAGATATAAAAATTATTGTTGCTTATTTTTTATTAAAATATGTGAGTTTTTCAATAATATTATATATAAATAAAAACTATAAATGTTAAATACAAATCAAAATCAAAATGTATAATATAAATATTATTTTATAAAATATTAACTTTTTTACTTTTTGAATAAACAATATATTAAGTTTTAACAAATAATTACATGAAAAAATAAAATTAAAAATAAATATTATATATATATATATATTTTTATATTTAGTTTTGTAAATAAGGATTGTAGGTTCATCACAGCTCAATTGACAAAAGCATATCAGCATACGCATGAAGTCAAGGGTTTGAATCCTCCCTTTGTCACAGAATGCATGCATCCAATTTGTTACTTGAACAAGGCGCTGACATGGGCACGAGGCGCCTTAGAGTTGAGTTGGTAGGGATAAATGGCGGCGATGTAGTCGGCTAAACGGTAGTGGTCAACCGGTGACGTGGCAACGCCTAGGGTAAACCAATTTATTTTTTTTCTTTTTATGTTTCTTTACAACCTCATGTCGTTTGTAACTGACGCCGTAATGTATTCTGTTATGGCGTTAGGTCCTTTGTAACCAATGCCATAATATCTATTTTTCGCTACTTTAATTTCTACCACACCCAATATACTGTAGCGATAATACATGTTTAACTGATGTCAAATATAGCATTTTGCATAGTGCGTATAATTTTATAGTGGAGGGAATACCATGAACATTATGCCTCAGTATTAAATTTAAAGTAGTGCAAAACTCCAAGTACATACTATCTAGTTTTTTCAAGGTGTTCAAAGTAGCCCGGTGTAATATCCTAAATTTTGGAATTTGAGGCTTGGGAATAAGTCTAAATTAAGTCGACTGCTAAGACCCAGTTTAGCAGGTATCCCAAATCTATTCCCTAATATTTCTTATATCTTTAACGTATTAAAGGGAATAAAATAGTGAATTAAAGAGTACGGAAAATTTGTATACAATAATGGAATTTGTTGAGGTTGCAAGTGCTTGTCGTTTCATTACTTCCAATGAGGTAGTATTGTTGTGCAAAGCATTTCACTGCTCCAATGATGTTCAAAAATTATGAAATTTTATAGAGTAAATGTAGACATCCTAAACTTCAATTTGATAGGTAATAGATAATTTTTGGAGTTGTCTACAAAAAGTTAAAAACTTTTGGAATTTACCCAATAAAATTGATTATTTTCTGGAACAACATGCAAATATTGAAATTATGGGAATTGTGGGCTTTCAATTGGCTAAAGATTATATTTTTTCTTGAAACAAGACTCAATAAGGGTTCTATAACCTTTGAATCACTCTGATATGATGTCTATAAATTTAGTTATAATTTTTCAAAGTTTGGGCCGAAATCTGCCAAAATTTTGTTAAAATAGAAAATTGAGAAAATTAATTAATTAAATTGGCATATATTATTAAAATCATCATCTTCTTCCCTCAGCTCTAAAACTGACGTGCTTTAGCTGAAAATAAAGACATAAGGTGTGAGAAATTTTAGAGAGAAAAAGGAGGAAAAAGCTTACAAAGGTAGGTGATTTCTTCGATAAATTGGTTCCTAACACGTATAACTCCATTCCTAAGCTACCCTTTCATGTGGTTTAAGGTTTGGAGGCTCAAAAATCTATTATAGAAGGGCTAGGGTTTTCAGCCATATTGAGGAAAAGCTAGTGGGAACTTGAGATAACTTCCAAATTCTTGTATATTGACTATTTTGGCTGCTGTAGAGCATTTAATAGATGGAATTTCACCGAATTATCTTTATTTGTAAAATTTGGAAAAGTGGCCTTAGAAGTGCTATGCTGCCAAAATTTGGATTAAATGGTTGATGTAACATAAAGTAATAGCTAATAAAGTGATTAGGAGTAGAAAAGAACATGTTTGTGGAGTTAGAATCGAAAAACCCCAAGCTTTCCCGCAGGATACCCATATTTCGGCTAGGCTGAGATCTAGGGGCTAGAGTTGGATTTTTAAAGATTTGATGGCTCCGTTGAGTTCAAGAGGAAAAATTAGGTAGGGTTACAATTTGTCACTTTTTTGGAAAAGGTCGAAAAATTATAATTACGAAAACGCCCCTGAAACCCTGAAATAGGGGCTATCAAGGGTATTTTGGTAATCTGAGAATGAATTTGATAATTCTGAGTCCGTAAATGGATTCCTTGGGTAGAAATATGTTAGAATAGCCCATGTCAAAATTTCAGAAAAAGTACAACCAGATCGGGTATGGCGGGGACGGGCCAGGGTCCTGGGGGTAATTTGGTAAATTTTTATCATAGGCTAATACAACCACAATAAAATATCTGGAAGTGCCTAAAATGGTACATGAATGGGTTTTAACCTAATTCTTGTACATTTGATATTTTAAAACCAGATTAGGAGCTTAAGCTTGACACGTTTTACGAGGTGAACAATTGAAGCAAGAAAAGGGTTAAGGTAGGGACTACTATATCTTATTTACTGTGTAACTATTTATATGATGTGTGTTACTATATTTTGTGACATGAACACATGCTGGAGGCATATTACCTAGCTGTGATCTGGGACCTAGCCAAGCAACACTGGTATTGCCTAGTTGTAGTCAGGGACTTGGCTGAGTTACATGTAGAGGTTTCAATTGGATTGTCGGCCCTGAGTTTTTTGTACACATAGATTGATGTGAATTTTCATTTTACTTGATACGGTGTGTTGCATATTTAATTCTCGCATTTTATATGTCGATAGTATGTTTCTACTAAGATTCTCTGGAATCTCACCCCTTTTTATAAATAAAATGTCTTTGCGGGTGCTAGCAGTTCGAAAGGCAAGGATATAGACACGGGGAACTAAAGGGCACATTTCCCGATATGAAGACAGTGGTTATATATAGTCTTTTCTTTTGAATATTTTGAGAAATTGTATATATTACCTAACCTTGTGGGGCATTCCTCAAAGTAGTCATGTATTAAACATCAGTATTTTGATGCTATTTCTGTGTTGCCCACTGAACGCGTGCAAACACTCTGATAAGATGAAAAATCAGATAAGGGTATGACATTTTGGTATAAGAGCCCAAAACGATTCTGGATAAGCCTAAGTGGTTCTTGCAGAGTGGCAATTCTGACAACAAGATGGTATAATGATATGGTCTTGATTGCATAGTGCTAGGAAATATGCACGGACATGAGGTACTAAAGGAGTGTATCTTCCCAATTTTCTAATCAAACATAGGAAATAGCACATACCCGGAGGGCGGCGAGTGCTGTAATGCCAATCTGAGAAAGGTACCGCTGGTATTAGGAGGCTTCTAGCGATATCAGGATGGTGACAGTGGTATCAGGGAACACATGTATCAGGGCACTTAAAGGTGATATCAGTACCCAGATGACATATTGGTGGTACCGGTGCACCTGGAGATGATATCAGTGTGGTATCAGTAGTATCAGGATAGTATCAAGAACCAGTAGTATCAATACATGTAGATGCGGTATTAATGCCCAGTCGACATATCAGTGGGACTAGTACACTGGATAGAGGAATCAATGCACGCAATGACGGTATCAGAACACCAATAGTAACAGTTCTGATAATGGTGTCAGAATTGATAATTGCATATGTACCGGCACTGATACGTAGACCATACACAGTTTTTTTGATGCATGAAGATAATAAGCATGATTTTTTAGACAAGGGTAATTTCAAGGTACCGGTGGTTGGAAGCAGATAAAGCCGGTATCTGCGTTTTTGCACTAGGGCACAAAAGTTAAGCATATTCGATCCAGGGTAATCTAGGATAGGTAACCCCCTAGGAAGTTTAGTTGACAGGATCATGGAGACTTAAGGAATAGTGATTGTCTTGAGGTTTCTTCAAGACTAATGACCATTTATGTTAGATGATTTGAAGAGTTCTTAGACACATAGAGATATTGATGATGTAAGCATTGATTTGAAATCAAGATAGTTCTATCACGATGAATACTGCCCAAAAAGGTTCGTTTGATGAGTTATGAAAATTTAGGCATAGGAAATATTTTGAGGATTCTCTATGCTAAGTAATGATCCTTCGTAACACAGTGGGGTCAAGGAATGTATGTGCGATATACGATGCTATATGATGAGTGGTGATTATACCATATACTGATCCTAAAGGATCTGATCTAATGATACAAAAGGTTAATGATAGGCCTGAATCAGATCTAAGCTAAAATAGTGCTTAGGTCAAAATGTGAATTGGTTACACTATGGTTTTAATATATAGTTTGAACCTTATGGATAGGGTTGAATCTTCAGTAAAGTTTGAGGTTATTACATGAGTATCGTGAAGGTTAGAATAGACACTATTGATATTGATTCTTAGCAAGCCTATTGGGTATATTTGAGAAAAGTGTTTTTCGATTTGTGTAATGTTAAGGTATTTTGAGGATGCTAGTTGCTAATCTAGAGAAGGAAAGATCTTGATAATAGAATATTCCCTTATTAAATGAGAATAGTTCTTGATAAAGCAAAGAGTAGCCATTAAATATGGTCTCACAGTTGAGATAGAAAATCGAATGTACGGGTGGCTTTTGAATTCCCTGTATAATGTGTGTAGAGTACCCTGCTAAGGGAAGTAGAGTTTGTAAATATGCCTAGAGCAGGACTGATAGTGGAAGTCCATATGAAATGGCCTAAAATGATTTGAGTTGAAACTGGCCAAGAGTGGGCACAAAGGAATCTAGATTGTGGGTGCCGTCAGGTGTTATGGGAGGTTCTTGTGGGACTCCTATTAAATCATCATGACATTATTAAAGCTCATATGAGAAGATAGATCTCAGAATGGGCAATGGAAGCATGATAAATTTATGCTTAATCTTTGGGGCACCAATGATTTGTTTGAGGTTGTTAGTCTTGATATGTATTCAGTAAAGATGATGAATTGTATTGGTTAAGCCATAAGACCTGACAGACTAGTAAGTCCTTAGGCCGACAGAATGTGATATGTTTGAAAATGGTGATGAGCTGAGGTTCGAGGAGGCAAGACCTAATGTGTAAGGTTGCATAGAGCAATATCCCTAAGCTATAAGACCTGTGTGTTTAGCATTGTGGTTGATGCCTAGTGCGATGACATTAGACCAGTGTATCCAAAGTAATGTTTTGAGGTTGACAGAACATTCAAACTATATCAAGTTTCACATAGCATGCGTCTTATAGTCCCAGGGTGTGTGTTCAAACTTGGGAAGGCGAAAGAAACCCACTATTAGGGGAGGCAGGGATAGTCCGATTGTGTCCACCTTGCCACATATCTCTGGACCCTGGAGGGGTGGCGTGACTATGGGGGGTATGATTAGTCGAGGCAATAAAAGCAGTGTAACCAAGCGTTTTGGTGTCAATTAGTTAGTCTAATGGTACCAAACTTGGTGTGGATTTGCTACTTACCACCAGGTAGCAGGTTTGAGTTTGAGGAGGCGAAAGAAATCCACAAGGGGGTGGAGATATCCTGCCTTGGGCCTGGTGGTTAGGGCTTATCGACAAGGCCGAAACTATGTCCCTTGGGCCTAGATTGGGCTTATCAACATATGGTGGACCGTTACATAAAAAGGGTGATTATGTGATCTGGGTTGATTCCCGAAGAGGCTATGAGGCCTACAGAACCAAGCGCTGTGGGAAATGACCAGTGGGTTTTGTGTTTGATTTCACGCTACATACTGTGTATGGAATTGATGATGAATGCTGAATACTATATGAGATTTGTGATAACAATTTGGTGATTGTATTGCATGCTCAATGTGCTTGTAGATAAATGAGATAGATTGAATATGATTATGGTGTTGCATGGCTTTGTGAGCCTGCACATGATAATAGAATGAGATATGTTATAATGCTAAGTATATTGGGGTGATATTCCAACAAGGCAATGAGGCCTAGACTAATATGTTGAGCGTCCTAATAGACAATCAGTACAATAATGAGTTGGATAACCCATGAGAACAAAACGGGTTGAGTACGTAAGTGTTGATAAGCGCTTCATCCACATATAGTAGGTAATATGTGGTTCACACTCTATAAGTATGTATAATTGAGGGATGAGTTACACAGTGAGATAGGATAAATCCCCAAGTTGTATATGTCCAAATTTTGAGGACGAAATTTATTAAATGGGAGGAGAAATGTAATATCCTGAATTTTGGGATTGAAGGCTTGAGAACAAGTCTAAATTAAGTGGACTGCTAAGCCCCGGTTTAGCAAGTATTCTAAATATATTCCCTAATATTTTTTATATATTTGAGGTATTAAAGAGAACAGAATAGTGAATTAAAGAATATGGGAAATTTGTATACAAGAATGGAATTTGTTGAGGTTGCAAGTGCTTACCATTTCATTGCTTTCAGTAAGGCAGTATTGTTTTGCAATACATTTCATTACTCCAATGATGTTCAAAAATTATGAAATTTTACATGATGAAAGTATACATCTTGAACTTTAATTTGATAGGTAATGGGTAATTTTTGGAGTTGTATACAAAAAGTAAAGGATTTTTGAATTTTACCCAGCAAAATTGATTATTTTCTGGAACAGCATGAAAATATTGAAATTCTTGGAATTGTATGCTTTTAGTTGGCTAAAAGTTATATTTTTTCTTTAAACTAGACTCAATAATGGTTCTATAGCCTTTAGAATCACTCCGATACGATGTCTACAAATTTAGTTATGATTTTGCAAAATTTGTGAAAAAATCTGCCAAAATTTTATAAAAAACCGAAATTGGGAAAATTAATTAATTAAATTGGGATATATTATTAAAATAATCATCTTCCCTCAACTCTAAAATTGGCATGCTTCAACTGAAAATAGAAAGAGAAGGTGCAAGAAATTCTAGAGAGAGAAAGGAGGAAAAAGCTTACAAAGGTATGTGATTTCTTCGGTAAATTGGTTCTTAACGCGTATAACTCCATTCCTAAGCTACCCTTTCATGTGGTTTAAGGTTTGGAGGCTCAAAAATCTATTGTAAAAGGGCTAGGGTTTTCAGCCACATTAAGGAAAGGCTAATGGGAGCTTGAGGTAACCTCTAAACTCTTATATATTGACTATTCTAGCTGCTGTAGACAATTTAATTGATGAAATTTCATCAGATTGTCTTTGTTTGTAAAATTTGGCAAAGTGGCCTTAGAAGTGTTATGCTGCCAAAATTTGGATTAAATGGCTGATGTAACCTAATGTAATAGCTAATAAAGTGATTAGGAGTAGAAAAGAACACATTTGCGGAGTTAGAATAAAAAAAACCTCGAGTTTACCTGTAGGATACCCATATTTCTTCCAGGCTGAGATCTAGGGCTTAGAGTTGGATTTTTAAAGATTTGATGGTTCCATTGAGTTTAGGAAGGGAAATTAGGTTGGGTTACAGTTGGTTACTTTTTCGGAAAAACCCGAAAAAACATAATTACGAAAACACCCCTGAACCCCTGAAATAGGGGCTTTAAGGGTATGTTTGTAATTTGACAATGAATTTGGTAATTTTGATTATGGAAATGGGTTTCTTGGGTGAAAATATGTCAGAATAGCCTATGTCAAAATTTTGGAAAAAGTACAGTCGAACCGAGTACTGCAGGGTTGGGCCGGAGTCCCGGGGACAATTTGGTAAATTTTCACCATAGGCTAATATAACTACAAAAAACTCTATGGAAGTTTCTAAAATGATACATGAATGAGTTTTAACCTAATTCTTGTGCATTTGATATTTTAGAACTGGGTTGGGAGCCTAAGCTTGGCACGTTTTATGAGGCGGATGATTTGAGGTAAGAAAAGGGTTAAGGTAAGGACTATTATATCTCATATACTATGTGACTATTTATATGATGTGTATTACTGTATTTTGTGATATAAACACGTATTGGAGGCATATTACCTAGTTGTGGTCTGGGATCTAGCTAAGGCATACTGGTATTGCCTAGCTATAGTCAAGGACTGGGCTGAGGTACACGTAGGGGTTTTACCTAGATTGTTGGCCCTGAGTTTTGTGTACACACACGGATTGATGTGAATTTTTAGTTTACTTGATACAGTGTATTGCATATTTAATTCTCGCATTTTATATGTCGACAGTATATTTCTACTAAAATTCCTTGGAATCTCACCCATTTTTGTAAATAAAATGTCTCAGCGGGTGCCAGCGGCTTGAAAGGTAAGGATGTAGACACAGGGAACTAAAGGGCACGTTTCCTGAGACGAAGACAGTGGTTATATATAATCTTTATTTTTTAATATTTTGAGAAATTGCATATATTACCTAACCCTATGGGGCATTCCTCAATGTGGTCATGTACTAAATATCACTATTTTGATACTATTCTTATGTTGTCCACAGAATTACACGCAAACCCTCTAATAATATGAAAAATCAGATAAGGGTGTGACACCTGGTCTTGAACATTTTGATCCCGGCATCTCCCAACCCATCCAAAACTAGGATGAGAATTAGGATCTCCCTTGAGATCTCAATCTAAATCCTGACCCAAGTTTTTTTTTGTGAGTTTTTACCTCATACATTAAGTTATTATTTATTTTTGTATTTTTTACCTCATAAAATACGTTTTCCTTGGACAAGATGTGGATCACATCTTTAGTTTGAGTTAAACCACATATATCATAATATTAGTCCTAACTATATACTGTATAATAATGATAATATGATATTTTTAAACTCTAGATCAATTTATGTAATTATTATGACCTTATTAGATTTTAAATAATTACTTTAAACAATAAAATGTGAAGAATTTAACTAATATAATGACATTTTTTAAGTTTATTATTTTTTTAGAAAATAATAAACTTTATTTGAGTTAAACTAGATATTTAACAAGATGTGGATCACATCTTTACTTTGAGTTAAACCATATATATCGTGATACTAGTCCTTTTTTTTTATACATAAAGATGGAAACTCTAAAAAACTCAGCCTACATCAGTAGGAATACAATGATCCAGCTCTAAAACAGCTGTTAACTCAGGCGTGGAATACAAAATAGGGTGAAACCCCGGTACACATGAAATTGCCTTTTTCGCAAGGAAGTCGGCAACCCTATTTGCGTTTCTTGGAACAAACCTCAATTCTATCATCCATTCTCGTTGCAACAAGGAACGAATTTCTGCTATTGTAATAGCGTCCGGATGATTCTGGCAATTCTCACTATTGATCAGATCAATAACTTCTTTCGCATCGGATTCTATTATCACTCTATGCTTTCCTTGATCCTAAGCTGTCTTCAATCCTAGAAGAATACCCCATATTTCAGCGGTAACATGATCACCCAACTCCAATCTGTGCATAAAAGCCATAATAAAATTCCCGTTAGCTTCTCGAATAACTCCTCCGCACCCTGCACCAGTTTTCCCTGAAAATGCTCCGTCTACGTTTACTTTAGTCCAACCTTCCTCAGGTGGCATCCATGTGGCCCTTCTATTCGTAACTAATATGCCTTGTAAGTTGATTCCGACTAGTTTTTTACTTGCCTTTTGAATGCTAGATATAATGGCATGGGCATGATTATGTAGGCTCTCATTACTCTGATTCTTCTGCTCAAAAAGACATTCATTTCTCCTTTTCCAGAATAACCAGCATAAAGTTGCAAACCAGTCACCCCAATCCAAGCGTTGAATATTAACGTTCAACCACTCCTTGAGATTAAGCTCAAAGAAAAAATGATCTCTTGGCAAAGTTATCTTTTCCATCCACAAACGTTTAGCTTCAGTGCAGTCCTGAAGTACATGCAGCACCGTTTCTGGACCCTTCTTACACCAACCGCACATATCATCGGCACACATGCCTCTTCTATATCTCTCCACGTTGGTAAGAAGCTTGTTATGAGCAACAAGCCACATAAAAGTTTTACACCTTGGAATAGTGTTCAGCTTCCAGATTTTCTGCCATAATACTTCCTGGTTCTCTTCTTCATTTGCAATAACTTTATATGCAGATTTCACCGTGAAATCTCCATTTCTTGTGTGTTTCCATCGAACAATCTGTCTCCCCTCCTCAACTTCGGAACCCTCCTGCACAAATCTCCATGCCGCCTTGATCCCTGCCCATGTATTCGATCTTATCCTCTGCATATCAATTTGAGGCATCAAATCATTTCCACATTTATATTTGCTTCTAATAATTCTTACCCATAAGTCATCCTTTTTCTTGATAAGATTCCATCCTAATTTGGCCATAAATGCATGATTCTGGGTTTTAACATGTCTCAATCCCAAGCCACCATTACCCTTTGACTTGCACACCGTTTCCCATGAAACAAGATGAATTTTCTGCTTTTCCTGCATTGTACCCCACAAAAAGCTTCGCTTTTTACTCTCAATCATATCACATGAACCAAGAGGTATTGATGCTGTTTGCATTGTATAAGCTGGAATAGCTGATGTTACAGCCCCTACCAAAGTAGCACGTCCACCTAGAGATAACGAATTTACTTTCCAATTAGATAACCTCTTCTTCACTTTGTCGACAACCTCACTGAAGCTCTCCTTAGTCACCCTTTTATGATGCAGAGGAACTCCCAAGTATTTACCAAGATCTGCTGCCATTTGGAACCCCAGAATATTGCTCAACTCAGTGCATCGATTGTGATATCGTGATACTAGTCCTAACTATATAATAATAATAATAATAATAATATGGCATTCTTCAACTCTAGATCAATTTATGTAATTATTATTACCTTATTAAATGTTAAATAGTTACTTTATATAATAGAATATGAATAATTTAACTAATATAATGACATTTTTTAAGTTTAATATTTTTTTAAAAAATAAATCAGGATTTCCGGTGATGCAAATGACATCCCAGTGAAATACTGGGACTGAAAATCGGGATTGGGTATATTCAGACAGTCCGCAACAAGAATTGAAAGTTATTTGCATGAAGAAACTCTTTTTCCCATCAAAAGGAGCAATCATCACATCATCTTAGTGCATATACCAGGATATATGTTATTTTTTTGGTAGAATTATATTTAGGTCTCAAAAAAAAAATGAAAAAATGGTTTTTGGAAATTGTAAAAATGAAAAAATGGTCCCATTAACAATTCCAGGTGTCTGTATTGACAACTTATTAACAACTCCAGGAGCCTGTATTGACAACTCCATGAGATCATTTTTTCATTTTGCAATCTTCAGGGATCATTTCTTCATTTCTTTTCATCCTTGGGACCTGAATGTAATTCTCCCTATTTTCTTTCTTATTTTATTTTCAACAGGATTTATCTACCGCAGAATTTGAATGTACATTGCAATAATTTTCTTGACACTTAATTTACTATCTGAGGCTTAGAGTCTTTTTGTCCTAATTATCTTTTTATGTGGAATGCATTTGTCTTTTTCTAAAAAAAAACTCCCACTAAGTACTCTAATTAAAGTAAGGTTGGTTCAAGATATCGGTGTTTTTTTTTTGCCAACAGGATAGGATATCGGTGTCATACGAAAAAAGAATAATTAGATCTGAAGGGTTTAGGTTTTGTAATTGGGAAAATTTTAGAAAAAATACAATTAAAAACAGGAAAAGACATATTAGTATTGCGAATTCATCAAGTTACGCCTTAAGTAGGAATTTGTGATTCCCAATTCTGACCAAATGACCATAATGCTTTTAGTTGAGTTCACAAGTTTTAAAGGTCAATAACAACATCAAATTTTATATTAACAACTTTGTTTTCATGTTTTACAACTTCATATCCCAAAAACCAGAGAGAATTTTGAGGATACAAGTTTCAGGGGTCAATAATAACATTTGTATCTATATTAACAACATCATATTTTACATTAATAACTTTATTGTCATGTTTCATTACTTCATATCCCAAAAAATAGGGATAATTTTGAGGGCACAAGTTTCAGGGGTTAATAATAGCATCTATATTAATGTTAATAACTTCACTTTCATGTTTCACAACTGAACTAAGGGTAATTTGGTCAGAATTGGAAATCTCAAATTCCTACTTCAGTTCTGATATAGGATTTTATAAATTCGCAGCACCAATTTATCTTTTCCATTTTTAATTGTATTTTCTAAAACTTTTTGTTAGCAATTTGACAAATTATTATTGATAATAAGGGGGAAAGATAGGAAAGGAGCACCAAAATATGGGAATCCCAAAATAATCTCTTGAGAATGCTTAATTCTATTACGGGTTGGCTTATAGATTATTTTGAAATTAATTTTTTTGTGAAATCACTCAATTGTCCTTGATGAAATCAGTTATCTTTGGCGTAGTCTTTTAATCTTTTATAAGCTATCTGAATTTATTTTTTAAAAATTTTAAATTTAACTTATCTATTAAAATTATTACTACATTTTATATTAATATTTAAACAAATGGTTTGTTCTAAATTCACTCATTTCAAGAGAGAGGCAAGGGTGAGGAGGTGACCGGATCCCTCAGAAGCTACTGTCTCAGCGTCCCTCAGCGTCCAAATCTGGACCGTTCATTTCTTTTAATCTCGACCGTCCATTTATTTACCTTTAGAACACAATCTGACCATTGATTTCTTTTAATCACAACCGTTCATTTTTTATTTCTAAAAAGCACCAGACCTGCTGCCCCCTTCCCTTTCTCGCGAGACTCCAATGTCCTTCTTCTTCCAAACTCACACACCACCAGCATACTCCTCACGTCTCTTCAATTCTCAGCACCGTCATCATCAGCCACCATGAGATCCCCTCAGGCCCTCTGTAACGGCGGCGGCGACAACCGCTCTCCACCACCGGCTTCCTCTCCACTATTACTGAACACAAACTGGGTCGTTTCAACTCCCTCGTCCTCGTCTTCCGACTCGTCTCCTTCTCCTTCTCCTTCGGCTCCTTCGTCTTCATGCTCACCAACACTTGCGGCTCCGATTCTCCTCACTGGTACAACTTCGACTCTTTCAGGTAAACAAAAAAAAAAAGCTTTGAATCTAATCCTAATTCATAAACAAACCTTAGCAAGCTGATTCCCTAATTCAATTATTTGTATTGCTCAGCTTTAATGTCTAAAATTACTGAGATTCTTAATTTTTATGGGAAGATTTACTTGTGTATTCGAAAATTTTGTGAATGAAACTGTAAAATCTGCAGTAACAAAGAGCTTAGAATTGCGGAGAATTTGCTTGTACCGTACAAGAGCGTAAAATGAGTCACAAGCAGAAGTTTGTTTTTTTGGTGAAGTCAAATTAGAGTGGACTGCAAGATATTGGAGTCTCAACAAATTATTTATTATAGCCTTCTTGGAGTCTCTATCCAAACTTGTCTTTGTTTCCATTATTTGGCTTTTGCATGGCTGATTATGTTGGTCCCCTTGTATATTGCACTCATTGTTCATGTTGTAGAAGATACTTTGGTAATCTTGTATCAATCAAATTTTAGTTTGCACCCCGACCCTGTAGCTATTATCCTTGTGTTTTACATTTACAACGTTGATGAATTAAATTAGGATGTAAAAATCTAAATGTCTGATGTTTGTTATTTTGTTGATGCGGTGGTTTGGAGATGCTGAGAAACTTACCAAAGCCCTTTTCTCCTTTGCTAGCAAGCTTGCTCCTGTCATTATATTTGTTGATGAAGTGAGTGTTGGAGTGTATATCATTAACTTAAATTTTACTTTTGAAACATTTTATGATGGAGAAAGGTGTATTATATTCTGATACATTAAACCATGTTTCTTTTTTGTTTCGTATGTGGGTGCCACAGAAAGAGAGTACATCTTGGAAAGTTAAATGATTTCTTGAAATAGAAGTAGAAGTGTAATGATGTATCTTCCTTGCAGTGACTCTGGTTGTGCATTTTAATTTATTAATCAGTATGAAAAGTTAAGAAAAATTGCACAGTTGAATCTAGCAGTTTTGACCATATTTAGTATCTTTAAATTTTTCATTGTGTTGTAAGGGCATCAGGCTATCCTCCAAAGGCTCTTTAAAATGCTTCTGACTTGAATATGTGTTCTAGGTTGATAGTTTGCTTGGTGCTCGAGGGGGTGCTTTTGAGCATGAAGCCACTAGCTGTTATCCTTGTGTTTTACATTTACAACGTTGATGAATTAAATTAGGATGCAAAAATCTACTGGTCATATATGTTTCCTTCAATGATCTTTTGATAAATTTTTTAAATGCCCATTGGCATGGGACACTAATTGCTATCAAACATATTGTTCCAAACTGCAATTTTCAACATTGTAAAAATCAGACTGATTGCCTTCATATGAAACAAAGTACAATTTGTTACAGCAGCACAACCATGTCATACAAAATGGAACTTCTTGTTGTGACTGTATTACAAAAAGAAACTTGATGGATTGAAACGGTTTGTGATTGTTGAAATTTGAATTGTCATTGCAGGTGGTGGCTACCAAGTCCTTTATGTTGATTGAACATTGCTGAAGCAATAGGGGATGGACTTTCCCTTGCTCGGACTTGATTAGACATTGTTGAAGCTATAGAAAATGGAGATTCACCAAGTGGAAATTGAATGGACATTGTTGAAGCTGTTATGGAAGATGGACCTTCACCTAATAAGAACAAGGAAGAAGGATGAGCATTGTAGATATTAGTATAAGGTCATAAAAAAACTGTAATGCAATATATTTGATATAGTAGAGAGTGTATTAGAAAATCAAAGTTGTATTTAGCATCTTGATGTAGTATACACATTGATTTTAATAAAAATTACATTTTCCCCTTAACTTGTGCAAATTCCTTTCTCTATTTTTTGGTACCTAGTAGCATAATTTCCTCTTCTTCTAATGCCTCCAATGATGATGTTGGACAATGTAAGGGAGCCTATAAATCACAAAGATAAAGTATACATATTATTAACATGAAAAACTGTTATTCAAAAACCTCCTCTTGTTGATATACACTAACAAACAAATCACAAAATAAATCTAATTTTGGACTAAGAAACCCACCATTAACATACTAGTAAATGATTACACTTGAGGTAGTACTTGCAATGTTGTAGGTGCAAAACATGAAATTGAAGCATCTAATGCCTCACTTCTTTCTTTGGTTAGTGTCCTACTTTTCTTTCTCAATTTTTCCTGCCAAGTCTTAAATCTTTTCTTTCTCTTTGTTCCATCTCTTTTTTTAATGCTCTTGTGTAGTTTATCTTCTAACTCCATCTTCTTCTTTTCTTGGTTGCCACCTTTGCTCTTACTTCTATCTTCTTCCTTGTTCTCATCATCATTTGAATTCCTTAGCCTTGAACGAAATTCTCTTGCTTTTCTCTGAAGTTTTTTTATAGAGTTGTGGACAAAGGCAAAAGTATCTGGGCAATCAGACATTTCAGCTGTTAATGTTATCATCATATGACATAATTGTCGATATGATTGTGTGCTTTGAAGCTTAGAATCCACTTGTATTTCACTTCCACTAACATCATGTATTAGACCATCTCTAGCATCTTTGGTCCATCCTTTCAAAATATATTTTTCTGGAAGTTTCCTCACTTCATTTATCTCATATATTTTTAAAGCATCGCAACACAATATCCCAATAGATTCAAAATGCCTACAGTTGCACCATACAGAATCATTCTTCAGATCAAATGTCAATGTCCACTTTTTGTTTTCATTAACCATGGTACCTGTATACGTGAACAATAGACTTGTCTCATCTCGAGATGATATACATGTGGCAAAAAAAGATTAAATTGCTCTTGGAACAATTCTAACACCGAGGTGGTGTAAATCTTAGCAACTTGGTGTAAGATAGGTGAACTTTGGACTATCAATCTTGGTTTTTTCTCCCTTGCTTCATATTCACATTTCATCTCATTGTACCTTTTATCTCCAACAACCCGCTCAAAACTTTTGAAGAATTCATAAATACGAACACTTGGGTCTGTAATATTTACATTAACACTTTCACTTATTTTTGTGCTACGCATATCAAAAGTAGTAGAGTACTTCATATGACACCATGCCCATTTCTCTTTGATTTCATATATGGACTTCATCCATGAGTTGTCCTCTAAATTGAATGATGATATTAGAGAATCCCATGTTTCTTCAAATTGTGACTTGTCATCAATGGCAAACATACACTTATTGAAGTGATGCAAAAAATGTGAACCACCCTTCATTTTGTTTCCCAGATGTTTTATTCCATTTTGCCCAATATGCCATGTGCATAGGGCATGCTTCACTTCAAGAATAACTTCACATAGTGCTCTTGCCATTGCTTGATCTTGGTCAGTGAAAATTGTTGTAGGTCTCTTTTGCTTGTTTGCCTTTAAAAAATTTTCCAACAACCACTTAAATGATTCTGTAGTTTCATTGTATAACAAAGCTGCACTAAAAATGACAATGCCTCTGTAATGATTAAGTCTTGAAAATATGGCAAGAGTTCTCTGATTATTATTTGTGCAGTATGTGGTGTCCAATGAAATTACATCTCCAAAATAAGCATAATCTACAAGCATATGAGCATCGGCCCAGAAAATATTTGTAATTTGATTTTCCATATCAAGTTGATATGAATGATAAAATAAAGGGTTCTCAGTAGTCTATTCTTCAACATAATTCAGTAACCACCCAACTTCCCCATCCCTCAAACTTCTTCTTTTAACCTTCAAATAATTTTTCATATCAACTCAAGTGAAACCAAGATTAGCTCATCCACCTGCTTGCTTGATCATAAGGTCAAAAGTCTCTTTTTGTTGAAGTCTAGCATCCCTAGCCAAATTAATCTCGTCTGCTTGCGCATCTTGTATTTTCCGTCGAGACCTCATCATATGCACAGTTTCTTGAAGATGTAATGGGTTGTTATGCTTCTCAATAAAGCTGGTGATCTTAAATTTACCTTCCACCAAACTAACTATCATTCCAACTTTGCATTCAGTCCTAATCTCAGGACGATGGTTGGTGGTCAATGTGCATCTTTTATCTAGCCTTCGTTTGCCCTCTTTTGAACACGCATATCTATAGGCAATAATTGTCTTTTTTATCTTTCTTGCTCTTTGTCAACCCATTTTTTCTTGCACTAAAGCCTACTTTACAAGCATATTCATTCCAAAACCTCCATGCTTCATCTAGATTATCAAATTCTTTTCCTAATCTAGGAGTCAAGACAACTTCCATATATTGAAACCTATAAAATAAATCCATATGCACCACACTGAGTTCTTGTATAAAATAGAAATTACAAGAAGTAAAATAGAAATTACAAAAATAAAAAAATTCAAGGCAGAACTTAAACTTTAAAGTAACAATACCTTGGTTAAATGTTTGAAGGGTATGTGAGAAGCAACCTTAGATGTAACCTTGCACCAAGATTAAATTATTAATCTTTCTACAGCCTCCACACACAGCTCCTAGTTACAATGTTTCCAACGGGAAAAATAATTATGAGTCTTTCTTTTATATAAAGATAATATATAAATCTCTTCCAATATTAAGCAAGAACAATGTACTCTCTTCTATGAATTTCAGAACAAAAAGCCTCCACTATTTTTTTTGGGATACTCCACTTTAAATGAAGAGAAATTTGCACATTAAAAACCCCTAAAATAAAGATTTTTGTGACATTAGTCATGAAATTTTTTTTGACCATTTTCTATACTCAACGCACAAATACATAAATGGGATAGTAACAGCACAAAACGAGAATCAGAACCTTCAGAGTGATCCGCACAAATACCTTTTGAAGACAATGGAACAATTTCAACAAGATAAAATCAAATATAAGAGGTCTAAATATTTCTCATAACTTGCTTTTGACATTATTTCCTGCCAACATCAGTGTAAAAGTGCATAAGGTGGTCCTCGGTCAGAAGGTCTAGGTGTGCCTTTTAGAAATAAAAAATGAGCGGTTGTGATTAAAAGAAATCAATGGTTAGATTGTGTTTTAAAGGTAAATAAATGGACGATCAAGATTAAAAGAAATGAACGGTCCAATTTTGATGAACTCATGTCGTGTGAGTTCTCAAAATAAAACTAAGTTAGAAAATGTAGCATAGTAGCCCAACCTAGGTCGTTCTTGTGAGGAAATTAATTTCCAAGTTTCTAAGTAGTAAAGTGATAAAAAGCCTTGACGTTATGAGAAATCATTTTGAGAATTCGATTTTAAAACTAATGAAGCAATCTAAGCTAAAGCAATATTTTTGTATTTTTTGGTTTTCAAGACAAAGAAGCAAAAGGAATTGAAATTAACACTAACAGCAAGATAAATTCAACTAACTAATATAATGATGAAATAGGATTCCCTTGAGTTGAGGTTTTAGTCTTCCTTGCTTGCTAATGATATGAATTCGACAATATGAGTCAAGAAGATGGAACTAAGTTACCACTAGCTCCATACTTGCAATAATCATTTAATTCATTCTACTGAAGCAATTAAATGAATACCACCAAATAATTTAGACTCAAGGAGATGAATAATCAACTTCCAATTCTAGCTTGTAATTACCATTACAAATGTTCAACACATTCAGTTTAGTCATTTACAATCCACTTAACCAAGTTGGAACAAACAACTCAACCTACTCCAAATTTGAATCATACAAAGTTTAATTAATAAACTCCTAGCTCAACCACCAAGTTTATTCACTTGGCACAG
Source organism: Inga laurina (assembly GCA_963855925.1). Taxonomy (NCBI): domain Eukaryota; kingdom Viridiplantae; phylum Streptophyta; class Magnoliopsida; order Fabales; family Fabaceae; genus Inga; species Inga laurina. The sequence continues at coordinate 26,670,570 of OY979704.1, forward strand.
AATAATCTAAATCATAATCGCATACTTTACCAAGCCATACAATTATGAAATAGAAAGAGAGCTTAAGGAATTCCATTGAAGTTTAGAAGCTCAAACCATTACCCAACTCAAGGAAATCACCAAAGCTTAGCTACTCATGGAAGAAGAGAAGGATGAAGCTTGATGGAAGGAGAAATTAGCCATGGGAATCAAAAACCGAACATCTCTTCTCTTTTCTTCACAGCAATTCCCTTCTCTAAGTGGCGGCTTTCCTCCCCTTTCCTTGTTGCAGCCCCTTTTTCACACCCAGCCGTAGCACACACTCTCTTCTTCTTTCAATATCGCGTGCTTCCCCTTTTCTTTTCACACACAGTCGGCCCAACCACTTTCTTTTTATTCCATCGGTCTCTCTTTTCTTCAACCCTCTCGGTTTAGCTTTCCCATTAGTTCAGCATGCTGGAATAATCAACTGGTCAACAATTTCGGCTTGGTTTCTTCATTCTTTCTCCAATTCGGTCCAGCATTTCTCCTCTTCGGTCAACCATACTTTTTCTTCAATTAATTCAATCCCAGCTGTGCCCTTCCTTTCCTTTTCGGTCAACAGCCTTCCTTGTATTTTGTTTTCCATTATTTCCTCACGGTTCAGCAACTTGTAATTCTTCAATTCATTTCGGTCAAGCTTGGTTCAACTCCTCTTTCTCTTTTATTCCCAATCGGTCCAGCTCTTCTCCTCTTCAACCAACCACCACCCTCCTTCCACAATGGTCCCCACTTCCTTTTCTTTCTTCAAATCACTAGGTTAAATGAGTAGTGCTATGTTTGGATGAAGAGTTGAGAATATGTTTAAGCATTAGGCATAAAATTGCAACCACCAAAAAAGGCCCTTACTCATTCAACCTCCTCTTAGAAAAAATGTGAAAATAAATTCTGCACTTGTGATGTTCCACTTTTGTCCCTCATTAAGCTCCAAAATATCATCTTTGACCTTAACCACTCAAGTTGTGCCACATCATCACCTACAAAATTATATTCACAAAGGTAATACCTTTTGCTCAAAATTAAAGAACATTGGGAATAACAAATATTAATTAAAAATATAACACTTTAACTAATATAATTCCCAAATTATGCTTTCATTAAAATCTCACTTTAACACTTGATTATGCACAAAATATTCAATTAAGTCCCACAAAAGCCTAAGATTAATTAATAAAAATATATAAATATTGAGCTCTATCAGGGACGCTAAGACAGTACCTTCTGAGAGGATTCAGTCGCGGGTGAGGAGGGATTTGTATATTTTTGAGGTTCAAGCTCCCTTAATATAATAAGAAACATGAATTCTTGTAGTTACTATCGATTTTGATGAAACGTGTCTAACCACCAACGGAAGTTGACACAGTTGGTAGGTAAACTGCGCCCCAACAATTTGTTTCTGGGTTCGATCCATAGGGTCACCAGGAAACGGAAGTTGGAGAATTTCTTCTAGAAGCTCTCTCCCCCGCACATGTGCGAAGCACATGCATTCAAACCTACTCAATGGGGGTGTTAGGACTAGTCGGTTGTCGGGGTCCATGCTGGTAAATCCAACATTTGCCTTCAGGTTAACACCGGATATTTGAAAGGTAGGTGCACCGAAGGCCAAAAATGATCAATTACATAAACCATCAAAAAACGTGTCTAACCTGTTTATTCTTTTGCTGATATTTTCCTTATGTTTTGAAATTTTTGAAGATTTAGACTAGGGAAAAAGACAAAAAAATAACTTTGAATTGGTAAAATTCTAAATTAGGTATTTCTTAAAAAATGAGTTGTGAATTATTTCTCAAGTTTCATCATTCCCTTATCAATTTTTGTTACCAAACTTGATTTTGGATTTTACAATTTTAAAATTCTTTTTTAAAATATTTTCCCCTTTAAATTAACTTTATGCGCTGGCAAGAAAATTAACTTTATGAGGGTCGTGGTCCAAAAGACACAATTGACCTTCTCAAGTTCATAAATAAAAAAAATGACATCGAAAATTTTTAATAATAAAATAAATTGATGTTGGTACTCTCTTTCTTGAATCGGCGCAATACAATTGCACTTCTCTATCATATCTAGCTGATATTTGGATTATAATTAATAAATACTCCCTTGCGAGATCTAGATTTTACATCGTAAAAGATAACCTCTTTTAGATTTTACCTCGTAAAAGATTCTGAAGCTGGCAGAGAGGATCCTGATCAACTATGGGTGCAAATTTTAAAAAGAAAATATTTCCCTAAATGCAACTTTTTGGATGCAAAGAAAGGAAGGAACGCGTCATGGCTGTGGACGAGTATTTTGGCTGGTAGGGATGTCCTCCATGCAAATATTATCTCTAGCATCGGTGATGGTAGGAACACAAGGGTGTGGCATGATCCTTGGCTTCAAGGTTTACCTGGGTCTTTGCTGAGTGAATTTTGGGAGGTGCAAGGATGGTTGGTGACTCAGAATGACACTAACATATCGCATGATAATGCTGGCTTGTTAAGGAAAAAATGGCTCCATACAAAAGGGAAGTGAATTTGGTAGCTGGTTGGCTTGCCAAAGCTTCATTGAAGAGGTCATGTCCGGACAACTGGCTATGGAGACCTCCATCACATCTTGTGCATCTTTTGGAAGAAGATATTTATAATGATAGTCTAGATAATGGTTGACTGCTGAAGCTTTTGTTTTTGTTTTGTATTTTGTTTTCTACTCTTAGACCTGTTATGTATGAAGTTTGGCTTTATTAATGAAGTTTTTTTCAGGCAAAAAAAAATGTACTTCTAAAATTTATATCATTATCTAATCTATATCAGTCAAGTCAACCCAAAATCCGGCGACTCGGCCATGACACCGGTCTGGCCAGGTCGCTAAGTCGGATTTTTGTGCAACCCGGGGTGACCCGATCCCAACCTAATCAACTCAGCCGAGTTGTTGAGTTGACTCAGTTTCTTTTTTTTGTAAATAATATTTTTTAATGGGGTAGATGATAATAATAGTCGAAGTTCAAGATAATTTTTATAGTAATGACTATTAGTTTAATAATTAAGGGATTTTATGTAGGAATATTCTGTTATCATTTATCTATTTTAATCATTTGCTAAGAAGAATATTTATGATTAATGATTGATTATAGTGTCATTGGATGATCGGTTGTGTAAGACCCCACCTTATATACCAAAAATGTCACACCCTTATTTTATTTTCACCTTTTTAAGAGTACTTGCGCGTAGTTCAGTGGGTATGCAGAAATAATATAAATATACTGATATAATTGATACAATGTACTTGATTATAATACAAAAATCCCCAACAGGGATTGTACATAATAATTATAAATGATGTAGCCGCACAAGGCTACTAAGGTGTCTAAACTCGTTCTAGTGAAATGCAGACATCTTCCCGTCTTTGTTCCACAACTGCATTCCTCTCTTACGGTTCTCATTTTTGTTCTCAACACACATCCTATTTTCACCTGTCTAAAATGTTGATAAGGGAAGGTGAGATTCGAGAGAACCTCAGTAAGAAACAGTTACCATAATGTATGCATGATAGATGCTATGTGCATGACATGTTAGCTTTAACTAGATCATGCCCTATAATGACATTTATGCATGCTCAATGTTTCATGCAACATAACTATGGCCACAATATAAACAGAAACAAAGCTTCATTTATTCAAATATGCTCTACACAATTAAGTTAAACAATCACATATATCACTACACAAGCAGAGATACCAAATACATGAAAATAAGGTAAGTCCCCTACCTTTGGTCTTTGAGTTCTCTTCTTGTACCTTTTCTTTTTCAATCATTGAAGATGCTTCTTTTTTGACACCTCATGGCCCTAGATGAATAATCATATCATTAGGATCTTTGCATTAGGTCCAATGTGTAGCTAATGGGCCTAAACTAATTCCAAGAGCTTGACTTGACCTTTGGAAATTAACTTTATCATTAATTGACATTACCTTTTCATTTTCGCATGAAATGTAAATGTAGCGGATTTTTCACTGAACTTTGAAATTCTAGAAAACTCTGATTGAGGTGATTCAAAATTATATACAACCCTTATTAAGTTTATTTTAAGAAAAAAATGCTTCTCACAGTCTTCTATCCACACAAAATTCCCAGCTTTCACGTTTTACCTTGCTGCCAGAAAATCTATCTAGCTTTAATAGTCGAACTTCAAATACTCATAACTTTTTGTATACTAATTCAATTTCTACCCATTACCTATCAAATTAAAGGTCTTTAAGTGTACTTTAAGTCTGGAAATCTCAGCGCCAATGGATAAAGTTTAATCATTCAAAAAAGAACCACAACCAAACTGGCTTTAGAAACAAAATTCAAGCAGCTTTAAACATAAACTTCCAAAATCATCATTTAACCATAAACACATGGTCAAACCTTAGAAACACCCCTTGGATAAAATATGAACAATACCCACCCTAAAAAATACTCATCCAAACAATAGTCCAATCGGTTCAAAATGAAGCCTACGCTTACCTCTACTTGTTTCCGCAACTTGATCGGAAATCTGACAGTACTCCGGTAAGAGAAATAGCACCAAACACCTCCAAATGAAAATCTAAAATTGTAGAAATGAAGCTTAGGCTGAGTAGAAGAAGGTTTGTGAAGGGTATTTTGAGAGACAATGTTGATTCGAAGGTGAAATTGGCTCCGGAGCTCAAGAACGGTTACTATTCACCCTTCTTCTCTCCTCTTCCATTTTCTCATTGTTTTTCTCTATTTTTGGGCTGTTTGGATGAAATTAATAGCCAAGAGGGAGTCTTGAACAATTATGCCATGTGTTAGATTCCTACGGTGCCATTTGTTCGGTGATCTAATAATTCGGTGACACGTGTCACTTGCTTAACTAAAGTGGGTCCTACATCCTTCTCTCTCTTCTTAGGCATCCCTAATTAGTCAGGGGAAGAAGTGGGCTGACAATTTCCCTAGACTCTCGGGTTCGGTGTTCAGGAAGTCAAGTACGTGACTGGACCAGGCACTGGTGGATTCCCCTAATTACTGTGCTAGGTGTCACCTCCAGAGAATGCCAACACAAAAGTCACTTTATGACTCTCATGATAAAGGAACAAGTGTCACCTTCTCATGGTGCCAACCCAAAAGTATAAATAGTGAGTGCGATCATTATGGACACATGTCACTTTCCTATGGTGCCAACCATAAAGTGGGGCCATGATTGCTTATTTCATTAAAGCTACTTTAATAAAGTTATTTTATCGGTGTCTACTCAGGTTTCACTCAGGACTTACTTGGAATTGCTTCACGTATTCTGAGGCCCGCCAAATGATGTTAGGTCAGAGTATATGTGTATAGGCCCCACATAGCACCACACACCGGTGTCTACTCTAAAAACGTAAGGTATTTATGTCTACCTTGAAAATGCCTTGTGCACTCACATACCAGCATACTTTACTCGTTTAACTTGTCCTATAACTCATGACATAGTCTGGTGGTATCTTTCTACCAACTAAATGCCATCGTATATGTGTCATGTGCACATCTACACCGACACTTTAATCATACTACCACAAACACCAAGCCCTCTGCCCAGTAGGGCCAAATCACATATTCCTTGAGAGTCTTTCTATTGCCCATCATTCTTAGGACTCTTCCTGAACTAGGCTTTGTAGTCTACCTTATTCAGGTTTATTCTCTAGCCTTTAGTCCCAAAATTTGGGATATTATAGGTCGATACTATAATTTCAGTATGTCAAAGAAATTGTAAAGAGTGTTAGATAAGCATATGATTATTTTGTTTGTGCTTTAAGATATTGAATTGATTTTGGATGGTATGCTACTATGCTGAGAATTTAAATTATTTTTTTATTTTTTATCCCCACCGATTTGCCCCAGGGTTGACTTCGAGCTAACCGATTGACCCTTGACCTATTGCCTCGACTAGTTCAAAGGCCAGTCAAAGTGTGATAACCTTGGAAATTTTAACTTGTGTTCTTCTTATGATGGTGAATCTGTTTACTATTTCAATCAACAGCTTATTAGTAGCTAATTCAATAATAATTAAAGGGTAAAAGACCTTTTTTGCCTTAGAAGTATTGCTCTAGGGATAATTTTATCCCGGAAGTTTTAAAAATGGGGCAATTTCGCTCTGACCGTTATCACGGTCAAGTTTTACTGCTAGTTGACCAAAGATAGGGGCAAATTTTCTTTTAAGTGAAAACTTTCAGGACAAATTTACATCTTAACAAAAATGATATGAATGACAAAATTACCATAGAGGTTTCAACTTAGTAGCAAACTTGCCCCAAAATTTGGTCAACTAATTGACAAACTTAATTGAAATAACGATCAGGGCAAAATTGCTCTATATTTAAAACTTTTGGGGCAAAATTTCCCATGAGGCAATACTTCTAAGAGAAAAATGTCCTTTAACCGATAATTAAAAGAACTTGTTGAGTGAAACTTGAAAATGGGAGATTCTAGCCTAGCCCAATGAATTTTCTGGGCTTTAGATACATGACTTGGCCCATGATGAGGCCATGTATTCTAGAGTGATTTGGTAGTTTTTATTGGGCCTCAATGCTAGGCCCACCCCTTTTTCTAATCTTTTCTGATAGCCCAATAATCCTTGATCCCTCAATAGTAGAATACTAGCAGTACCTCCGGTTTTTAATATAAAACCTAGTTAAAGATTTGATTCAGTAATAAATATAAGACCTCAATCCACTTTTATCTCTCAAATTTATAATTTCCCCCCGAAAGCATTACTATCGTTTGTACACATTATGGAGTTTATATCAAATGGTAATCATGATGAAGAATAATATTTTATGAAAACCAACCTATATTTGTTATAAATAAGTAATATAATAATGTTCTATAATTTATCTAAATTAGTAAACAAACTCTTATATTAAGGTTTGGGGTAATATTTTTCTTATAGTTACCTCAACTTGGCATTAAACAATAAAAACTTGATATGGAAGCAACTCTAACAACATGGTCCATACATCATGTCATATATATTATAAGCTAAGGTAAAACTTCTCTCAAATATTGTAAAAAGTACTTCTAAAAAGTAAAAACAAATGAAGACTGAAATGAGAAAGTTTGACTTGGTTATACCACCTTAATTTTTTTTTTTTTTTGACCTGGTTATACCACCTTAATTAATAGATCGAGTATTTGTGACCTTTGTAATGGAGAAACAAATAGACAATCTATCATAGTTTGTAGCGACAATAAAAGAGCATAATACTAACCACAGTTTTGAGCGTCAACCCAAAATCGGATCCGTTGCATTAAACTCTTATGAGGGTGAATATCTATTTTTAATCCTAAAACGCTGCCAAACTTCAGGAAATTCACGGATGTTCAACTTCACTTCAGATTATTCATTCCCTATTTATAAATTATCTAATCAAATCCCCTAAAAAAATTATTTTATCGATTTTTTTCTTAAAATTTTTGAATTTGTGCCTTCTCCTGTTATGCAAAGCTTGTGCATTGCTTTAGAAGCTGACGCTTAGGGCCTGTTTGGTCTGAGCGGAGGGGAGGGAAAGTGGTCGGAGGGAAAAATTTTTTAAGTTGAATTTTAAAAAATTAGAGAAGTGGGGTTAAAAATTTTTAATTAATTTTTCTTACTTTTTTATCTTATATATTCTTTTTATTAAAATTTTATTACCACACTTCTTCAATCTTTTAAAATTCAACTCATAAAAATTTTCCCTCCCCTCCCCTCCCTTCCAAATCCCTCACACCAAACAGACTCTTAGAGAATTTTTTCATGATCTTTGTATTGCTTAGTCCAAATGTTTTAAAAAGCTCATTATTGAATCCGATTTTGTTGACATTATTCATTGCATTAGTTTATCTAACATTCACAAAAGTCAATCAGGTCCACTGTTCATTAAAACCTTTTACTGGAAGCTTCACCCTTAGGATATTTACTTTAAATATGTCTCTAAAATTCATAATGTTTAGGTGTGTTCAACGTGCTCCCCTCCTGGTCATCATGCTCGATCCCAAGCAAATTGGGATGGGAAAATCTTGTTTTGAAAATTTCAGGACGGAAAAATTTTGGAATTAGAGTTAGGAATGAGACTTCGCAGTCTCATCTCATCCTGAATATACATGTCTATATATTTTTTAATTTTCCTAAAACCACCTAAATGTCTGATGGAAATTAGGCCAAATTCTTGTCAAAATTAGACCCAATTAATTATATATTTGTATTGAACTAAAAAAAACATAGGAAATTAGACACAATTCAAGTTGAAATTGGGCCAAAATTCACTAGAAGGGGAAAAAAAAATTTTCAGGAAATTCTTGTCCCTTCCCCGACCAGGATGGGAAATTTTCAAAATCAGAGTTAGGAAAAAAAATCTATCCCAAGCATGTTATAGTATGAAGGAATTACTATGAAGTCCAAAAACAACTGAAAAAGATATTATAGTAAGTTCCAGTGCACTGGAAATGACAATATGTTAATGATGTTTACTCATTATTGGCACATTTTAGTAATTAAATCTCTTCTTTAGAATTTTATAATAATTCTTCTGAAAAAAAGTACTCCATAAGCTTTCTATGTCAGCAGGAAATTTTTCTTTGATTTGAAAAATTTTAGGTGAGTTGAGTATGGGGGCTTACTAAAGTCAGAGTATGCCTCTGAACCCAAAAATCTCTTATAAAGATACTTACAAGTAATTTTCCCTTTATAAATATGAAACGAGGCACTTCGGCCCAAAAAAAAAAAAAAGAATGAGGCACCTTGGAAGGACTGGGCCATTTTGCAAAGCATTGAAAAGTCTTGCCCATTTTTCTAATCGGCCCCAAGTTTTTATTTGAGTAGAAAAGAATAAAAATGACCCCAAGAGCTTCCAACTTGGATTTGGATTCAGTCAAGTCAAGTTTAGGCTAAGATGTAATACAGTCAGGGCTCAGGGGGGAAAACGTCCTAGCTGTCAATTTATTATCCAAAGTTGGAATTTTTTAAACCTGTCATTATCCAAAAATCTGAGTCATGACTTACTCATAAGCTAAAATAATAGTTGAATAGCCTAAATCAGCCTAATAAGTTTGAAAATTTTTCAACGCTGTATTTTTGGAATAAGAGCATGATACCTCTAATTTTTTTTTATTATTATTCCACGTTTAAAATGGAAAAAATCGTGATTATATGGATAACACAAACACAAACTAGAATGCGAAAATATGCCTAACCTACAATTTACGACCACAAGTCTTCTTCCAAGAATTTATCAAACTTCCACATATAAAAAGGAAAAATAACAGCTACAATTTGTTTCCCAAAAAAGGACGAATTATAAAAATAAAAATAAAGTAAAATGAATATGAATATATATATATATAAATATATATATATATTTTTTGGATGGTCATCATTGGTTGACAAATAGAGCAAATTGGGACGGAAAAATTTCCAATTTGCAAGATTTAGTTATGCAAGATTCAGACAAGATATGGCTTATTTGCAAGATGGAAAGCAAGATGGAAAGGTCGGTTGATATGGTCTTTAGTCCATTAGGGATATCTTCATGAATAAATGTAAGATAGATATTTGAATTGTCACTTGGGTTAGCAGGGTACGCTAGATAGACATTATCAAATAGCATCTTTTGACGAGAGATATGAATAAAAGGCTTTGAGAAAACAGAAAGCAACAAGCTAAACTTGGCTCATTTATACTACATCATAGAGACATTAGAAATAATTTTCTCATACTGTGTTGTCACATCTCGCACTTCCCCAATCCCAGGGACTACGGGTGTGGACTCACAATGATATCCGTGACCCTCCCAACTCAACCATGTTTCTCTCGCCTCCGCAGCCTCGAACACCCGACCTAGAGGCATAAGTACGGGGTTCTGACCAAGGCTGCTACCATTGAGCTAGCAGGACAACCTGTTCGTAGCGCAACATAACCTAATCACGACATTTATTGTTTTTCATATTGCATGAATTCTTGTTGTAGTTTATTCTTCATACTTGTTTGGGTATGGTGAACAACATGGCTTTGGATTTTTTACAAAGGGTTGTAATATTTAAATACAGCCTACATGCTGTGCCTTCCTCTAAATACTCTCAATGTACATTCTCTTCTCATATCACTCCCCTCGAATGTTTAAATAAGGTTTCTCTCAATGTATTTCCTTTCTTATTTAGAGAAGTCCTCTCATTGGCTTGGGAGGATTTTAGGTTAGGCAAGCCATGTTGTGTCATGTTTAAATTATACTTTTGATTGGATCATTGCATGAATACTTTTCATTTATATGTATTTATCTATATGAGATATGACCATGATTGCACTCATATAAACAAAACTAATTAATTGAGCCCTCTGCATCAAATCTTAATTCATGATGCTATCAATTAATGAATACTTGTCAAAACCTAGATCGCTTAATTGTGAAAACCACCAAAGTGGATGCACTTGAGTTATCTTAATGAGACATGCATGAGTAATGGTGCTGCTCATAATATTCATTATTGTTTTGACTTAATTGAGATTAACAAAACAGTTTTGAATCTCAAGGCGTTATATGGGATTAAAGATGCCGAATCATATGATGATTGAATCCTATAAAGATCTAAGAGTTACATGTGATGTAATTGGTAAATAGGTTACCTACTTAAATAACTTGAATTTAAGTGTCTTGCCAAAGCGGACTTTAGTTTAAGCCAAATATGGATCTTAGCCCACTAATTATTATATTGAGGGTTGTTAATTTAGTGGGAGATTATTAACTAACTTTGTATATTTTAATTGTAGAATCATGTCAACCAGTAATACTGCTACACTATCGTTGCGATCGGTCCTTGAGAAGAACAAACTCAATGGGACAAACTTTCTTGACTGGTTCAGGAACTTAAGAATTGTTCTCCAGCAGGAAAGAAAGGCTTATGTCCTAGATCAACCCATTCCTGAGGAGCCTGCAGCCAATGCTCCAAAAGCTCAGAGAGATGCTTACACGAAGCATAAGGATGACTCTATGGATGTAGGTTGCCTGATGCTTGCCACTATGGTTCCAGAGCTCCAAAGAGATCTGGAATTTATGGAGGCTCATGAGATGATTGTCCATCTCAAGGAAATGTTCCAGCAACAAGCAAGGCAATAAAGGTATGAGACCACAAAGGCCTTACATTCTTACAAGATAGCTGAAGATGCATCAGTTAGTACTCATGTGTTAAAGATGAAAGGCTATATTGATCACCTTGAGAGGCTTAGATTTCCCATGAGCCAGGAGTTAGCTCCTGATTTGATCCTGAACTCACTCCCGGAGAGTTATAACCAGTTTTTCATGAACTATAACATGAACAACATGGAGAAATCAATTTCTGAGCTGCATGGGATGTTCAAAACTGCTGATCAAAGCATTAAGAAAGAGCCCAGTACTGTTTTGATGGTTCAGAAAGGAAAGGGTATGAAAAAGAAAGGGAAGGGCAAATGGAAAGGTAATAGCTCAGGTGGTAAGACCAAAGAGTCAAACAAGCCCGAAACCAAGCCTGCACTTAAGAAGGAAAAGCCTCCAAAGGAAGGAGTCTGCTACTTCTACAATGAACTCGGTTATTGAAAGAGGAATTGCAAACTCTACCTCAAAGATCTGAAAAAGAACAAGAAGGATAGCAAGGTTATCGCTTCAGGTATTTATGTTATAGACATTCATTTTTCCACTTTCTCTACATGGGTATTAGATATCGCATGTGGTTCTCACTTTTGTACAAATGTGCAGGGTTTAAATGACAGTAGAAAGATGAAGAAGGGCGAGGTGGACCTATGAGTTAGAAACAAAGCAAGAGTTGCTCCTCTAACCGTAGGCACTTATGAATTAGTTCTGCCCAGTGGGCTTTTGTTAGTTTTGAATAATTGCTATTATGTTCCTGCTTTGAGTAGTAACATTGTTTCTCTTTCTTATTTGGATAAGGAAGGTTATACTTCTATTACTAGAAATGGTGAATGTTCTATTTATTGTAATGACATTTTCTATGCTGATGGTGATTTACATGTTGGTCATTATATATTAAATTTGGAACATCCTAATAATGGGAATATCTATAACGTAACTACTAAAAGGATAAAATCAAACGATTTGAATCTGACCTATCTATGGCATTGTCGTCTAGGCCATATAAATGAGAAACGCATTTCCAAACTCCATCAAGATGGATTTCTTAACTTATTTGATTTTGAATCATATGATACATGCAAATCTTGCTTATTAGGAAAGATGACAAAGACACCTTTTATTGGGCACAGTGAGAGAGCCACTGAATTATTGGGCCTCATACATACAGATGTATGTGGACCATTAAAATACAGCTGCCAGAGGAGGTTATGTCTACTTCATTACATTTATAGACGACTTTAGTAGATATGGCTATCTCTATCTAATGAAACATAAATATGAATCTTTTGAAATGTTCAAAATATTCCAAAATGAAGTACAAAACCAACTTGGCAAAACAATCAAAGCGCTTCGATCTAATCGAGGTGGTGAATATTTGAGCCAAGAGTTTATTGACCATTTTAGGAGTTGTGGGATAATCTCACAATTGATTCCTCCAGGAACACTACAATGGAATAACATTTCTGAATAGAGGAATTGAACACTATTAGATATGGTTCGACTTATGATGAGTCAAATAGATCTTCCACCGTCCTTTTGGGGACATGCCCTAGAGACAACTGCGTTCACACTAAATCATATTTCATATAAGGCAATTGAAAAGACACCATATGAGAAATGGACTGGAAAGAAACCAAGTTTATTTTTTCTCAAGATCTGGGGATGTGACGTATATGTTAAGCAACAAGCCTCTGATAAATTAGTGCCCAGATCCTCAAAGTGCCTTTTCATGGGTTATCCTAAAGAAACGAAAGGATACTATGTCTATAATCTCACCGATAACAGAGTGTTTGTTATTCGAAATGGTAAGTTTCTAGAAAGAGAGTTTGTCTCTAAAACAACCAGCGGAAGCAAGGTTCATCTCGAAGAAATTCAAAAGTCACAAGATAGTACAGAACCACATATGGAAATTAGAGAAGACTCACAACAAGTTGCTGAGCTTCCTCAAGTAATACAAGGTCCACGAAGATCTGATAGGGCACGACATCAGCCTCAGAGATATGGATTTTTGATTACTGAAGGTAGTGATGTGTTGCTCATTGAGCAAAATGAGCCAACCACCTATCGAGAAGCCATAGTGGGACCAAACTCTGAGAAATGGCTAAATACCATGAGGTCTGAAATGCAATCCATGTACGACAATCAGGTATGGACCTTAGTCGATTCACTTGAAGGTGTAAAAACCATCGGGTGCAAATAGGTTTTCAAGGAGAAAATTGACATGGATGGAAATGTAAATGTCTTTAAGGCACGTTTGGTTGCAAAAGAATTCACTCAAACTCATGGTATAGACTATGATGAAATCTTTTCCCTAGTTGCAATGGCCAAATCAATTAGAATCCTTCTTGCCATTGCAGCATATTATGGCTATGAAATATGGCAGATGGACGTCAAAACAACCTTCCTTAATGGAAAGCTCCTTGAGGATCTGTACATGACACAACCTGAAGGTTTTGTGTGTCTAGAGGACTCTGGTAAAGTTTGCAAGCTTCAAAGATCCATTTATGGATTGAAGCAAGCATCTCGGAGCTGGAATTATCGTTTTGATGAAGTAGTCAAAAAGTTTGGATTCATCCAAAACATTGATGAACATTGTGTTTACAAGAAGGTTAGTGGGAGCATAGTTGTATTTCTAGTGCTTTATGTAGATGACATCCTACTCATTGGGAATGACATTCCTACCTTACAGAGTGTCAAGTCTTGGTTAGGAAAGTCTTTTTCAATGAAAGACTTAGGTGAAGCCACCTATATCCTAGGGACTAGGATCTATAGAGATAGATTCAAAAGACTAATAGGCCTAAGTCAGAGCATATACATAGACAAGATACTGCATAGGTTCAGTATGCAGGATTCAAAAAGGGGTTATATGCCCATGTCTCATGTCATCCATCTTAACAAAGATCTGTGTCCTAGTACACCTAATCAGCGAGATCGCATGAGTAAGGTTCCATATGCCTCGGCCATTGGATCTATCCTGTATGCCATGTTATGTACTCGATCGGATGTCTCATTTGCCTTAAGTATGACCAGCAGATATCAATAAGATCCTGGTGAGGGTTATTGGACTGCCGTCAAGAATATCCTAAAGTACTTAAGAATGACTAAGGACTTATTTTTGGTAAATGGTGAATTGGATGATGAGCTCTGTGTAACAGGTTACACAGATGCAAGCTTCCAGACTGACCAAGACGACCTTAAATCGCAATTTGGATACGTATTCCTCCTGAATGGTGGAGCAGTAACTTGGAAGAGCTCCAACCAGAGCACTGTAGCAGATTCTGCAATAGAAGCTGAGCATATAGCAGCATCAGATGCAGCTAAAGAAGCTGTTTGGATCAAAAAGTTCATTGCTGAACTAGGGGTGGTGCCTACCTTCTCAAATCCAATAGATTTGTTCTGTGACAATAGCGGTGCTATTACACAGGCCAAGGAGCCTAGGTCAAATCAAAGGACCAAGCACATACTCAGGCGATTTCATCTTATTAGAGAAATCAATGATAGAGGTGATATAAAGATATGTAAAATAGCAGGAAAAGACAATGTTGTTAATCCTCTTACTAAGCCGCTTGCATAGGCAAAACATGAGCGTCATGTTAGGACAATGGGAATTAGGCAAATTAATGATTGTACCTAGGGCAAGTGGGAAGATGTTGGAAATTGTGCCTAAAGGGCCAATCATTATACTTTAAACATTATTAATTTAATGAAATTTCTCCATTTTGTTATCATATTATTTGCATGTTAACTGTGATAATTGTATCCTTGGATAAATCATAAAGATTGTTCTAAATTATCCCTGGTCGGTCATCTATGTGGGAGCAAAGATGAAACAAGACCAGTATGACTTTGATAAGATATGGAGATATGAATCAAAGTCTTAGGCACCTGTAAGAGTACAAGGTACTGGACCGACCCACTATGAGAAAGCTACATGGATCAATTCATAAGCTTTTCTCATGTATAACCACGTCACAATGCCCTTGACCTGAGGTCATCATGGATTCCTACATGAGAGTTGCTAAGCTTTGAACTAGTCAAAAGTCACTTTTGACCGAGTGATGATAAAGGCTACGATCGGGCTTGGTGGTTTTTCATGCATAGGAATATGAATGATCAAGATGGAATTTGTTTCTCATATTAGTAGAGATATTACCGGGCCCCTCAATGAGTGAGTCTGAGAAATGTATGGTCATACTATGATAAAAATGAGTTTCCATTTCTATTGCCAGACTACTCAGGAATCGAAAAAGTAATAGTCAGGAACAAGAGGATGATATTATCCATGCCTCATCATTGACCGATATATCGTGTGACAAAAGGGACGTGACATGGTTGTATGACAGGTTGCATCGTGTTAACGATCCTCATATGAATTGGGTAGTCGTAATGTCTTGCTAGAGGCCGCTTGCGACTTGTGGGTTAGTACAGTTATTGGCCCACTGCCAACTTCGTATAGGCCTATAGGGTCGCATACAAGAATGGCCCAATACGAGATAATGTTTAATCTAGGGTGGATAAATTATATATATATATATAATTCGTTAATAATATTATATATATATATATATGTATTTTCGAAATACATATTATATATATATGTATATATGTATATATATTATATGATATTATTATATTGTGCTAGTTTTAAATTTAATTTATTAAGATAAATTAAATTTAATAACTAACATGATAGAGATATAGTATCTCAGATTTAATTTATGGAGATAACTTAAATCTAAAGGCTCTTTGTTTGAATTAAATAAATAGGTTAAATTAAAACTGTTGGACAAATTTAATTTAAACTGAATTTATTTAATTAGCTCATCAAGATAATTAATTGTTAATTAATTTCAAAATTAATAAAGATTAATTTTGAAATTCAAATATAGCCCTCATAGGTTATAAACTTGATAGAGCAGATATGCTCATACACGTATGAGAATTGAGAGCCGCAAGGAAAACCTTATGAGACATTAGAGGTGCTAGCACGTAGTCTCTATTGGAGAGCATTCGTGTGGATACCGGTAGAGAGATCGGACTTGATGTGTTGGCTCTAAGAGATCAAAAACCCTAAATTCAAAAAGGTATGAATCTTTCTAACTCGGTTTAAACGCCGTTAATAGATCTTTGATTAGGATCGACGATAATTTTTAAAATTCTTCCGCTGTACCTCCCAATCCTAACATGATAGAGAAGGCTCAACTAATGAAATTAGTTATTAACAGGTTTTTAAGAACTTATGCTAAAAAATGTCTAGGATTAACTGTATACTTTTTATTCTATTTGTAAATGTCAGTGGAGGATTTGCTTAATATATTTCTACTTTTTAAAAGACATAGTGTGTGTTTGGGATAGCGGTGGGAAAAATGACTTTATAAAAAAGTCAGTTTATGTAATATGATTTATATTTGGATGAGCAATTGAATAAGTGGTTTTACATTAGTCAAACTTGTTTGGATTGGTGATTGCATAAGTGCTTTTGTGTTAATTATAGAAAACAAGATATTTATTTTATAAACAAATAGAAAAATTGAAGTTAGAAAATGTGATGCGAAAATAAATATTTTCAAAAAATATATATATATTACATTCAGCCAAAATACAGCTATGTTTGGAATAAATTTTTTTTTTTTTTTGGAAAATAAGTGTTTATTACGTAAATCGAGATAAAACTCCTCTCATATATTTTCCTCGTATACAGTAAATCACAATTTATAAGTACTTAAAAGTAAAAAAATAAGCTATTCTAAATGAGCAATAATTTCAAAAAATAAATGATAAGCCATTTTGCAATAAGTAGGTGGTTGGGGCTTTTTGAATAAGCCATTAAATTCAGCCTAAACCTAATGACAATAAGCTTAACCAAACACTTAAGTTTTTTAGATGCTTTTTATATATGGCTTATAAGGTGATATTAAACTTTATTTGACCTCAATAAGCTGAACCAAACACTTTAATAATGAGTTTAAAGTAACTAAAGTTTACAAGTTACGTATGCATAAAATGTTGAAATGAAACATTAAGAAATTATAACATATAGATGTTGGAATAATCTTAATACTAACAATAGAAAAATCAAAAAGCAAAGCCAAGATTTCCTGTTAAGTAATATTAATGTTTGATGAAAGATTCAAAAGAAGCTTGAGGTAACATTTGTCCACGTAATGAGTAGTTAAAAAGGATGGAGAATCCGATTGTAAAAGGTTTGAGTTATAGAAGAGGGTAGCGTGGTAACATTTGGAGAGAAAGGCGATTCTTGCCTGATTTAACCACATGAATTCTTTGATGGGACAATTATT
Source organism: Inga laurina (assembly GCA_963855925.1). NCBI lineage: Eukaryota > Viridiplantae > Streptophyta > Magnoliopsida > Fabales > Fabaceae > Inga > Inga laurina. Next base: position 26,687,997 of record OY979704.1, read on the forward strand.
ATAACAGATTCCATGGCAAAAGTCATTTCCTAACTTCTTGTACCTGTAATGAATAATATCACGTTCTTCATTCAGCAAAGACAAATGAGAAGTAACAAAAACATTTGTTCTGGTAATCCTTATCACAGTAACACTTGTTTATGCCTGCAAATGTCACTTGTTTCAATGGTGAGATGAGCTTCTTGGACATATATATATACTCCACCACCCACATGTAAAAAATAAATAAAAGCCCATATTTAAAAAGTCTTTGCTTAAATAAAAATGCCGGTGTCGTATTTATTTTCATGAAAAATACAACTCACATTTTCATTACGATTTTTATTAATTATTTGAAACAGGTTGGTATAGTCAGAAAAATAAAAGGATCCGTCAAAAAAATTTTATTAAAAAATTCCCCTAAAAATACTTTGAAAATAACAAAAGGACAAATGCATGAGTGCAACATATTAAATCCATATCAGTAGAGTTAGAACAAGCGTGGAAGTTCCTAATTTATTGTTGGAATTTTGAAAACAAGAGTAGCCAATATTAAAATAAAAGTGAAATTAAATTAGTGAATGGTGAGCAACATAGACTCCATTAATTTCTTCAAATGGGGAGTTTCCAATTCATTATTGGAATTTCCAAAACAAGAATAGTAAATATTAAAACAAAAGTAGTAAATGACAAAATCAAAATTGTAGAGTACTCATTCATTCTTATCTATGTAGCCTACCTAATAATGCTTTGGAAATTCAAAATAATAATTATTATCCATAGTGGACTTGTTAATGGTTTTGGTTGCTCTAAAGTTTTTCTATTTTTTTCCTTCATATGTTACTTTTTTTCTTTCATATGTTACGTTTGCCAAAATATAGGGAATAACTTGTCCATCCCCTAAATCGTGATTATATAGATAAAACAAACACAAATTAGAATATGAAAACGTGCCTAACCTATAATCTATTACCACAAGTCTTCTTCCAAGACTTGATCAAACCTCCAAATATAAAAGAAACATTGCGGCTACAATTTATTTTCCGAAATGATGAACTATAAATGAAAATCAATATGAATATATTTGAATAGCAGTCATTGGTGGACAAATAGAGCTTCAAAGCAACAAACTGGCTCATTTATATTATGCCATAGAGGCATACACAATAATTGTCTCATAATGTGTAATATATCTCATTAAGCACAAGAAGGACTAAATATATCCCCAATCATATAGCATATCTGATAATTTATAATAAGGAATAACCATCTCAACCACTTTGTGTGTGGATTCACACACACATGTTTACTTTTATGCTAAATATAATTTTTTATATATTTTACGTTGTCTCCCAAATCTATAATTTATTTACCATATTATCCTCTTATTGATAGCATATATTAAAGGGATTTTCATAAAAAATAGTTCTAATGCTAATGATTAATTTAAGAAGATATATTGTAACCCCCGCATTTAAATAGGCCATAATTAGTGTTTAAACATGTTTTATAATCGAATAAGAGATCAAGGATAATTTAAAATTTTTTACAAAACTTATATAATATGATCTCCATTCATTTTTAAATAAAAACATTTGGCCTGTTCGGTCTGTTACATACACAATATCAGAGTGCTAGCAAATTTTTCAACATTCACCCGGGATATATTTGATAACCAAAGGATTTTATAGGACATATTTGCCTATCTCAGTTTCCCATACTGGGGATTACATAACAACTACAATTCTATGATAAACATGTTTATACAATTATCCAAAATGATAATCAAAAACCAAAAGAAAACTAAGACTACCACTGGCAATTCTAGTCACCCTTGTTCACCTGTTTATCCCTCAATCCGCTTGCCCTAGCTAAAATTGTTAATTGGAAAGAATGAGATTCAAAAGAATCCCAGTAGTAACATTTCACGTATAAGATGTATAATTAAACAAAGCATATAAGTATATATCACAATTCAACAATATCAGAATTCAAAGTCGGGCTACCCACCATGACTCAATCATTCATTCAAGGCCGGGCTAACTGCCACAAACCCAAACAACAACATTCAAGGTTTATTGTCATGCCCCGTAATCCCACCGCCCTGCAGGCACAGTCCTCCACCATGGGTTGATCCCCCCATGTGGCCGCAGGTCACAACTCACAAGGATTCAAGGTTAGTCTACCCACTCCAAACCCAATCAGTAACAACAGCATTCAATGATAAATACACACAAGCAATGCATTAAACATTATTTAGGAGAAAGTGTCACTATTTTGTTCTTTTCGTTCTTGTTCAGACGTAGGCTTTCTACGTTCCGGGTAGATATCAAATCCTATAATCATAATTAAGGACGACAGGTTATCACTTATCCCAATACTCAAATGACTTCAAAAACACTTAGATTTGATTATCATTAAAGTCCCTTAGGTGGCTACTAGAAGCCCAAACAACTGCTTAAAATGTTGGAAAGTACTATATCAAATACCATCTTTTTAGTGTGCCTCGTAAAACGTACCGCTTCCGGCTTCCGACATTGTCCTAAAATATTAAATATACAAGAAATAGGTAATAACCAATCCAAATATCATTTTAAACTCTTCCATAGTATTTCTTATGGTTATATTAGTCTATGATGAAAATTTTGTAAAATGCCCTCGAGACCCTGGCTCAATGAATCCATTTCTGGGTTCGAAATCACCAAATTCAGTGTCCAATTATGAAAATACCCTTGACAGTCTTGGTTTAGAGATTTTAGGGGCGTTTTCTTAATTATATTTTTTCGGCCTTTTTTGAAAAAGTGACCAACTGTAACCCCACCTATTTTTGTTGAATGAATCAAATGGAACCATCTATTTCATGAAAAACCAGATCCTATGTCAACACCCGTTTCCATTTCAATAATCGAAGAGTAATAAAGACGGTATTCAATGAGCATACAGAAAAATACAATTATACTAATAAACATATTCGTTTACAATACCGGTATCGTTCATCAACGAAAACAGAAAATATAATGGAAACTTAATATTTACAAATTTCTTCAGAATATCTCCTCGATACACGTGCTACTCACTTTTCGGTGTCGACGTCCTTGCCCTTTTGCCCGTTGGTACCCGCTGAGATATTTGTTTTTGAAAAAGGGTGAGATTCCGAAGAATCCCCGTAGAGACATATGATCGGCATATAAAATGTGAAAATTAAATATACAATGCACTATATTAGGCAAAAATGAAAGTTCGATTTGATTCATATACATTTACCTCAGCCGAATCACCGACTACAACTAGGATTTCCAATAATATACCTCAACTGAGTCATTGACTATAGATAGGATTTTCCGATAAACTGTTGTTTGGTAGCGAACCACAATTAAGTACTGTGCGTTTAGCATGCAATCATATCATGAAATACAGTAACAAATATATATAATTATTCACATAGTGTATGAAAGATGATAGTCCCTACCTTGAAGTTTGTTAAACCCGTTTTTTAGTGTGCCTTGTAAAACGTGTCGTTCCGGCGTCCGACTCGGTCCTAAAATATTATTTGTACCAGAAATAGGTCACTACCTATCCAAGTATCATTTTAGACTCTTCTATAGTGTTTCTTGTGGCTATATTATTCTATGGTAAAATTTTACCAAAATGCCCCCAGGACCTCGTCTCGGCCCCGCCGCCATACCCGGCCTGATGACACATTTTTCCAAAATGTCGACCAAGGCTATTTTGACTTATTTTTTCCTAAGGAATCCATTTCCAGGCTCGAAATTACCAAATTCACTGTCAAATTACGAAAATACCTTGACAGCCCTTATTTAAGGATTTCAGTGGTATTTTTGTAATTATACTTTTTCGGCCTCTACCGAAAAAGTGCCCAACTGTAACCCCACCTATTTTTGTCCACTGAGTCCAATGGAACCATTTATTTCATAAAAATCCAACTCCTACCCCTTGGAACAGTGCTGGCCGAAATATTGAAGAAAATAGAAAAAAAATAGTTTTGTGTTTTATCTTCCAAAACTTGTATTCTTCCACTTCTAATCCTTGATTAACTCATTTAAACCCTTATTAATCATGATTTAAAGGATTTTGGGCAGCATAACCCCTTAGGGTTATAGCGTTTCAAATTTCATGACTCAACCAAAAATCACATAAACCAAACAACAATTACTAACAACAACTTCATACTAACATAAATTTGAGATTGGTATAATTACCTCTTAACTTCTTGAACTCTCTTACTCTAGGCACCTCCTCCTTCTCTTCTTGATCTCAAAGTGTGACTTCACTACCATGAATTCATGAGAAACAAGAATTTAGAGAAGGATTCTAAGGAAATGCTATAAGAAAAATCAAGAAACCATGCTTACCTTAATCTCTTCTTCCTTGGGCTCTCCTCTTCTCTCTATTTCTCAAGCTCTCTCTTCTCTCTTTTTTTCCTAAGTCTTGGACGAAAATGAGGCATGAAAGAGGAAGGAGGTTGTTTTTATTAATTTGTCTTCTTCCTTCCTAGCCATAGATTTAATCAAGAGGCCAAAATGTGTCACTTGTCACCATCCCTTCTTTCTCATAATTACTCCCTTATCTTGCCATAATTTTGAGTCAATTGTCTTCCCTTTTCTTGCTCCTCAAATCCGTGCATCTCCCCCTTTTTTCTCCAACTAGCCCATGCTTCTTTTTCTATGTTCACACTTACACTCTTCCATACAATCATGTTTCTCATTCCTTTACTCAAGCTTCTCCCATCATGCATTACATCATCCTTCATGTTGTGTACACTCCATCTTTGCCATGATTGATATGTGCATGTAGTATAGTCATAATCACCTTCTTCTTGTAGCATGTGATCATGGATTTAATATTTTTTCCCTTACATTCTTGTGTGGACGAAATTTAAGAGAGGAAGGGAAGAAAAATTTGCATTTCATTAATCTCATAATTCACATAATTGAATTATGTATAATCGCCCTTAATTTCAAAATTCTTGATTATTCCACCAAGAATAATCCCATTATGCAATTTTCTTTATTTTCCTTGATTAATTGAAATTAACTCCAATTAATTGAAAAATAATTAATATTGGGCTAAATTGGAAAAATTCTTATTTTGCTATCACCTTTGTAATTTAATTCATTTCTTGAATTAATTTACCAATTTCCTTATGAATATGAATATTTCAAAATTCACAAGATCCAAATTCATGAATATTCACCACTTTATTGAATTACTCAAATAATTAAAATATATTTTTGATGAATAAAATTTGGGGTGTTACATCCTACCCCTTAGAACAGTGCTGGCCGAAAGTTTAGGCAAAAATTGAAAAAATTAGACTTTTATGTTTTAGCTTCTAAAAATTATAACTAAATCTAGAAAACTCAAAATGAGGTGATCCCAAGTTCTAATTAAATCTTTTTAAGTCGTCTTTACAAGAAAAATATGAATCATTGACTTCTATAACCACAAAAATACAGAATTCAATAATTCTTCTTGCTGTTCAAGAATTGCTTCCAGTTTCAACTCCAAACTTTGAAAAATCATAACTCCTAGCTCACAAATTGAAATTACATGAATTATATATCCATTTTGAAGTTTGGAATATGAAATTTAAGAATGAAAAGTTTCAAAATTTGTCATCATCATTTATCCATTCAAAACGTTCATGTAATCTAACTGCCTGCACAAAGTTCTCGTTAACCAAAACTTGCAACTTTTAAACCTAAGTTTACAATGGTTTAAAATTCACATCCAACACTACTCCCACACAATTTTCCAAAAGAAAACCAATGAAAATATCAAAACAACCAAATTCTCACTCCATCTATATGTTCTGTTTTTGGCATATATTCAAAACAAAATCCAAAATTGCCAAACTTGATATTTAAGCTTCAATTCAATTCTATTTATTCAAAATACATCTCAAAGCATCATATCTATGACCACAACAACTCAAACACACATACCTTAATTTTCGAAAATAGGGAAATATTCAAGAATTCCAAAACTTAACCAAATGGGCACAAAACCTATATCAAAATATTCAACTCACACACTTGTTCAACTTTCTCAAAGGAGTTCTTTGCTTCTCCAAACTCTAGATTTCCTTAAGTGCTCAAAACACCACCAATGAAAAATCTAAAACCATAGAATTGAAGCTCTCAATACAAAGAACAAGATTGAAGAAGAGAGTTTTGGCATGGGAAGTCATTTTGAGGGTAAAAAATGTTGACCTTAACCCAAGCTTTCCTCCTCTTCTTTGGTCTCCAATGGCAACCGAATGTGAGAGAGAGATGAGAGTGATGAAAGTGTGGAGAAGAAGGAGAAATGATGACACTCCCAAGGCCATGCTTGCTTCAGCCGAATTCAAGGGAGGGAAGAGAAGAAAAATAATAAACTATGATGGGCTTTGACTTCTCTCAATAACTACATCATATTTACTTGCACATGTATCCAAATCTCCTTGTTTCCCACCAAATAAGCAACCACATGATTACACTAACTACTTCATTAACTATTTAGTTACATTTCTCAATTTTTCTTAGTTAGTAATTAATTTCTCCATTAATTATTAACAAATTGCTTAATAGTTTCCATTCTTTCAATTTTTCCACTAATTATGACATATTAACTTAAATTGCCACATAACATATAATTAAATTCTTTTCCTTCTTCCATGCACCATTTACCCCTATTTTAGCTCCCAAAATTACTTTATCATATAATTATGCTAAAATACAGGGTGTTTAATATTTTCAATAATTAATTTAGGTCTCAAATCAACTTTAATTTACAACAACATTCTCAATAATTGTCATTATCCCTTAATTGAAATTTGGAGCATTACATATACTACCTCCGATTCTTAGTATAAGATATAGTTTGTTAATTTTGGTAGATTAAGTAAGCTAAATAAATTACTAAATTATAGGGTATATTACACAATCTCTCTGAAGTACTTATGTGTATCATTATATTACATATTAATTTATAAGTCAAGCAAATTACTTCAAAGAAAAAACATAAACATAAGAAATAAAATGAAAAAAGTATTATATTTATTAACAAGATTCACTTTTAAATTACTTCTTATATTTAGGGCTAGATGTAGTATATTTTAGAAAAATTAACACATATTTATTTACCAATAATTAATTTAACTCATTTTTTATTTTTTAAAATTAATTATATAACATTTATATTAAGGAGAAAGAAGCATTGTTTGCTAAGGACCCATCTTCAATTAATTACGTCTAAACCAAGTCTAGAATCCATTGTTCAATCCTCAAAGCTTTTACAATCCAAAAGCATATTCTATTTAATTTGGGGTCCTTGATCCCCACGGTTCAACAGCTACGATTTAAATTGAAACTTTAGGGTGAATTTAACAGTACAATAATACTAAAATAAATCCTACGTAAAATCATAACAGATTATAATACAAACAATACAATCCTATTTTATTATTTAAACAAACTCCGTCTTCCATTGCTATAATTTTTATTTTATTGTATACAACTCTGATCCTATTTATAAGCTCATTTTAACTAAATCTCATAGAATAAGGAGAGATAATTAAATCAATGATTATAGGGTAAATGTCCAACTATGTCCTCATTTATGAATAAATACTTTGTAAATATTTATTCTCTATCTATTTTTAAATTATTTCTTCTTTGGTACAATAAATAGGGACAAAATTCTTATAATCTCATTTACTATACTGAAACTAGATTTATAAATAAGATTAAATTTTTTAATAAAAACAGACTTATAAATAAAATCAGAATAATATTTATTTATTTTTGATTTCAGAGTCATTTCCACGATTTTTATAATTTCGATCCGCTGAAACAAGCCGCACATGATTGAACTTTAATGATTTTTTTAATGTTTCTGTGGATTGTATATTTCAAAGAAATTAAAATGACGTGGTTTTTATATAAAGAGTTTTTTGCCGAACAATGAGGATGAGAGCCCAATGAGATGAATCAGAGACTTAAATTGACGTGGCCACATCATTGGGCTCCACATGTCAGGGAGGCTATTGCTGTCCAACATGGAGCCCACAAATTTCACAAAACTTTTGAAAAGAGCGCCAAGGTCATATATATACACACACACACACGCACGTGTATATTTTTTGCCAACTGCCGAAGGCATATATTATCGTTATAATTATAAATAAATAACCATGTAAATTACTATATTGTAGTTTTTTTTTGCCGGATACTATATTGTAGTTATCACTTTAATCATATTTATAAGTTATTTTTAACTAATTCTCACATATCAAGAAGAGTTGGTTATCATATTAACTATAGGCTAAATTTTCAATTTTGCTTTTATCTATAACTAGTTATAAAAGTCAACATGAATAATTTTTTTTTATTTATTGTAATTAATAAGAATAAAAAAAGTATAAAATGCATTTATTATTCTGAAAATGGATCTATAAATAGGATCAAATTTTTTGATAAAAAAAAGACTTATAAATAAGATTAAAATAGTATAATTATATGGTCCTTCCTCATTATTGGAATTTTTTTATCCTAAAATATAAGAGAATTGGAATAAATTAGTGATATGATTAAGGGTGTGTTTGATTTGGGGTTTTTTAAGGGGAGGTGATGACAGGGGAAGGGTTGAAAAGGTAAAAAAAATGTATTCAGTTGAAAAGAGAGGAGGTAAGAGGTTTTAAAAAAAATTGTCGCTCCTCTTTCAACCCTCCGAAAGTGGGGTGTTTTGGAGGGGAGAGAAATAATTTGACATCAGATTGTCCTGGAAGGAGGAAGTTTTGCTGCATAATGCTCAGGTGGGTGATGTCGAAGGAGGAAGACAGTGGCTTTTTTCCGATGAAGGCAAAAGATTTAAGAAAATCATAACAAAATTAATAAGATAATATGTAACAAGTTTTTTAATTCAAAAATTAGAAAATAATAACTTTGTTATAAATATTACAAAATAAGAAGGAAGCAATTAAAATAAAATGATAATAATACAAGGATATATTTATCAATTTATAATTAACTCCCTCTTCCTACCCTTTTGAATAAAAAAAGAAGCTAGACCTCCTCTCCCCTCTTCTTCAACCAAATAAAGCTCATAACCTCCCCTAATTTAACTTTAATAAAAAGGGAGAATATCATTTAAATCTCAACTAAAGAAAATAATATATTGACAAATATTATAACTCGTGGTAGTTATTTCACTTATCAATAAAGACTTTTTCAATATTGTTTACCTTAGTTGAAACCTGAATGAATTGTCACTTTACCTAATGACTTTATTAGAGGTATTTTTGTAAAAAATTTATTGTAACATATTTAAAGCATTTCTTAATTAACTATCAAAAATAATATTTCTAATGAAAAATGGTCAATTTTTTTAATCTGAGCAATCATTAAAGAATTAGGTTCAACTTGCCAACTTGGTTTGGACCAGAAAAATATTTTCATGGTTGAACTGAAGTTGAGCAACCATTAGTTCATTAGTTGATACCTAAAATTTGATTACAAACTGATATGATTATTAAGAAATTGAATGGCGTTTTGAGCTTGATAGGAAAAAAATAATCTAAACTTTTATTAAATCATAAGATCAATATTTTAAACGAAAAATGAAACTTAAGACTAAAATTTGTAGTTTATTGGTATCTCAGAATTATTCTTTGGCATCTGCTCTTTCCTCTCTCTCCCGATCTCTCTTTTTCTCCTTTTTCTTCTTGGCCCTTCTTCATTTTATAATCTATTCTTGTTGTGAAGGCTTCAGCAGGAGATACATCAAGTAGCTTCTGCGAATTTTATCCCTTAACCACCTTTTGGATCTGTTACTATGACTTCAGTCGTGAAGATCGAAGGCGAACAGATCCCCGCCAACGATTTTCAGGATTTGTCCCTCCAAGATAAGGTATTTGTTCTTCTTTCGCTGTACTTCTCACCTTGTTTTTTTTCCCCCGAATTAGTTTTTTATTTTGGTGTTATTGGGGTACGCGGTCTGGTTGGTGTGCAGAAATCTCCAAATTTGGCGGTGGAAATGTTTATTGGATTCTGGGTGTCTCATCGTTTTTATGATTTGTTTATTCGTTGACGAATTCTCGCGTGGTGGATGATGTTAGGGTTAATTTGTGTTCTGAGCGATAATAGATATTCTGTTGCGATGAGGATTGCTAGAGTTGCTACGCCTGATATTGTTGATTCGATCTGATTTTTCTGATCTTCAGACTGAAATGCGAAGTGAAGAAGAGATCCTCCAGGTGGGATCTGAGAACCATGGGGGAATCTGTGCTATTTGTCTGGATAAGATAGTTCTGCAGGAAACTGCGCTTGTTAAAGGTTGCGAGCATGCTTACTGGTTTGTCTAAACAATCTCTTACTACTATGTTTCAGATTAATTTCTGGAAATTTGCTTCATAGATTAAATCTGGTTTTTCTGCCAATTGGAGTCGGAATCGGAATCATTAATTATCTTTTCAGAAAGATTGCCTGGTATTTGGTTGTGGAAGGAATGGGGAGATGGGATTCTGAAAGGAGGAAATCTAGTTATGGTTAATGGTACCCTTATTCGTCAACTATTAGCATATGTTGGAGGTTATAAGGTAGGGTTCTGGAAGGAGGAAGTCTAGTTAGGTTTACATAGGACTCTTAATTCGTATTCATACACTGATGAAACAGCTGAAAATTATGGCCCTTTCTTTCTGCTCATGAGCTTTTCTTCAACTGAAGAAGCTTTTTTATTGGGTTTCCGACGTAGGTTCATGGAGGATATGTGCCACTGACAAGGCCTTGCTTGCTTGTTTCATTATTACTTATATATTTAAGATGATCTGTTTCAGATGTATTTTGTACAATATTACGTTTGACATATGTGAGATTATAGTACAGTGGTCAGCAACTGTCTTATCGTTGCTTTGTGCTTAAAGAATTTGTGCTGACTCACAAATGTCATGTCACGCATTTAGGATTTGAATTCATATACCATGATTTATGCCCTTTGCTTACGATAATGTTGTGTGCACTGATGGAAGTTGATGGAAAGCAGGGAAAACTTCCTAGCCATTTGGATGAATTGGGGAGAGATTTCAATTACTTGATCTGTTGATTTTGGGTCGGTAGGAAAGGTGAAGGAGAAGAGAAGAGAGGTAGGAAGAAGGTCTTAGGGAACAGAGAGAGAGATGAGGAAATCTGAATAGAGGGAGTCTGAATAATTCTGTGTAGATTCTCAATGACAATAACAACCCAATTCTGATCCCCTTTCCCTTAGTTATGTACACCTGATTTTAACAAACCCCATAACTGACCATTAATCACAACTGACCCTATCTAAGCTGACTCTCATGTCTTTTTTATTGCTATATGACATATTTTAAGTGTTGTGCACTATTTTCAACCTTTGTTTTCATGATAATATTTGAATAGCTGAATTTTTTTTCCCTGGTTTCAAACATATAACATGTCACTTTCTTTTATTCATGAAGGTCACTCCATACATATAGATTAGGCTTTGCCTAATCTTTATACTGGAGTACTTATTTTATTTCTGCCTCTTGTGATCTTTGTCATGCATGTTTGTTGCTATGCTTGAATCTAACACTTTTTTTTCGTTTAATATGCTGCTATTATAATCACAATTTGGATTTTTGAAGTCTAGTGAGATTAATACTCATTTTGATATTGCTGGCCTTTAATTTTTTACCCCTTTGTTCTTAGCCTTGATGATTTGTTTGATTATGCTGGGAAAGGGTATTTTATGCCTGCTTACTTGTATGAATGTCATTTGTTTTTCTACAGTGTAACATGCATTCTTCGATGGGCCACATATCGCCCCAAGGCCACCTGCCCGCAATGTAAACATCCATTTGAGTTTCTTAATTTGCATCGCTCACTTGATGGCAGGTAAAATAATAACCCTTATTTAAGGGGTTGAAATATTACTCTTCTGTCCCACCTAGTACAAACTAATATGTTTGATTCCTCAACTGTTTTAGACTCAAATTGATAGATATCAGTTTGTTCTCTGTCAAAATTCATCTTTCACTCAAATCATGTAATGGTAAAGTAGTTGTCATCTATTGGTAGGGAAAATTCTCCAATGTGCCAAATTGCTGAAAATTGAAATCAAGGTTTTTTCATTTTAGCATTTCTCATGTTGAACTCCTGTGTTCTTATTGCTTGATTTGTGTTGAAACAGGCTTCATGACTACATGTTTGAGGAAAGTGTCTGCCTACTTCTTAGAGCTTCATGGTTTAAACCTTTGAGTGTAGAAGATCATGCTCAGCATGAAGAGGTGTATATGTATGATGACCTTGAAGATTATTATTATGAATACGAGGATGAAGATGACTTGGATGAAGCTTATTATGGTGGCTCATCTAGCATCTGCATCGGCAACCGGAGGTGGGGAGACAATGGCTATGTCAGGGCTGGTCGGCAACAAGCTAGGCCGGTCCATCAACATAACTCCCAGAACTCTGGGGCAAGTTCATCCCGTGAGCCAAAGAACAAAGAGGCTGCCAAAGGTGCTGCAACAGGACGACGAGCGAAGCGAGCGCAGAAACGGGAGGCGGCTGATAAGGCTGCTGCGGCGAAGCATCAGCAGCATCTAGTGAGGTTGGGAAGGAAGTAATTATATATATTTATGTCGAAGCAAACCAAACCCAGAAATGCTTCCCTCTCCCCATCTCATTCTTCTCATTTCTTTTAATTAATTTGTACAGTGAATATGGCTTTTAATCTGTAAAGCAAGGTATCATTCCGGGGAAGATGTTCTAAGAATAATGGGGGTGCTAGGTGGTTGGTTGGTTTTAATGTTTTAACATCGAACATGTTAGGTTTCTATGTAGCTGACTCATTATCTCTATGCAGTCCTTAGTTGTTGTACATAATTCAAGTTGAACAAGGTAGGTTTCTTATTAACTCATTTTCTTCTTATGTGTTGGTTCTTTCAATTAAGATTAAAATGATGGAACATGGATGTAAATTGGTCAGAGTTTGAATGGGTAGGTATTTCCATCTCCACGAGGTGTCACAGGAATTTGTTGCTATTTTAACGTAAGTTTTTATTGATACTTGTAAAATTTACTGTATAAGTTAATTCTTCGTCTATTTGCCAGCCAATTTTTATTTGGGATTATTATAGAGATGGCTTAAGTAATGAAATTTTCTATTACTGTGCTTCCCTGTCAATAACTTCAATAATCTTCCTCTAATATTTGAGTTAAGTTAAGATATTTAAAATTTGTCCTATAGGTCTTTTTACACAAGTGTTTAGGCGATTTATTAATGATAATAACTCAATTTAAAGAGTTTTTTTAGTAATTGATTTTTATTAGTTATTTTAAGAGACCTATTATTGAAGAGCTGTATTGATTTATATTTTCTTAAAAAAATTAATTATCGAAAAGGACTATTTGGATAAAAAAACTCGATATTTTCAAAACATATGATTTATATTAAAATTTACTGTCAATCCCATTAATTTTAATATAATTTGTTCAAAATTTACCATTTGTTTAAAACTAATGTTTACTATTAATGCAAGTTATTTAATTATAAATTAAAAATTTAAACAAATATAACTTCGAGTACGTAAAAAAGTATCAGAATGACACTTGTTTACATCTCCAAATGTCAATTGTCCTAATTCTGAGATGCAACTTCTTCCACCTATATATTCTTCCAACTATATGCATATATATACCCACGCACACAAAAAAAAGCTCATGAAAGAACATACTTAAAAAGCCTCTACTTGAATAAAAATCTTTATTTTGATGAAAAACAAAACTTGCATTTTCCTTACAATTTTCATTAATGGCTTTTTTCATGCAAACAAGCAAAATGAACCGCAATAATCTTTCTCAAAATCTCATGAAAGAGATCCTTGCAAGGCTGCCCATAAGATCTTTACTTCAATATAAGTCTGTAGCCAAATTCGGGTGTGCTCTTATCACTGATCCTTCTTTTATAGTTAGAGCCGGGAATACGGGCCGGCCCTTCACGGGCTCGGGCCTAAACGGGCCAGCCCGTTTAGGCCCATTTGTTAAAAAGTACAATATTTTTTAGGCCCTCGGCCCTACAAGGTTGACCCTTCACTGGCTCGGGCCTAAACGGGCTTAAACTCATTTTAATTCAAAAAAATTTCTTTTTCAAGTTTTACAATTTATTTATTATTTTGCTTTAAATTGAGATACATTATTTTTAAAAATCATAAATTTTTAGTTAAAATAATCATCTAATGTCCAAATTAGCCTATTTTTTAAAGTTTAAATTAATAAATCATTGTAGAAAATAAAATAAATCAAACCAATTAATAAGTGTTTGCCTGTTATTAATACTCTATTAGGTACTTAGGTGTCTCTCATATTGATAATTTGATATAATGATATTATATTTATTAATTTATTTTAAAAAAATATTAAATGGGCCTAAAAGGACCGGCCCTCAGGGCTGCAGGGCCAGTCCTACAGGGCTTGCGGCCCTACAGGGTCGGCCCTTTTAGGCCCGCCTCCATTTTTAACCTCTAAATCATAAGCCCGACCCTTGAAAGGCTCGGACTTAAACGGGGCAGCCCGACGGACTCGGCCCGAATTCCCGGCTCTATTTATAGTCAAACATTATGAATTATGGTCCATTTCTATCGTCAAGAGTTGCCGCCCCAAGCTTATTTTCAATATGCACGGTCTGTGATTTCTAAGTACGAACCTTATTGCGTGTTTGATATGAGAGGTTTTATGGTCAATGTGATGAGATTCATTGTTTTGACAAAGTAAAAAGTTTAGTTTTGTAGATAGCAGGAAGAACTTCAAGATATGACGTAGCTAGCATATTTTATTTTTATGCTCTTCCTAATTTTTTGTAACTTTTTTGTTAATTCATTGAATGAATTTATTTTATTTTACCCCATCTCGGTAGGATGCTGACATGGTCAGAAAAACAAAATAGTCAATGGATCAAATTTAGTTGATGATTATATATTAGATATAATAAGCTATTGCTTTCTCTCTCTCTCTCTCTCTCTCTCTCTCTCTCTCTCTCTCTATATATATATATATATCATATATATGTTTGTGCCAAATATTATTAGACTTGAATATGATAAAAAGCTCAATGTTAGGAAAGTAAGTGAGGAAGTTCCTGTGTAGCGTTTGATTATAGGAAGAAATTTCTATTTCAGTACATGTTTAGTAAATACTCCTTCCAATTCTAAACATAAAACAGAGTTGATATTTTTTTGAAAATATTAAAACAGGAAATATTAAAAGAGTTAATTAAATTATCTTAAAGTATTTATATTTATCATTTTTTCTCCAAACTATTTCGTCTAACTTATAATAATATATAACATATTATATGATTAAGTAACTTATTTAGCTTCCTTAATCTTTTTTAAAAAGGTCAACTATATCTTATATTTAGGACAAGAGAGAGTATTTATCTGTGAACACTTACAAACACAAAATGTGGTACCTCCTCTTTTAGAGTAAATGAACTAGGGTGGTAGGATTTGTTTAGCATATAGAATGCAACGAAATAAAAAAAATATAAAAACAATTCAGAGGTGTAACTATGGAGCATATGGTTATATGTTAGTACATGTGTATTACATAAAATTTAAAAAATAAATAACATTAATTGATGGACTAACTAGCCCATAGTAAATTCTATTGCAAAAATAATAAATACAAGAAGTAAAAGATATTGATATCACATATTTGGATACAAAATAAATTTTTTCACTAGCTGATACATTTAAAATTAGTTCACAATTCAACCAATAAATGGATTCAATTAAGAACCTCCTAGTACAAATAATAATAATAATAATGAAAAGCACAATATTTTCGCTGATAAATTTCTTCATAGTGTTCGTTAATGTTGTAACATTATTATTTCTATGTTACAAAAAGGGGTAAAAATTTTTATTATTTCAAGCCCATTCGTCCTATGAAATCGATTGGTACGTTTTTGCATTTAGATCAGCGTGCCAAGGACAGCATGATAGTCTTAAAGCACAAGTCATAAAGAAACCAACTATGTAAGTACAAGTATATTGACACCAACAAAATTTGGCTAAAAATGGAGACACAAATGAAAAACAGTACAAAAAAATTTGATCCGACTAACTAATAATAAATAGAAATATGTCATTCCTAACAAAAAAAAAAAACCTATATATGTATATTTTTTTGGGGTTTGTTTTTAACGGATTAGAATACGGGTGATTGATTACAATTACAAATCCATCAAAACGATTTGTAAATAACAATTTAACTAATTTTTTATCCTCTATAAGTTATTTAACCTTTATATTTATGATTGAAGGGAGTAATATATTTGTTACAAATGGCTGGGATCAAAACAATCCATTTGTTTTCATTAGAAAAAAAAGTCACTCTTATATTTTATAATTTAAAATGACGAACTACTCTCATATATTTATTTTATATAACACAAAATCAATTAAAATAAATGAAACCAAATAAAGAAGAAGGAATGAGTGTAAAATAGGAAAATAATTTTTTCTTTTTTTGGCCAATGAGAGGAAAATAAACTCTAAATGCAACCTCAGTATTTATATGTCGCTTTACGAATGTATGATTGTATCACCCTATTACTTGAGAGAATACAATAGGTGGCTATTGCTACTTAGTCTATATACAGTGTAAAGGTAGCTCTTCCCGACGTACTTATATTTGTTTAGATTGAGATTAGAGTCTTTAAAAATAATATTTTAATTATAATTTATGATATATAAATTAAATATATAAGATAATTTTTTTTTTAATTTTCGTAAAGAAAGCAAACTTCTTTTTATATGTGTTGTGTATGAAATGTAATGAAAAACTGGCTTATGATTTGTTGTCCTTTTCTTCGTCTAGTTATGGTGCTTGGCAAAAAAAAAAAAAAAAGGACTTCCTTGAAAAATTGCGGGGAATATAAAGTGTATTAATTTAATATTTAATTATTGGCAAAAAAAATTAATTTAATATTTAATTGCTTGATTGCTAAGTTTTCATTTATTTTGGGCCGGGAATGTTGACATGACGTAGGAAATTAAAATATTAAAATATTAAATTGAGGGGATGAAATGGCGGGTCCTCTGTCACTCTCGGTGGAGAAATTTGGTCACTGCAAAATGGAAGCTGCATTGTCACGCAAATCCACAAAAAAAGAAATAAAAAAAGTATTCATTTCATTGCCCCCCCTAAAATTTACAAAAAGAAATTTTCCAAATTAAGAATATTTGTATTAAAATGTATAAAGAGTATATAGCCTCTAAGCTCAATCAAAATCTGTGGGGGCCTTGTGGCTTAATATACAAAGATTGTACTCCAATTTTACAAACCCAACTCATTATTCTTAAATGAAATTGGACCAACAGACCCAACTCATTACCACAAAAACTTGTCTCATCGCATTTTTTTTTTGGAAAATTTGATTAAAAGTTTGTTTTTGAAAAATTTATTACTTATAAAGATTTAAATTTGAAAAAATGCTTTACCCAAAAAAAAAAAAACAAGTGTAACTCTTCTTTAATTATATATGTAATTGACTCCTTTTTTTTTTTTGGAAGACTTTTCCACATAGTTAATAGATTATATATAGCTACAAAAGGGGTTGCAATGTTAAAAATGAGTTGCACCAGATAGATCAATAAAATTTTCGAAGGATTTTTTTAATGAAAAATTTTATAAAAATACCTTCAAAAAATCATATATAAGTAATTTTCTACTATAATCAGTTATGAATTGTTGATCAAGTGTAGTCAATATCTAAATTATTGTAGTTGCTAGCAACAAAATTAAATTGTGATTTTGATATTTTGAATGTATTTTTTTGAAAATTCCCCCTTTTTAAACCAATTTTTTCAATTTATCTTTTTAATATATCTAAAAAAATATTCGTTTATAATTTTCCCACTTTTGCATGAGTGAAAACCAAGTCAGAACTTTTGACATCAAAGAGTGACATCTAAACAAACCCTTACATCGTTCTTCATCATCATATAGTGCCTCTACTCTGTTCATTTTCATGCTACTGTTACTGTTTCCCATTTTCACCTACTCCTTCCATCTCCTTCTTCGCCTTTACCATCTCTCTCTGCATCAAATCATCTCACCTACATTCACCTCTCTGTTTCCTCCTTCGCCTTCTAAAAGCCTGATTCCATGGTTTGATCCGCCAAACTTCTTCTAGAACCTTCACCACCACCACCACCATTTATATACTCCTTCTCTTTCCACTTTCCTTCTGGTTGCAAGCTTTCTGTTCTAATTGGAGCAGAAATTTGGGGCAATCGTCCTCCATGGTTGATCGTTAAGGAACTCTATAGTTCTGAAATTTGACTCTGTTTCAAGAACTTTGTTCTCAATCATACTCAATACCTTCTGGTTAGAATGGATTCTTTCAGTCAGAATTGTCATCAGACCACGAATTTCAGGTATAACCCAAACTCCGGCGCGATTGGCCACGGTGGCGATGACGACGGGGCTGAATTTTCCGGGATTCTGGAAATCTACGTTCATCATGCGAGGAATATTCACAACATATGCATCTATGAGAACCAGGACGTATACGCGAAATTCTCTCTCACGTACAACCCAGACGAGACTCTCTCGACGAGGATCGTCAACGGAGGTGGGAAAAACCCTACGTTCGACGAGAATCTGAGGATGGAGGTCGCGCAGAACGACGCCGTTTTGAAATGCGAGATTTGGATGTTCAGTAGGGTTAGGAATTACATGGAGGATCAGCTTCTGGGGTTTGCGTTGGTCCCAATTTCTGAGGTTTTGGGAAAAGGAAAGCTCACACAAGAGTATAGTCTTTCTTCCACTGATCTCTTTCCTTCTCCTGCTGGAACTGTTAAATTGACTCTCTGTTTGAATCTGAGCCCATCTCTGCAGCAAATTATTAATTCATCTGCTAACAATTCTGTGTCATCAGAATCAGTTAATTCTAACACCAATAATTGTTCATCATCCATATCCTCAGAAGTTGTGTTACTTGATAGGAAAATCTCAGAGGTTATGTTAGACCCAATTGAGTTTTCCAGGATTGAGTTTCCTGATATTAGTGTTGTTAGGGAGAATCAACAAATGGTATCTGAGTACTTCAATTTGACATCCCATGGTTCTTCTTCATCTTCTTCCTGTTCTGCTTCTGCTACAGCGTCAGCTTTGGCTTCAAGGCCTAATTCAGGAGGGCTTTTGCCATTTCTTCGCCTCTCTGCGCCGCCTCCTCCTCATGTTGATGATTGTGAAATGACTGTGAATTCCCCAGATGGGAATCATGGAGACTCCTCCATTTCCCCCAATGGAAGCATCCAGAATTCTGGATTCTTCAGCTCCACCACCACAACTCTAAGTGATGATAGAAACTCTGCAGACTCTTCCTCAGACAAAAAGGGTCATATTGGTGGTGGTGAATCATCAAATTCCGCGAATATCGTAATCACCAGTGATGCTACAAATCATCATCATCATCATAATCATCTTCAGAATTCTGGTTCTTCTTGTGGTCCTGACACTCCCACTTCCAAGAAAGAAAGTGAGGGCAGAGATGAGAAAGAGGGGAAATTCTCATCAGCCACAAAGGAAAATCAGAGCAATAATAATAGCAACAACAATAACGATAGGAAGAAGAACATTGAGGCTGCAAAATTTGGTCAAGTTTTCTCAGCTCCATTAGGGAACATCAATCTTGAAGCTGAGCAATCTGCTATGCAACAACAGATAGTGGACATGTACATGAGGAGCATGCAACAATTCACTGAGTCTCTAGCAAAAATGAAGCTCCCAATGGATCTCAATGCACCAGACACAGAAGATTGTGGTGATGTGATTCAAAATCATAGCAGCAGCAGCAACAGCAACAAATTAGAAATCGACAAGAAAAACGAACGATCTCGGGTGTTTTATGGAAGTCGCGCATTCTTCTAATTAATCACCCCCCCCTTGATGAGATCAGTTTAATTTGGTGTAACTTTGCTGATGTATTTAATATTCTGCTCAAACTGTTAATTTCTTTTTTTAAATTAAGCAGTCTCTTATGTTGGTGACTGTAATCTTCTAGTTTAGATGGGGTTTTTTTTTTTTTTTTTTTTTTTTTTATTACTTACTATTTGACTTCACTGTAAATGGGTGCACCACTTCTCTGTCTCTGTAGTACTATTTTGTTTTTGTTTTTTTTTATCTTTTTTCTGAAGAGTGCTTTTGAAGAGGTGTTCATTTCTGTGTATTCTTTTGTGATTGCTTTCTGCAGAATTGAATTGTAAGGAAAGTTTGTGGTGTTATGTCATGTAGGTAGGTACCTAGAGTTGGAACTCTAGCCATTCTTATGCTTCCAGCATGACTATTATTGTTGTGCTTTATTATCATCACTTTATCAGTAATATATAATTATATATGTGTACATATATTCTTCTTTCATTTTTTTGAATAGTTAAATGACATTGAACCCATTAAACTTCTGATCATGATCAAACGTATAAAATGTTTGGACCATTAAAATTTGACAAGAAACTCTTCTTAAATTTATGATTTTGCACATATAATTCATTTATTAATTGCTGGTTTACTATTTTATTAACAGAGTGTGATGTGTCATTAACGATGATTTTTTTAAAAAAAAATTATTTTTCAATTAAATAATTCTCATAAATTTTAAATCAAATGTTGATAAATCTTTGCACATCTCAGCCTATACAAATTTAAATTTTAGGAAGATTCGTTATTAAACTCCGAAAGCTTTTAATTTATCTACAGAGTATTTTTCGCTGACATTTGCATGTTAGTAAAACAGTCTTTCTTGAATTAAAAATGTATAATTTTAAGAATACATATATACTATCAGATAAATCTGATCACCAGTAAGGATATGAATTTTAATTCAGACCTTATCCAACAAACATGCACAATCATTTATATGAAATAAAGTAACCTTTTTTTTTATAAATAAAATAAAGTAAACTTTAATTTGGTCATCAGATGCGTCGTCTAAATAATCTGTCTTTATAACATGTCTCAATCTGTAATTTGTTTGAGATTTTTAGCACCATCTCAATTGTTTTTCTGAAACTTCCATTGGACGTATTTGAGGACAAAGGGAAGGATTTTATATATGTGTGTGTGTGTGTGTGTGTTATATAATGTTTGTAATGATTGATATTCCTTCTTAGAGCATTATCTTGTTGGAACCATTAGCAAAATCTGCATAATGGGTGGCCATCTCTCAGCAAACCTGATTTCCCACTCATATTTCCCCCCTAGAATTTTTCAACATAAAACTTCTCGAAATTTTTGATATTATTGGAGAATATTATTTAGCTTTTGATAATCATGTCATGTCATGGCTAATTTAAAGGGCATAGGACTAGCATGATATTAAAACCCAACCCGATTCGATTTTTCAAACTCATAGATCAGTAAATCAGTCTCTTATTGGTTTGGTCAAGAGTTTTGGACAGGTTGACTGAATTGGATTTTACATATTTTTGCCTTCTATTATTGAGCTTAAAAGGATGTCGTTTTAAGTTAAAAGAAGAAAAAAAAAATCACAGTTCATTAAATTCGTGCTTTAACAACTTTTTGGTTTAATTATGTGTAGTTTATATATGCATGTTAATTTTACTTGTGGATTAATGCGTTGTTTTTTAATTTAAATATCACTCTTTTCAAGATTATATATGAATATTTTGATATATTTTAATTAAGTTATATTATTTTAATCATGATTTGGTTGGCCTTGATTTAACTACAATTGAACTACTAACCTTTGAATTACTGTCTTGACAGGGACCCGTTAGACTTTAGAGTTCGGGATTTATTAGTGATGTTGGTGATGTAAAACTATGTTAGTGCCTAGTAATACGTCTGCTCATTCATATGATATAAATAAAGCGTGTGTTTGGAAGAGTTTAAATTTGAGAAATAAATCCTTATTACGTAAGCCGAGATAAAACTTCTCTTACATACTTACCTCGTATATCGTGAATCACAAATTATAAACACTTATTATCAAAAAATAAACTATTCAAAACGAGCACAAAATATTGTTGGTAGGGATCAAGAGAGTGATATGTGTGAAGTGATGTTTTGTTTAATTTTATGAAGAAAAAGGGGTCCCATGTCATGATCAAAGATTGAAACTTTTGATTGTACAATAGAATTGAGGTGGGAATGGTGGGGCCGGATTGGAGACATTTTTGTCAACACAAGGTGCACCACAAGTCTTGAGATGGTAGGCAAGTGTACTTCAATCAAACAACATATAAATGCAAGCTTAATGGGAATCCAATGCCCTTATGAAAAAAAGGAATGGAAGAAAAATAAATACACACCCATATGAAAGAAAACATTATTAGAATAAATTAGGCTCTCAATTTTGTTTGAATTGTGTTTGGGGGGGGGGGGGTTTGAGGTGTTTATTGAAAAAAAAAATAATAAAAAATTATTTGAAGTGGTTTTGAAATAGATAATAAAGAAGGTTATTTTGGAAGTATTAATAAGGAGGGTAGATCAAATAATATATAACATCTAAAAAAATAGAAGAAGATTGAAAAAACTCTCAATGAAATTATTGAACAAAACATTTTGATTAATAAATATACTAAAAGATTTAGCTATTGATAGAACATAATGATATAGTGTGATTTATGTAACTTATTTCACTTAATAGGATAAAGCTTGTCATTACCACGTGCATGGTTATTTGATATTGAAAGAAATTTCATATCATACCCTCTTCTAAAACCAACCCAAAAAGCTTGTTAGATTTATTTATCATGCTATTTGAAATAAATTATAATTAAAATTAATGAAAAATATCTTCATATTTGTATTATAAAAAGTATAAAATATATTAACAATATAAACATGACGGATTTATGAAGTTTAAAAATTATAAAATAAATATATAGTAAGTTATACAGTATAACTTATATCTCAAATATAGTGCGTAAAGAAATGTGTTGATTATTTGATAATAACTGAGTATATAAAATGTGAGGTCCTCTCCTTAATAATAATATAATACTAACTTATCTTTAAAAAATTACTCATTTTTTTTTTTTTTTTAAAAGAAAGAAAGATTACCATGGTAGAAAAGAGTTCAAGTAACTATTTGCAAAGTCTACCATGGTAATAAAAGATTTAAGTCATTACCATGGTAGAAAAGAATTCAAGTAACTATTTGGAAACTCTACCATGGTAATAAAAGATTTAAGTCATTACCATGGTAGAAAAGAGTTCAAGTAACTTATTTGAAAACTCTACCATGGTAATAAAAGATTTAAGTCCCTACAGTTGCCATATCAAATATTTCCATTTCAAAACCAAGGTCACCCAACTTTTAAGATAAACAGAGTACGAAGAGGAATTTAGAGTTTACAAAATAAGGTCCCTAATAAGTGGCAATGTACATTCATTCAACACATAATAAACTACAAGAGGCTGTACAGATATATATAGAAATATATCTATGCCTCAGGAGCTCCTCCCGACATTCCAGTAAGGGAATTATCACCTGAAAAATGTTAAATTAACGGGGTGAGACAAAAGCCTCAGTAACCAGCTATCCGACTCATTACACATGCTAACATGTGTTCATGAGGTGCTAAGTGGAACAATTTATATAGTAATTTATAAAAATTCAATATCACGGTTTTATACATAAATTTCTTATTACAATTCCCATTACCTCCCATCAATCCAACCGAACCGCCTTATTTCCACGCGACTAGACCCATGGGCTAAGTTACTAACCATGTAACTGGCCACTCAAAAATCATCATAAAATATTTAGTATCCTAAAGTATTTTGTGATGCATATAACATCTTGAAGTATTTTTTTAGGCGCATCCAAAACTTTAAAGTATTTTTTGGTACACCTAATACCTCAAAGTATTTTTCAGATGCGTCTAGCACCTTAAAATATTTTTTTAGTTCATCAAGGCACCAATGAAAAAAAAAAATTTTAGGATGTTGGATGCATATTAAAACATATATCAAGATATTGGATACACCATGAAAAACTTCAAGGTGTTGAATGTACATAAGAAAATACTTTAGGTACCCTATACGCCTTAATCGTTTTTTTTCAAATATATAACTATGTGATGTGTAATGTAATCTATCAATCTAGATTCAAGTATTGTTTTAGTATAAAATTTTTCATATACATAGATCAAACGAGATTTAAGTATTTATTCACCACACATGGCCACATGAAAAGAAAAGAATTTGAAAAAAATAGGAAAATATAAAAAAATTCATTGATGTAAAAATATAGTTACTATTTTTCAAGTTTCAAAGCACATTATTCCTTATTTCAAAAATAATATTGGCATCAAATGTAAATCATCTTTAAAGTTATATAGACTTAATTAATTATCCATTACCTTTTTAGTTTTCATAGCACATTAAGTTATAGTGTAATAAAATACTCTAACTACCCCTTAGCCTTGTCTTAAT
Organism: Inga laurina; assembly: GCA_963855925.1. NCBI lineage: Eukaryota > Viridiplantae > Streptophyta > Magnoliopsida > Fabales > Fabaceae > Inga > Inga laurina. Next base: position 26,712,446 of record OY979704.1, read on the forward strand.
TACAAAGATTTTCCATATATATTTTAAAAACTCATATAAATCTCCCTTAAAATTAAAATGTATATCACAACAAAATTTCCATATATATTTGAGGTTTCGTTTCTATTAACCAAAATTGTTTAGTTCACCATTAAGTTCAACTCTTAAACTTTTGTTTAACCAAAATACTTCTCTTTAATATAAGAATTATTTAAACATTTATATTTGTCAAAAATAATTTTAATACACATATATTTTAAAATTTTTAATATATTATAAAATTTATAAAATTTTATAATCTTAGTTCTTAAGCTGAATTTTTTTTTTTAATTTTTTCAGATAAAAACATATTGAAAATTTTAGGTTCTATATCTTAGTTTGCTAATGTATATACTAATAGACAAACTTTTGAAAAAACGAAAAAAACGGTATGTGTAACACCCTAAATTTTATGTTCACTAAAAATATATTGTAATTAACTGAGAAATTCAATAAAATGGTGAATATTTATGAAATTTGGATCTTATGAATTTTAAAATATTCATATTCATAAGGAAATGAGCAAATTAATTCAAGAAAGAAATTAAATTACAAAGGTGATAGCAAAATCATAATTTTGCCAATTTAGCCCAAGATTAATTATTTTTCAATTAATTGGAGTTAATTTCAATTAACCAAGGAAAATAAAGGAAAATGTATAAATTGATTATTCTTGATGGAATAAATCAAAAATTGTAGAATTAGATGGACTTGGGCATAAATTAATTGAAGGAATTATGAGATTAGAGAAACACATTTTTCCTTCTCTCCTCCTCCCTAATTTTCGTCCAAACACATGAAATGAAGGGAAAAATTTAATTTTGACCCCAAATTTTATATTCACCAAGAGTATATTGTGATTATTTTCTACATTCAATAAAATGGTGAATATTTATGGCCAAAGGAATTAAATAGTGAAAATTGAAAGTTGAATGGTGTTTTTAATGAAATCGCATGCGAGGCAGTGAGTTTTTCATGTGGTTTTGGAAGACCAAATGATGAGCAAAAATTATGAAATTTTACAGGATGAAAGTAGATATTCTAAGCTTTAATTTGACAGGTCATACGAATCAATTGAAATTATATACAAAAAGATATGAATTTTTGAAATTAGCCTAGAAACTCTAAAAAGTTTCTGGAGCAGCGATCAAAAATTGAAAATCTGGGAATAGTATAATTTCAGCCAGTAAAATTTCATATTTTTTCTTGAAACTAGACTCAGTAGGGTTCCATATCCTTTGGAATCACCCCAAAACAATATCTATAAAATTAGTTATGATTTTTCAAAGTTAGGGAAGAAAATATATCAAAATTGGCATTATTCCAAAAATTGAAAATAAAATGTGTTAGAAATTGATTAATGGAATTAAAATTTCAAGTGTCATGATCATATAAGGAAGGGATTAAATTATAATGGATTTATATGAGCACATGTCAAATTGCATTAAAATAATGCTACATGGACAAATAATGATGAATTGAGTGCATGGAGGAGTATAAGATTGGACTTAGTTGGAAAAAAACCATTAGTTTAGTTAGGGTATAGGAGGGAGCACTTTTTTGTTAACAACAAGGGAAAATCTTGTTCAAATCCAATTGAAGACAAGTGATGAGAAGGCATGACATAAAGTTAAGAGAGTATGGCATAAAGTAGAGGGTATGGTTGGAGGTATGGGAGGAGGAATGGTGTGCATGTTAAGTGGTGTGATCTCAACCCATGATGAGATCAATGGAGTAGAATGAATGGAGAAAATTTATGAAGCCTCATCCTCTTTCTCTTGCCTTCATTTTCGTCACTTGCAACAAGAGAAGAGAGGGAGAGAGTTTTGAAGAGTTTTTGAAGACTTAGAGAGAAGGAGGAAGAAGATTAAGGTAAATAGGTGTAACATCCCAAATTTTATTCCCCAAAAATATATTATAATTAATTGAGAAATTCAATAAAATGGTGAATATTCATGAAATTTGGAATTTATGAATTTTGAAATATTCATAAGGAAATAGGCAAATTAATTCAAGAATTGAATTAAATTACAAAGGTGATAGCAAAATCATAATTTTGCCAATTTAGCCCAAGATTAATTATTTTCCAATTAATTGGAGTTAATTTCAATTAATCAAGAAAAATAAAGGAAAATGCATAATTGGAATATTCTTGGTGGAAGTATGCTTGTGACAAGTGTCACATTATGGTACCTTGATGAGATCAAGGGCTAAGAGGCAAGAAGACCCAAATGATGAGAGGGTATGGCATAAAGTAGAAGGCATGGTTGAAGGTATGGGAAGAGGGATGATGTCTTTGACAAGTGTTGAAATCTCAACCCTTGATGAGATCAATGGTATAGGATCAAAGGAGCATTTTTATGAAGCTTTTCTCTTCCCTTCCCTTCCTCATTTTCATCCAACACAAGAAGAGAAGAGAGAGAGAGAGAGAGAGAGCTCTCAAGTTCTAGAGAGAAGGAAGAAGAAGTTTAAGGTAAGTGTGATTTCTTAAGAGTTTTCTTGTGATTTTGCTTATAAACCTTCTTTAAACCTTTCTTCTTCATGGAATCCATGAATTTGAAGACACATTCTTAGCTCAAGAAGAGAAAGAGGAGATGTCTAGAGAGAGAAGATTCAAGATCTCAAGAGGTAATCTCACAAACCTTAGATCTAACTAGTATGGTGTTGTTGTTGAGGTTTGTGTTTGGTTTTAGTGATTTTTGTCAAGTTTGTAAATTTGGAAAGTTCTAACCCTAAGGGGAGGTGCTATCCAAATTTAGTCTAATCATGTTTAGAATGTGATTAAGTGGTCAAACAAGTGATTAAAGGTAATAAGAAGGTGTTTTATGGATTGAAACCATAAAACTCCATTTTCTCCAATTATTAAAGAATTTCGTCCAGATCTGTGTTGGACAGTGTTGGGATTGGATTTTATTGTTTTTGATGATTTCCATTGTGTTTAGAATGGAAAATTGTGTAGGGTTCATGTTGGGTGCGAAGTGAGAAAAGCTCTAGAAAGTGAAATGACAAAAATAGCCTTAAAACCCTCACATAGGGGCTGCTAGGGGTAAATATGTAATTGGAGCTGGATTTTTATGAAATAGATGGCTCCATTGGATTCAGTGGGCAAAAATAAGTGGAGTTACAGTTGGTCACTTTTTCGGAAAAGGCCAAAAAACCATAATTACGAAAATGCCCCTAAAACCCCAAATCGAGGCTGTCAAGGGTATTTTTGTAATTTGATAGTGAATTTGATGATTTTGAGTCCGGAAATGGATTCCTTGGGCAAAAATAAGTCAGAATAGCCTTAGTCAAAATTTTGGGAAAACATGCCATCGGGCCGGGTATGGCGGGGCCGGGGTCCTGGGGGCATTTTGGTAAAATTTCACTATAGACTAATATAACCACTAGAAATACTATGGAAGTGTCTAAAATGTACATTTGATGTTCTAATACTGAGTAGAGAGTCCAGGGGATTGGCACACAAATTAAGGCATGTTATTTAAAGGTTAGGGAAGGGCGATTAAGGTAGGGAACTTACCTCTCCTGCATGTATTTGATATTTGTACTGGTGTATTGATGCATGTTATTGCTTTGCTTGATTATGTGAAACATATATGAATAATTGAAGCTCTGTTTCTGCTTATGCTATGACCATACGTATGTTGATTGAAACATTGAGCACGCAGATATGTCATTGTGTGAGCATGTGTTATGTAATGCAAGCATGTCATGCATTAAGCACTTATCTTATCTGCATATTGGTATTGCTTTCCTACTGAGATTCCCCAGAATCTCACCCTCCCCTACCAACAATTTAGACAGGAGAAGACAGAACGTATATTGAGAACAAAGAAGAGAATCGTACGAGGAGATTGTAGTGGTGAAACGAAGACTGAAAGATGTCTTCATTTCACTGGGACGGGTTTAGACACCCACGTAGCGTTGTGAGGCTATATTAATTGTAATTATCAAGTACGAATCCCTATGGGGAATTTTCGTAATCGTGCACATAATATCAATATCTCTATATTATTCCTATGTTGCTCATTGAACTGCCTATTATTTTTCTGCAAATACTCTGAAATAGGTGAAAATAAGATGAGGGCGTGACAATAAGTGTTGACTTAGTGATTTGGTTACATATTCTTGTGTAACACTTCCTCTAAGATTCTTTTCTTCATGTATTCATGTGTTTAGCAAGACAAGGCTCTAAGGAAGAGAAGGAGTTAAGGTACTAAGCTTGGAAGCAAGAGGGTAATTTCATAAACTTGCTCTCTTGTGGTTGTGGTGTTGTTGTTAGCAACATTTCTTGACTTTTCAAGTTTCTTGGTTGAGTTGAAAAATTGGGAACGCTATAACCCTAAGGGGTCATGCTACCCAAATCTCTTTAAATCATGATTAAGATGTCTTTAAACAAGTTAATAAAAGATTATAAGTGGAAAAGTACAAGTTTTGGAAGCTAAAACACAACTTTATTTTTCCATTTTTCTTGAAATATTTCGGCTATCATTGTTTCAGGGTGTAGGAGTTGGATTTTTATGAAATAAATGGTTCCATTGGATACAGTGGGCAAAAATAAGTGGGGTTACAGTTGGGCACTTTTTCGGTTGAGGCCGAAAAAACATAATTACGAAAACATAATTGAAATCCCTAAATAGGGGCTATCAAGGATATTTTCGTAATTTGACAGTGAATTTGGTGATTTCTAGCCTCGAAATGGATTCCTTGGGTGAAAATATATCATAATAGCCATAGTCAAAATTTTTGAAAAACATGCCATCGGGCCAGTTACGGTAGGGCTAGGCCAGGGTCCCAGGGGCATTTTGGTAAAATTTTACTATAGACTAATATAACCACAAAAATCACTATAGAAGAGTCTAAAATGATACTTGGATAGATTATGATCTATTTCTGGTACATTTAATATTTTAGGATAGAGTCGGACGACGGAATGACACGTTTTTTGAGGCACATTGAAAAAGGGATTTAACAAACTGAGGTAGGGACTACCATATTTCATATACTTTGTGAATATGTATTTGTTACTGTATTTCGTGATATGATTGCGTGCTAGAGGCATAGTCCCTAGTTGTGGTTCGCTACCCAACAACGGTATATCGGAAAATCCTAGTTGTGGTCAATGACTCAGTTGAGGTATATTATCGGAAATCCTAGCTGTAGTCGGTGACTCGGCTGAGGTAAATATATATAAATTGAATCGAACTTTCCTTTTGCCTAATATAGTGCATTGCATATTTAATTTTCACATTTTATATGTCGATCGTATGTCTCTACGGGGATTCTTCAGAATCTCACTCTTTTTCAAAAACAAATATCTCAGCTGGTGCCAGTGGATCGAAGGGCAAAGGTGTGGACACTGAGAAGTAATTAGCTCGTGTCTTAAGGTGAGGGAAGATAGTGGTTATAATTAGCTTATGCCTTAGATATTTAGGGATTATCCTGTAAATATTAAGTTTTCGCAGTATTTTTTGAATTTTGTCGACGAACAATGTTGGAAATGTAGACAAATATATTATCAGTATAATTGTACTTTTTTGTATGCTCATTGAATTCCATCTTTATTATTCTCTGATTATTGAAATGGAAACGGATGTTGACAAATTCTATGAGCACATGTCAAAAATGCTACATGAAGAGAGTAATAATGACAATGGTGGAGTATCCTTACATGAAGGTATGGTGAATGCATGAAGGGAATAGCTTGAGTAAAGAAAGGGATAAACTTGATTGCATGGTGGAGTACAAACTTAGATTTAGTTGGAAGAGAACTTACTTGGTCAATAAGAGGAGAGGGGGGATGATTTTTCTTGCCTAACCAAGGGAGGAAAAATTTGACCAATGCCAAAGGGAACTAAAGGAGTAATTACGAGTACATAGGAAGGAGGCATGGGTGGATGTAAGGTTGTGACAAGTGTCACATTATGGCTCTTTGATGAGATATGTAGAATTAAGGGAGAAAGTTTATGAAGTATTTCTCTTCCCTTCCCTTCATACAGTTCACGCATAATACACGAGAAGGGGAGAGAGAGAGAGTGCCTTAGAGAAACTTTGAAGAGTTAGAGAAAAGGAAGAAGAAGAAGCTAAGGTAAGTATTGTCTCTTAAGTGTTCTTCTTGTAAGCATGCATGAAATCCTCCTCTAAACCTTGTTTCTTCATGAATTATTGATCTTCAAGACTCATTGTTGGCTCAAGGAGAAGAGATAGAGGACACATAGGGAGAGAGGATCTAAGAAGCCTAAGAGGTAACTACACCAAACTCAAATCTATAATTGTATGAAGTTGGTTTTGAAGTTTGTTGTTAATTTGGTGATTTTTGGTTGAGTTGAAAAATTTGAAAAGCCATAACCCTAAGGGGTTATACTGCCCAAATTTCTTTAAATCATGGTTAAGATGTGCTTAGATAAGTTAATAAGGGATTAAAAGTGGAAAAGTACAAGTTTTGGAAGCTAAAACACAAAACCCTAATTTTTCCATTTTTCTTGAATATTTCGGCCAGCGCTGTTTCAAGGGATAGGAGCTGGATTTTCATGAAATAAATGGTTCCATTGGATTTAGTGGGTAAAAATAGGTGGGGTTACAGTTGGGCACTTTTTCGGAAAAGGCCGAAAAAACATAATTACGAAAACGCCTCTGAAATCCCTAAACCGGGGCTATCAGGGGTATTTTTGTAGTGAATATGGTGATTTTGAACCCGGAAATGGATTCCTTAGGTGAAAATACGTCAAGATAGCCCTAGTTAAAATTTTGGGATAACGTGCCATCGGGTCGGGTACGGCGGCGCTGGGTTAGGGTCCCGGGGACATTTTGATAAATTTTCACTATAGACTAATATAACCACAAGAAATACTATGGAAGAGTCTAAAATGATACTAGGATATTTATGACCTATTTCTTGTACATTTAATATTTTAGGACTGAGTCGGAGGCCGGACATGACACGTATAACGAGGCACATTTAAAAAGGGGTTTATAAAGCTTTGAGATAGGAACATTATCCTTCATACATCATGCTATAGTTATATGCTTGGGTGGATGACGACGTTTGTAAATATACTTTATTAATTAACATGAATTGCTTAGAGAGAGGTTGTTAGTGCCGATGTGGATTTACATTAGGAGTTGGCGAAAGACCAACCGGTGTAGATTGTGGGGCTGGGCCTTACTCATGTACACATGTCGATGATGTGTTTCTATTGTTTATTAATTTGTGCATACCTTGGCGCATGTTATATTTACTTTTCGCATTTTCTATGAACGATAGCATGTTTCTATTGAGATTCTTCAGAATCTCACCCTATTTTAAATAAACATCTCAGTAGGTACCAGAGTATCCAAAGTCAAGGGTGTAGACCCCGGGAAATAATTGGCACGTGTCTCAAGGGGAGGACATGATAGTGATTATAATTAGTTTATGTTTAGATATTTTGGAAAATTATGTAAATATTAAAGTTTTCGCTGTATTTTCTGTGTTTTGTTGACGAACAATGTGGGATTGTAAACGAATATTTTTATCAGTATAATTATACTTTTTTGTATGCCTATCAAATTCCGTCTTTATTACTCTTCAATTATCGAAATGAAAATGGGTGTTGACAGTATGTACCTCAATTTAACTCCAAATGTTTTCCCAAGCTTGCAAAAATTTCAAAATAACTATCTGAGTGCGCTATATTTCAAAAAACACATTGAAAAGAATTCAGAGTTCAAATTTGATCTCTCTGAGTTCGTCTTCAGAAAATAGATTACTCCTTCATCTTTGATTTTTATGTAAAGGCCCAAATATTTAAAATAAGTATATATAATAAAATAATAATAAGTAACAATAAAAATAATTATAAAAGGGGAAAAGCAGATATTATAGCACCCCCTTTGGATTGCTCTTTCCTCATTGGATCAGAGAAGCTTCGGGAGACTAGAGGAAGAAAATTTTGGAATTGACTTCCGTTCGCCGCCGCTAGTTCCATCCGCTGTCATCATTTTCTTATTTGGGTGTAAAATGATGAGGTTGAATTTTTTTTTTTCAAAAGATGGTATATAATGTTTTGAAGTATTTTTCTAAACTTATCTAGTATCTTAAAATATCTTTTAAGTAGCAGTATCTTAAAATAATTTTTAGTATTTTTAACCCTTTAAAATATTTTTTCAATTGTACCCTGTGTTAGTAGATTGATTGTAATTTTACCCTTAATGTATTTTTTCAGCTCCAAAAATTACTTTAAAATATTAGGTGCTACTGAAAAAAATATTTTTGAGTGGGTGGAAATCAATAAATTAGTATCCTAAGTTTTGGGTGCTCGTTACTATTATGAAAGATACATTAACGGTAAAATTGTAGTCAGTCTCCTAAGATACTGGGTGTAACTGAAAAAAATATTTCAAAGGGTTAAAAGCACAAAAAAATATTTTTAAAGTAATTTTTGGATCTGAAAAAATATATTAAGGGTAAAATTGCAATCAATCTCCTAACACACTCAGTACAATTAAAGAAATATTTTAAGGGGTTAAAAGTACTAAAAAGTATTTTAAGATACTACATGCTACTTAAACAATATTTTAAAATACTAGATACATTTAGAAAAATATTTCAAGATACTAAATACCATTTTTTTTTTAAAAAAATGTCCAACCCTATCATTACGGTGTAGTTTTGAGAAAAGGATTGGCAGCGAACAGAAGGGCAGCAAAGGGAAGCTAGATTCGAAAATTTTGGATTTGGCTTCCCTCCGTTGCCCTTTCGTCTATTGCCAATCCTTTGCTCAAAACTACACCATTTTGGTGTAGTTTTGATTGTAAAATGATGGGGCTGAATTTTTTTAAAAAAATAGTGTTTAGTATTTTGAAGTATTTTTTTTTGGAAGTATCTAATATCTTAAAATATTTTTTAAGTAGTATGCAATATCCTAAAATAATTTTTTGTGTTTTTAACTTCTTAAAATATTTTTTCAGTTGTACACAGCAATGTTTTAAAAGCCGGAGCAGACTTTAAGCCGTTTTAGCTAGCGGGTCATGGTTCAAACGGTCAGGCCGTCTGGTAGGCCGTAAAACATAATAATTAAATTAAAAATAATATTATATACATATATACTAACATAACTATAACAAATACATGAAAAATAATAAGAACAGAACATTAAATTTTTTTAATATATTCATAGTAGAAACTTATATATATATATGATTGCTTAAATATATTTTCATAATTAAATAATAGTAATACTATAATATAATATTATGTATTTTTAATCTGCGAATTAGGTCAAAAAATCTGGAGAATAATGACACCAGCTAATATACGTTGGTTAAAAAAGAATATAACTAAATATCTAATAGATTTTATGGTTAAGATATTAGGAGTAGAGAAAAGTAGAATGAGCATCCCTCTTGGAGTGTCGGAAAATGTGTCTATTGGTAAAAGTGAAACACAACCTAAACCTTGATATTTGAATGAGTAAATATGGGTCATTGATGTTTACTTTTTACTGTTGTTTGTATTCATTTGCTTTTCCTCATCTCTATCTACCAATACATCTTCTTAGATCTGCAATTAGAAACGAAAGGAAGGAGATTCTTCAGAGCGATGACAGTGATGTTCAATAATGGAAGACATTAAATGCCAAATCCACAAGGAGCACCACCCTACTCTTTCTTCTTTCTTCTCCATTCGTCTTCCATATTCTTCTTGGTCTTTCCCTATTTTTTTTTACCAAATTCGTTGCCCGTTTTAGAAAAAAACATAGTCAGGGAAGAAAATTTGAGCCGTCTGGTTTTCATAAACTTGCTCCGAGTTCTAGCTTAACTTTGGATTCCGACTTAACATTCAGTTTTGGGCGGCCCAATCCGGATCAATTGTAACACCCCAAATTTTATATTCACCAAATATATTGTAGTTATTTGGGAAATTCAATAAAATGGTGAATCACTACTACAAAAAGGATGAAAGGTGGCGCACATATTGTGGCCCTTCCTTAATGAAGTGCCACAACTACTTATTTATTATTTTTTTTATATTTATTTTTTTTTACCAGCTGTGGCGCCTGGTAGGGTAGGTGCCACAGCTGGTGAGACTAAGTGTGGCACATGCCAATACAGGCGACACATGTGACCAGCTGGGACCACCTGTGGCGCCTGGCACGCCAGGCGCCACACTAAGTTATGGTCAGGTGTGGCGCCTGGCCAGACAGGCGCCACACCTGACCCATTTTTTTAAAAAAAAAATTTAAAAATGCTTAGGTGTAGCGCCTGGCTGGCCAGGCGCCACACATAACCAATTTTTTAATTTAAAAAAAAAATTGGTTAGGTGTGGCGCTTGGCCAACCAGGCGCCACACCTGACTCTTTTTTTGAATAAAAAAAAAATTTGGTCAGGTGTGGCGCCTGCCTGGCCAGGCTCCACACCTGACTCTTTTTTTAAATAAATAAAAAAAAATTTGGTCACGTGTGGCGCCTGCCTGGTTAGGCGCCACACATGACCTTTTTTTTTTTTTTTTTTTTTTTTTTTTTTTTTTTTTATAAAGTAGATTCCCTATCCCTTCCCCACCAATCAGAACCCCCACCCCCTTATCCTTTTCTTTCCCGCCCTCACCCCCCATCTCTTTCCTTTTCCCGCCTCCACCCCCATCTCTTTCACTACCTTTAATTATTCCCTCTCTCACTTTCCCTTTCATCTGTGTGCACCCCATCCCTCCATTTTCATCTTCACATCTTAAAACCACACCCACACGAGCACACGTGTTTGTTTTTTTCCAACTTTCATCCCCACTCCTTTCCCTATTATTCCCTTTTCTTTTTATTGTCCTCAACTTTATTTGGTCCCCACTCCATTTGGTAGCTCAAATTCCTTCCTTACCTCACTCAAGATTGCGTCACCAACGGCAATTACGTGGTCCCCCACTCCACTGCACTGATCAATCTGTAAGTTCAACTTGCGTTTTCTTTTTATTAATATTTTTTTCAGGTTGTTCTGTTTTTTTTATGGCATGCTTGCGATGCTTTTTTTCCCTGTTACGTGTATTTCTCATTTGAATTATGTACTTTAGTTTTACTTTACATTAGTAAGTTTCTCTTTCACTTTCTATACATTAATAGGGGTGGCTCCCCTCCTATTGCTTTTGTTAAATGAAAAAGGAAAAAAAAAATAAAGAATCAAATTCTAATATCGTTTGTATAGTATAATGAACATATTCAAGTCTGACTGCGCCAGGGACTAAAAAAATAAAGCGAATTCTTTGCTCTACAACCGGTATGGGATATGAGAAGATACATGCATGTCCTAACGATTGCGTATTATTTCGAAATCAGTATGCAACGTTGGAGAAGTGCCCTAAATGCAACGCATCTCGATATAGGAAGAAGAAAGGAAAAAGTCCTTTGAAGGTGCTATGGTATTTTCCCATTGTTTCGAGATTCAGGCGACTGTATAGTAATGCAGAGATTGCTAAGCAGTTGACATGTCATGCATATGAAAGGATTAAAGACACGAAGCTTAGGCACCCTGCAGACGCTCCTCAATAGAAAAAAATTGATCATGAGTACCCTGACTTTGCTGATGAAGTCAGGAACCTTCGCCTTGCACTGTCAACTGATGGAATTAATCCGCACGGTGTTCAGAGTAGCACATATAGCACGTGGCCGGTGATATTGATGATTTATAACCTTCCTCCACACTTAATCATGAAACGCAAGTTTATGATGTTGTCCATGTTAATTTCTGGGCCAAGGCAACCTGGGAATGATATAGATGTATACTTGGCTCCTTTAATTGATGACTTGAAGCTGCTTTGGGATGAAGGCGTTAGTGTGTATGACGGGTACATTGAAGAAAGTTTCACTTTGAAAGCTATGTTGTTTGGCACAATTAATGATTTCCCTGCTTATGGAAATTTGTCAGGATACAGCGTGAAAGGATATGGTGCATGCCCTATATGTGAAGATAACACTCATTCAGTGCGACTTCATCATTGTAAGAAAAATGTTTACATGGGGCATCGAAGATTCTTACCATCACAACATCGTTGGAGGAAGTGGAAAAAGCCTTTCAATGGTGATGTAGAAGAAGGTAGCCCGCCGAAGATGTTGATCGGTTCCCAGGTGTATTCCAAGGTAAAAGACTTGGATAACAATTTTGGCAAGCCTTTTGCAAAACAAATCGAGACAAGCGGTTGGAAGAAAAAGTCTATTTTCTTTGAACTTTCATATTGGAAGTCTTTATATGTGAGGCATTTTCTTGATGTGATGCACATAGAAAAAAATATCTGTGATAGTCTAATTGGCACGTTGCTTAATTCCAAGGAAAAAGCAAGGACAGTGTCAATTCGAGGTTGGATTTAGTGAACTTGGGAATTAGAGAAGAGTTGGCACCGATTGAGCAAGGGTCTCGTACCTATCTACCGCCAGCGGCATACACTTTGTCGAGGAAAGAGAAGAAATTGTTTTGTGAGTTTCTGCAAGGAATTAAAGTTCCCGAGGGCTACTCTTCAAATATAAAGAACCTTGTATCGATAAAAGAGTTGAAGTTAAAGAACCTTAAATCTCATGATTGTCAGGTGCTCATGCAAAATTTCCTACCGGTTGGTATACGATCCATTTTCCCCAAAAAATTAAGGAACACTATCACGAAACTTTGCGTGTTTTTCAAGTTGATCTGCAGTAAAGTGGTTGATTCAACCAAGTTACAAGATTTGGAAAGGCTGATTGTGTGTACTCTGAGTGAACTTGAAATGTATTTTCCACCTTTTTTTGACATTTTGGTACATCTAACTGTACACTTGGTCAAAGAGACTCAATTGTGCGGTCCAGTGTACTTGAGATGGATGTACCCAAATGAGCGATTCATGAAAATATTAAAAGGGTATGTGAAAAATAGATATTGCCCAGAGGGTTGTATTGCTGAAAGTTACATGGTTGAAGAAGCAAGTGACTTCTGTGCTGATTTTCTATCAAATGTTGACCCTGTAGGGATCCCCAAGTCCCGTCATGATGGCCGAAGATCAGGGAAAGGAACAACGGGGAGCGATGTAATAATGATATCAGTGACTGAACGGGACCAAGCCCACTTGTATGTCCTACATAACACCGATGAGGTCGAACTGTATGTAGAAGAACACAAGGATGCTCTCCGATTGGTACATGGTGATAGGAATGAAAATTTATTAACAACAGAACACAATAAACAATTTGCAGGCTAGTTGAAAAATCGTATTAACGATAAGATTGAGAGGAATCCTGATTCAGTTTCTGAAAAATTGAAGTGTCTGTCGAAGGGACCGAGCTTACATGTATTATCTTACAATGGTTATGCAATCAACGGTTACACATTCTATACACAAGACCATGATACACAGAGCACGATGCAGAATAGTGGGGTAACACTTGTTGTTGATTCTTGGCATATATCCAGTACTAAAGACACACACCCTGTCTATGCATCAATGTCATACTTTGGTGTCATTGAACGCATATGGGAGTTAGATTACTCTATGTTCAGGGTCCCAGTCTTCAAATGTAAGTAGGTTAACAACAACAGTGGATTGCGGATAGATGACTTAGGCTTTGTGCAAGTGGACCTTTTTCTAAGGTTTGGTATGAAGATGATCCTTTTATTTTAGCAGCACAGGCAGAACAAGCATTTTACATTCCTGATCCTGCTAAGAAGAATTGGTCTATTGTACTTCCATCCAACAAGAATCGTCAAGAAGAAGTTGATTTTGAAAGTAATGAATATTTGAACATCAATAATGATGATCCTTCGTTTGAGAATTTATGGTCAGCAGAGATTGATATAGATGTAGATGCAGATGAAGATGAAGATGGAGATGGACCCGTATACGTGAGACATGATCATGAAGAGGGAACTTGGGTCAAGAGGATAACAATTCTCAATCCAACACGAATTCTGAAGAATAAAATTTTAAATCAGATGAGAAAAAGGAAAAGATAATGATTGCCTTGACTTGTTTACTTGTACGTATGTTTTTATAAATTTCAAAATAATTTGCTTTCATTGACATGGTTGACATTGTGCACTGATGTTTTGATTTGGTTTATTTCACTTGCAGGAGTATGGACTCACCACATGATGACATTGGTGATGTTCCCAGGCATATTGGTAGACAAAGATTTGAGGAGAACGTCAGACGTGGCAGGACAATTATGGCGAGGTTGATCAGACTGAGAAGTAACGGAATCAAGTTACAACTGGAGTGGAATGAAAATGGAAACCCGTTTGGCGAGAACAGTACCTCCTTAAATAACTTCATCGGAACTACGATTCGAGACAGAGTCCCTATTATAGTTCAAAATTGGAAAATGGCAACAAAAAGTTTTGAGGATGAGATCTGGGCTGAAGTACAGGTAACACCTTAAGTATATAATTGTTCGGTTTGCTTTGTTTCACTTCATTTCAATCTTACATATTATATATGTTTTTTGACTTGTTTACAGAGTATTTTTATTATTGATAATGATCGAAAGAACTTCGTAATAAGAAAAGCCGAAAAACTTATGCGAAAGTTTCGTTCTGATCTTGTCAAATATTTCTTGAGGGATGATAATGATGATATCATTACTACACCACCTTATCCATTGTACAAAGGAATCATCACTCAAGAAATGTGGGATGAGTTTATCATAACACATACAACTCCTGATTTCCTGGTAAGGGGATTTGTTTGTCTTTCCCTATTACGTGTAATGTACGTATTTGTAAGTAACATTTATATATTTATATGAATCATTTTGATCTAACTAGGAGTTGAGCGAGAAAAATCGAGCTAACGCAACCAACATGCCATACCGGTATACACAAGGACCTGTTTCATACGCACGGTTAGAAAGAAAAATGGTACGAACTGATGATTATTTCATTTGTAATAAAAATTGTATGAATATCATTTAACTTCGACTAACTTTGATGTACAGATACAAATGACACAGGAGGATCCTGCGTTGGCGACCTATGTTGGTCGGGACGATTTATTGAGCAGAGCGTTACCAGTACCCGAGTATGATGGTCGTGTTCGGGGTACTGGTTTTGCAGTCACCCCATCAGCATACTTCGGACGTCAGAAGCACCCGAGTAGAAGTGATGTTTCCCACCTACGTGACGAGATGGCTAGCTTTAAGCATCAAATGCAAGAACTTCAACAACAAATGCGCTATAAGGAACAACGAGAAGAACAATTCACCGAATAAATGCGTTTGTTGCAAGAACAGAATGCGTTGTTAACAACGCAAATACAACAGTTGGTCCAGGGTAGGCCAACACCAAATGTTCCGTTCTGGGATAGCCCAAGTTTCAGAGATAGCTGCAATTCCATGCCTAAAGTCCCTTTTCCTTCGGTAATTAATTTCTTTTCTACTTAACTTTATGTTAAATTATAATTAAGCGAACTTTAACATATTAACTCTATTTTCCGTAGGGCGAATTTCAATGCAAGCTATATGTCGAGCAAGCATCCAAGCACGCGGTTGCAGTAGGCGTTGCCTACAACACTGGTGAGGACATATTGCACAATTCACCGTTACCCGATAACACACTCCGGGTGAGGGTTGACGTCTGCACGAACGAAGACGCCCTCTTACCGATCTCGTCTCGGGATGAGCAAAATAAGGTGGCAGATGTTGTAGGTGGCTATGTTGCTTGGCCAATAGGTCTTATCGAGCCATGTGAAAAGGTCGTTCATTCAAAATTCTCTGCACTTTTCCTTCGAACTTTCATCTCAAACTGTGATTTAATTTTCTGATTTGCGCAGGGTAAGATTTCAAAGTCTTCAACAACACAACCCAAGTCAAAAGCATCGGCTAGCCAACAGAGCAGAAGAAGACATACCTCATTTCTCGATCAATTAATATCGATTGCACCACAATTGATCGGTGAGGGAGGAGTGCAATTACGTATTACAAGAAATATCTACAGTGTTGGTGGTCTAGTTGATTTTGTTACTGCCGAGGTCGTGCATGACATATGTGCTCGTGATTGGGTTAGTGCTTCGGCTATCAACATCTGGATAAGGTACTTCACTATTATCGTTTATCACTGTTATTAATATATCTCATTCCATTTCTTTTATTTCTCATGACACTGTATGTTTTATACCAGGCATTTGGACCATGACGTTTTAATGGATACACACAGGATCCAATTCGCATTTGTCAACCCTTTTCTCGTTGGTCATCATGAGGGTAAAGTAGATGTAACTGCGCAGTCTAATGAGCTGAAAGATTACTTTAGCAAGAAAGCGACATAAAATACATTATTTTTAGTGCCTTATATGCGGGGTAAGTTATTATTGGTACAATTTTTGTTTTTATTGTTTAATTCTATCATAACATGATTGTTCAAAAAAAAATTTTAAAATATATTTTAGGCGCCATTGGATATTGATCGTTATCAATCCAGCGGAACCTTCAGGCCCTCGCATTTACTATGTAGATCCTCTAAAACATGGTCTTCCACAAGACCGTTTTGATATGTTACTACTAATCAGTAGGTAAGTATACGTGCCTATGTATAAATATTTGCGAACGTGATTGAATAACCAAAAGTAATCAGTTTCTGTTTCTTTTGTTAGCGCATTGACTGCGTATCGGTCGTCTATCTCGTTAAACTATTCTAAAGCTACTGACCCCCGCCTTAGCTATCCTTGGAAGAAGATACAGGTATTGATATTTGACTTTACTTAGACTTTGTTAGTAAACACTTTTTATTCATGAACAGAGTTAAATATTGCATTATATTTTTGCAGTGCCCTTTCCAACCTAATGACAATGATTGTGGGTACTATATCATGAAATTTATGAAGGATGTTATTATGCATGATCAACCATTTATTCCTCAAAAAGTAAGTCATTTAGTTGCACTTCATATTGTGTTGTAATGAAATTAAATTAGTGCCTGACAATTATGTTTTACTGATTTTAATTTGTTCTAACTTGTGTCTGATTGTATATATCTGTAGTATTATGAAGATCAACATTGTGACGCTTTGACAGACCATCAGGTTAATGAAGTGATCGAGGAATGGTGTGAATATGTGTTTAGGCAAATCTCTGGGTAGCTATATATACTTTTAAATTCACTAGCTGGTCTTTTTTGTGTTGTTTCTAATTGCCAATTGTTGTGTCATGCATGTTTGTTGAAGTTGAATTTGTTGTATTTCATTCAGCTAGGTTTACAGTATATTGTATAATAATTTTCAGTACTACTTTAGTTAATTAATCATTTGTTGGTATCATTTCAAAGTTATCTATTATTGTTCTTATTAAACCTTGCAGACTATAATTATATATGCATGGGAGATATATATGAGGAAAAAATATGCTAAAAAAAACCAATACGAAGAACCCAAAAAATATAAGGAAAAATTATGCTAAAAAAATCCAATACAAAGAATTAAAAAAAAAATAAAAAAACACCTCCTGTGTCGCCTGGGTGGCCAGGCGCCCCAGGAGGGGGGGGCCTCCTGTGGCGCTTGGCTGGTCAGGCGCCACAGGAGGTTATTTTAAAAAAAAAAAATTTAAAAATCTGTGGCGCTTCCAAGCGCCACAGCGTTTTTTAGTAGTGTCCAGATAGATGGCATTTCGCTAGCGCCACAGCTAATGCAATTATAAGCACCACAACTTTACTTTTTTGTAGTAGTGAATATTCATGAATTTGGAATTTATGAATTTCATAAATGTTCAATTTCATGGGAAATTGGGCAAAAATGATTATGGAATTAATTTGGGTAATTTAAAAAGCCCACTATTAAAGTCCAAAAATGAAGGAATATTAGAGAAAATATTTGGTCCAAAAATAGATGGAAATTGACCAAAGAAAAATAAGAAAAGAAATTGGATTAGAAAGGTAATGGCAAAATCGTAATTTTGCCAAAATAGCACAAAATACATTATTTTTCAATTAATTGAAGTTAATTTCAATTTATTAAGGAAAAGAAAGGTTAAAAATATATTTAGAATATTTTGGTCAATTTAATATGAATTTATGGAAAATTTGAGCAAAAAATGCAATTTTGACTAAAATTGAAACTTTACGTGTATACGTAACCAAAACAAGTTGTGAAGCCAATTGAGATCATAGGGAGGGACCCCTTGTCAACCCTCGTTTCCATTTCGATAATCAAAGAGTAATAAAGACGGAATTCAATGGGCATACAGAAAAATACAATTATACTGATAAAAATATTCGTTTACAATCCCAATGTCGTTCGTTTACAATTCCGATATTGTTCATCGGCGGAAACAGAAAATACAGCGGAAGTTTTAATATTTACAAATTATCCAAAATACTAAGGCATAGACTAAAGCATAACCACGTTCATATCCTCGCCTCGAGACACGGGCCACTCACTTTTCGGCGTCAATGTCTTTGCCCTTTGGCCCACTGGAACCCGCTGAGGTGTTTATTTAAAAATAGGGTGAGATTCCGAAGAATCTCCGTAGAGACATAATATCGTTCATAGAAAATGCGAAAAGTAAATATGTCATGCGCCAAGGTATGCACAAATTAATGAACAATATAAACACATCATCATCATCATCATGTATACATGAGTAGGGCCCAGCCCCACAATTTACACCGGTTGGACTTCTGCTAACTCCCAGTGTAAGTGCACCTCTGGCACTAACAGCCTCTCTAGGCAAATCATGTTATTAATAAAGTGCATTTACAAAACATTGGCATCCACACAATCACATAACTTATGGCATAGTGTATGAAGGATAATGTCCCTACCTCAAAGCTTTATAATCCTCTTTTAAATGTGCCTCGAAGAACGTGTCGTATCCAGCCTCCAAATCGGTCTTAAAATATTAAATGTACCAGAAATAGGTCATAACCTATCCAAGTATCATTTTATACTCTTTCATAGTGTTTATTGTGGTTATATTAGTCTATGGTGAAAATTTACAAAAATGCCCCCGGGAACCCGGCCCGGCCCTGCCGTACCCGGCCCGATGGCACGTTTTCCCAAAATTTTGACCAAAGCTATTTTGACTTATTTTCGCCCAAGGAATCCATTTCCGGGCTCGAAATCACCAAATTCACTGTCAAATTACGAAAATACCCTTGACAACCCCTATTTAGGGATTTCAGTGGCGGTTTCGTAATTATGCTTTTTCGGCCTCTACCGAAAAAGTGCCCAAATGTAACCCCACCTATTTTTGCCCACTGAGTCCAATGGAACCATTTATTTCATGAAAATCCAACCCCTTGTACCAGTTCTGGTCTGGCCGAAATATTGAAGGGAAAATAGAAAAATGAAGCTTTGTGTTTTAGCTTCCAAAACTTGTACTTTTCCACTTCTAATCCTTGATTAATTCATTTAAACACTTCATAATCATGATTTAAAGGATTTTGGGCAGTATAACCCTTTAGGGTCATGGCTTTTCTATTTTTACAACTCAACCCAAAAATCACATAAACCAAACAACAATCACCAACAACAACTTCAATACACAAAGAAGTTGAGATTTTGGAGATTACCTCTTGATCCTTGGTGTTTCTCTCTCTAGGACGTCCTCTCTCTCTTCTCCTTGAGCTAAGAATGAGTCTTCAAGATCATAGATTCATGAAGAAACATGGTTTAGAGAAGGATCTAGGGGAAATGTTACAAGGAAAGCTTAAGAATCAACTCTTACCTTAAGATTTCTTCTTCCTCTTCCCTCTAACTCTTCAAAGTTTCTCCAAACTCTCTCCCTCTCTATGTTGAACGAAAATGCATGAAGGGAAGGGAAGAGAAAGCCTTCATAAAAATTCTCCCTTGATTCCAAACCATTGATCTCATCTAAGGTTGTTATGGTGACACATGTCAACCACCATACTTGCCTCCAGGCTTGCACCATACTTCTCTTTTGTGTGTACTCAACCTTGCCATGCTTCCCTTTTGTGTACACTCAACCTAAATTATCATTTCCTTCTCTCTTGGTTGGCCAAAAACGTGCTCCCTCTTATGCTCCAACTAAATCAAGTGTTCCTTCCATTTACTCAAGTCAATTGGTGCAAAAGTTGGCCACCTAACCTTATGACATAAGTAAGGACTTATGACACAACAATTATCTCCATCATCTTTCATGTGGTGTTGACACTTGGCCTCATTGGATTTTGACACTTGTCTTCTCCTCCTTCATCCCTAAATTTATAAAATAATTAAGAGAAAAAAGGAAGATTACTTTATTTCTCAAATTTTCGGAATAATGCCAATTCTGGCAGATTTTCTGCCTTAACTTTGAAAAATCATAACTTATTTTGTAGACATCAATTCGAGTCGATTCCAAAGCCTATGGAACCCTCATTGAGTCTAGTTTAAAGGAAAAATATGTAATTTTACTGGAAATGATTATATTATTCCCAGATTTTCAATCTTTAACCGCTGCTCCAGAAACTTTCCAGATTTTCTGGATTAACTTAAAAAATTCATATATTTTTGTACATAGCTTCAATTGAGTCATATGACATATCAAATTAAAGCTTAGGGTGTCTATTTTCACCCTGTAAAATTTCATAATTGTTTGTCATCATTTGATTTTCCAAAACTATATGACAATCTCACTGCCTCGCAGACGATTTCACTGAAAACACTATTTAACCTTCAATTTTTAATATTTAATTCTTTTGGCCTTAAATATTCACCATTTCATTGAATATATATAATAATTACAATATATTCTTGGTGAATAAAATTTGGAATAATTACAATATATTCTCGAAAGCCAAGGATGTAGAGAAGGGAAACTGATGGGCACGTTTCCCAAGACGAATACAGTGGTTGTATATATCTGTATGGGAAATAGTTTTGGGACATTCTGTACATATTTGTCATTATTATCGACTTCTGCTTTGTTAATGACTGTCTGTATACAAATACTTATTATCATTATAACTGTACTTTTCTGTTTGCCTATGGAACTTGTTCATTATTGTCCTGTGCATATCAAAATGGAAACGGGTGTTGACATCAATCATTCAAACGGTCTAAATGTACCAACCGAGTCGTTGTGCTGAATGGGTAAAGGCCGGACCGGTTCAGCCGTTCGGTCCGGTCCGGTTTTAAAATCCTTGGTTCATAGTGTCATACTAGATTGATTGTAATTTTACCCTTAATTATTTTTTCAGCTCCAAAATTACTTTAAAATATTAGTTGCTACTGGAAAAATATTTTAGAATGGGTGGAAATCAATAAACTATAGTATCTTAAGTTTTGGGTGCAGGTTACTACTAAGAAAAATACATTAATAGTAAGATTATAGTCAATCTTTTAAGATATTGGATACAACTTAAAAAATATTTTAAAATGTTAAAAACACCAAAAAATATTTTTAAGTAATTTTTGAAGCTGAAAAAATACATTAAGGGTAAAATTGCAATCAGTCTGTTAACACACTAAGTACAACTAAAAAAATATTTGGAAAAATTAGAATAAAAGACTTAGAAGAAAAGATATTGATTGAGAAAGATCATAAAAATTGTAATTATCTAGAATGATCAAATACAAAAATATAAAATTAAAAATACTAAAATGCCCTTAACAAAATGTTTTACATTTTCTCCTGCATTCTCCGTCACATTCTATTTTTTAAAACTAAAAAAAAAAAATTCTAAATTTCACTGAATTAAAATTTTTTTTTATCAATTTTCATTTTTCACAACTCACATAGATATCTATGGAAAAAATTACACATTCTTCAATTTTTTTTTGAAAATTATAATTTTTTAAAATAAAAAAAAAATAATTTAAATTAAAATTATATAATTTTAATAAAACTTAAGGTCTTTTATAATTTATTATATAAGTTAAACCAATAAAGCTTATATGATTTATTTTTATTTTAAATGAAATTTATGTGGGTTAAAATTCATTTAATATTACTAAAATTAAAAAAAATCTAAAAAATCTATTATATCATGAAAAAAATATGAACTAAGTTTAGTTTTTATTTTTATAAAAAAATTAATTGATATCAACGTTGATAATATAAATGGAGCAACATGATGATATATTGATTAATTAAATGATATATGAATAAGAAACTTGGTGAAAACTAAAAATTAAAAAACATATGAGTTTAAACATTGTTATTTAAACAATATAGGCCAAATTATACAAAATCTCTCTGAACTTTATGTTAGTTGCATATAACCCCATGACATTTCAAAGTTCAGATTTAACCCCCCCGACCTTTCATTTTTTAACCATTAACTTCCAGCCATTAAGTGACCGTTATTTTTTTAATGGAAATTGTCATGTCAGATTATGAAATGACATGTGTCATCTTATGTGGCATCATGTGTAAATTACTAATTTTATAAAATCTCCTGAACTTTGAACAATTGTAGATAATCCCCCTAAACTTTGATTAGTTACAAATGACCCCCCTATCATTTCAAAATTTAAATTTAACTCTCTTAAAATTTTGATTTATAATAAATAAATCTTATGTTGTTACTTTTTATCATTTCAATAAATTGATTAAAATTTTTACTATTATTTGTCAATTAAAATAGTTCTTTTTTATGAAAAAAACTAGAAGATTTTAATATTTAGAAAAATATAAAATAAACGTTGAACCTCTAATTAAAAAAATATGCATTACTAATAAAAAATTAATGAAAACAATAGCTATCCTCTAACAAAAATGTAATGTTTAAATGATCAATGCTTAATTATCCTAAGAATATGTTTAACACAAATGATGACAATTTTATACTATCAATGCTCAATTAACCCAAGAAAATAAGTAAATGTTATACAAATGATGACATTTTTATTTTTATATTTTTTAAATATTATTCTTCTATTTTTTTTCATACAAGAAAACTATTTTAATTGAAAAATGATAGTAAAAAACTTTGTAAATATATTAAAATGATTAAAGTAACAACATGTGGTTTAATTATTATAAATCAAAATTTTAAGGGAATTAAATTTCAAATTTGAAATGTCAAGGGGGTTATTTGTAACTGATCAAAGTTCAGGGGGTTCTCTGTAACTGTTCAAAGTTTAGGGGGTTTTATAAAATTAGTAATTTATATAAGATGCTACGTAGGATGACACATGTCATCTCATAACCTAACGTGGAAATTTTCGTTAAAAAGATAACGGTCATTTAACGACAGAGGGTTCATAGTTAAAAAATAAAGGTTAGGGGGGGTTAAATTTCAACTTTGAAATGTCAGGGGAGTTGCATGCAACTAAGCCAAAGTTTAGGGGGGTTTTATATAATTTAACCAATAATATATTGAAAGTTAAAAAAAGATATGATTATATCACATTTGAATCATGGGTAGTTTTAGTTTTAATGTTAGTTATTTTTTTAATTATAAATACAAGAGATAATCTAGAAGGTTTGATTAGGGATGATTTAGTAATTTTAAATTTATATTATTATATTTGGTCATTCTAAGTAATTACAATTTTTATGGTCTTTTACAATAAATATTATTTTCTCTTGGTCCTTTATTTTAATTCTCCCAAAATCACTACTACAAAATATGAATTTAGTGGCACCAATCTTATGATACTTATTTAAACAAGCGCCGGAGGAGACTTCTTATTTTTTTTTAAAACAATACATGTAATACCTACGACACTTGAGTAGAAAAATGCCATAGTTGCTTAACACATTATATGACACTTGCCTGAAAAAGTGCCATTCAAGGGGTTCTTTTGTTTTTGTTTTAAAAATTAATCCCTTTACTACTATTAAAAAAAATGTGTAACAACTATGGAATAATAGAAATTCTGTAAGTGTCAAAGCTCTATTACTATAATAAGATATTTTTTTTTGAGAAAATTTGTCTATACTAAAAACAAAAATTAAATTTAAAAATCGGTTTAAAGATCAAAATCTAGAGATAAATCATCTCTATTAAAAAATATTTTATTTTATTTTGAATAAAAATCCTTGAACAACACTTCATAATGAAACGCCGGGTAAGATGTGGCATTGGACAACGCTTGTTGATGAAGTACCGGATAAGAGTAGGCCTTAGATAGCGCTTGGATTCTAAGAGCCGTCCCAACCTTGAATTAAAAAGGCACGAGTACCTTGAATTAATTCAAGGCACTGGTGGTGCCTTTTTAATAAAAGGCACCAAGTGGTTGCCTTGAAATTATTTAAGGCACCACATGTGACTTGATATTTTAAGCGTCTTAGACAACGCTTTGAAAGTAAGTGCCATCTAAGGCTTAGTTTTAAACTGCACTTGATAATCAAGTGCCATCTAAGATTTTTTTTTTTTTAAAAAAAGTTGACCATCGTTTTTACTAAATTGAGAAGCTTTAGAGTTTTGAGAAAAAACGCCGTAGTTTCTGCCTTTTTTTTTTAAAACAATTGGTCATCATTTTTTTTTCAAATTGAGAAGCTTGGGCGTTTTGACATAAAACGTCGTAGTTTCTCTCACCTTGTAATTTAATTTTGATAACCTGCTGTTTTTATTTTCATTTTCATCTTCCTGCTTTCTCTCTAGCTTTCCCATTTCCTAGAACTCCATTGCTGTAGAAAGTTTCCTCTCTCATGTGTTTTTTTTTTATCTTGGCCTCCTTCAGAAGCTTCCTAGCGTGTAAGTGTTTTTCTTTTTTCAACATTTGATTCACATTTTCTTTTAGTTAAAATCTGTAATGAAGCTTATATGTGTGCTCATAATTTTTTTTCCAGGTATTTATTTGAAGTATTAACTCTGTCTTCTTAAACTTCTTATACATTATAAGTTTTTTAATTTTTGAGCTTACAAATATAATAATATTTAATTTAATCCTCCCTAGAAGTAACGTGTATGGTTCAAGTTTAAGCAACTTAAATACTGGAGTTCTTTTATACTTGATACATGAAGACGCAATAATGCAAAAAATATGTGCTATGTTATTTCATTTTTCTGTGAATTATATTATAAATTGCTATGGATTGTGGATTTTGGATTATAAATGGAGATTTTCATCAGGAAAATAAAATAATTATGAAAAATTATTTTTTTAAAAAAATAAAAGACTTGCTACAGAGCTTCTCCAGGGAAGTGCCGTAGGAAGTCATCCTTCTCTGGATAAACGCATTAGGAAGTTATATTTAAATAATAATAATAATAATAATAATAATAATAATAATAATAATAATAATAATAATAATAATAATAATAATAATAATAATAATAATAATAATAATAATAATAATCAAGCTATGATGCTTTTATATATTCAAGAAGCGCCGTAGCTTGTTTTAACGGCGCTAAAAGCTACGGCACTTCCCAAACGTCATAGTATTTTTTAAATTAAGCGTCATAGTTTGTGTTTTTTATAGTAGTGAATATTTTAAGGGGTTAATAAAAACACTAAAAATTATTTTATGATACTGTATGCTACTTAAAAAAATATTTTAAGACACTAGATACATCCAGAAAAACACTTCAAAATACAAGAGTCCATTTTTTAAAAATTCAGCCCCATCATTTTACACCCAAAACTACACCTGTAGTTTTGAGAAAAGGATTGGCAGCGGAGGGAAGCCAAATCCGAAAATTTCATCTTCATTGCGAGTTTAATCCCTAGCTCCAATTGTTTTGTCCGCCGCTCATCTCCACTATCGTCGCCGCCGTTAGTGTGTCTGTCGATTGTTCGCCTTCATCTTCTTCCTCCGTTCAACATCATTGCTGCTATCTTTTCTTCTCTTTTCTCAATCGGCATTTCAACAGCAAAAGAAGAGGAGGAAAATTTCTGAAAGTGGCTTGGCAATACCTTCCTCCCTGATCTATGTTTTTAATTCTTATTCTTTACTGTAGGTGTTTTCTTCAATCATCCTAATTTATTATTCAAGAATCAGTTCCTGTCTCTCTCGACTTTGTGATTGTGGCAGATTTAAAAGTTCAGTTACTCTCTCGTTCCTTCATTATCTCTTTTGCAAGTGGTAAGCATGAATCCTTTAATTTGCTCGAGTGTGCTGCTGTTGAATGTTTGTATAAGAGGGATTAATTGGATCCAGATACTTATTTAATTTGATTATGAGCCAAACTTTGTTACAAGATTGATATTTTGAGATTCTATGATTTAATTGTAATGCTTGAGATTGTTGGGTTCACAGAGGGTGGTCATAACCATTGCTTTTGAGCTAATTTATAGAGTGCACATGTAGTGTTTGATTAAATGCTTGTAAAAGGAAATTATGGATTTTGAGAAGTATTTGATAATTAGAAGCTATTTAATTCCATATTAAGACTCGAGAAATTATAAATGATGCTTATAATTATGTATGTATTTCTAATACAAGTTAAAGCTAGAGTGATAACTTATTGGCAATTGCTATGAGTATTTTTGGATTTATGTATATATAGAGTGCTGGTGTTTGTGAAAGAGAGAGTATCAAAAAGGACAATATGAAATCTTATCCAATATGATATTAGAGATTTCTATAAAGCTATGGTTGTGATGACAATAATATTATTTGTGCCGCAGGGGATTAAGGTTGAATCATATTTGAAGACTACGTAGTACGATAAACTATAGCTATTGCCAATTGGCACTATGAAGTGAGTAAATAATGTCCCACTTAGATATAGATGTAGTAGTTTTAATTGAATTTTACATTAAACATTTTTAACTATGCCATTTTCTTATAAAGGTTTTTACTTAAGTACTAGCACTTGGGAATATTGCAGTTTGTTTTTCAAGAAATGAGGATTTGTTTTATTTGACTTTTCTATTTGAGTTTAACTTTATATACATACATGGAAGGGATCAATTTTCTTTTAAGAAACACTTGTTTATTCTGTATTGAAGTAATTTGAAATTACAAGGCAGCTTACTTCCTTGTATGCCGAGAAGAATGTTTTCAAGGGATTCAAAGCAGAACACTAGTTGCTAATAGCAATTCTGTTAGCCCTTGGCATGCCATGGTACATCCAGCCAGCTGGGTGATTAGGAGGTGATAGGCCTGTGTGACAGCCAACACAAGTGGAACGAAGAAAGGGTTTTCGTGAATATCACTCATGGCAGTTTTTCGTGGCTTTTAGTTGTGTCGGATTGGTAATTACTTACCATCGTGGCATGTATGTCCACACCTGTTATTGTTCTGCCCAAGTCCTTTAAGAAATGAGAATTTTTTTAAATTCTTTTATTGGTTTTCAAACTATTAAGGTTCTTTGAAGTTATTTATTTATTTATTCGTTTAAACAACATGATTATATCTCTCTTTGTTATCTGTAGCTCTTAACCAATTCATATCTAAGTGTTGAATGTTTACATAGTTGTTTGTTATTTAAATACTACTTTATTTATTTTGTTATGATTGGACCAATTTACCTTTATTGTATATTTATATTTTATTATGGGGACGTTATTTACCAGAAAATATTTTTGGCATTTAGATAGTAGAAATGGATCTGCTTCTCCTGTTGACTCTTGAAGCCACTACCTTGGACAGAAGCCTTTGGACTATTACTTGAAGCGTAGACTAATGTAAATATTTCATATATACTATTGTATAGTGTATTAGAGTTGCTTTACGTATTATATAGGCAAGATTCCTAAGTGCTTTTGATATATTGGGATTTATGTATATGCATATGTTATTGTGGAGCGGAGCTCTATATGCTGGATTCACTAGTACAAAATTCCCTTTTTAGACCGGTTATAGCGGATAAGGTCTAAAAAATTTGACCGGTGACAGTTTTGTAATTATATAGAACTTTTAAGACCGGTTCTTAAAAAAACCGGTCTTAAAAAAATTATTTAGACCCGTTATAAATAAAACGGGTCATAAAATATCAAAATATTTAAAAAATAAAAAGTATTAAACTTTTAAGACCGGTTATTTATAATAACTGGTCTTAAATATCAAACATTTCAAAACTTTTAAGACCGATTTTTAAAATAACCGGTCTTAAAAGTCATACTTTTTAGACCGGTTATTCTAAGAACCGGTCTTAAAAGTACTTTTAAGACCGGTTATTCTAATAACCGGTCTAAAAAGTGATATTTTTTTAAAAAAAATATGGATTTTTTTAAATATGAAAATTTAAAAAAAAATTTCACCATTTTAAAACCGATTTTATTTATAACCGGTCTAAAATATCGACCCTAAATTTTTGAATCTCCTCTTTGTTGCTCCTAATTTTCGCTCTCTTAATCTGAAACCTCTCTTCTTGGTGCGATTACTTTGTGAGCTCGGTCATCTTCGCTCGATCTCATTCTCATGTTTGTTGCTGCAGTGCTCTCACTCTCGCGCTAAATGAGTTTGTTGCCGCCACAACCTCGCTTGCTCTGATCTTCTTCGTCGTGACTTTTCACTGTAGTTGCTTTTCTATCTCTAGTATGGGTCTTACTTTGCTTGGTCACATAGACTTGTACCATGAATGTGATTTGCAGACTCATCATTTTAGAAAAGGTTGAAGAAGAGAACATCAACCTTGCATTGTTGCGAAGGAAGCATCTTTTCGTCTTTTTAGTTTTAGTATACTATAAGTGATGATAAGAAGGAGGAGGTTCTTGAAATTAGTATTCTTCTTTCCCTCTTTAATTAATTATGATTTTACAACGTTGTTCTGCTTTGTGTTTCGTTTGATTAGCTATGCAAGAATTTTTTTTTGTTATGGTCTATAAGTTGTTATATTTCATGTTTCTACTCTCTGGCAACCCCATTCATCTGTTACCACAATTATTTGATACTTTAGTTGGTTTAAAAAGCACTCCCTTCTGAGGCCTTATTTGTTGAGTGACAGATTGCCCTATTTGATCCTACTAAGAAGAAGAAGAAAGTTGCAATTATAGATCCTGCTGATGATTTAGTTGACAACTTAGCTAAGAAGATAGAAAACTTGTGTGATATCTAATTTAAACCAAAAGATATTTTTATTATTGTTGCCGATGTTACCATTTGAGGTATCTCTAACTATGCATATGCATGGTTCATTCTCATTTTTGCAGTTTCGGATGGGGCTGAGACTCCATTTGCTGGTTTAAAAAAGAAGAAGAAGAAGAAGACAGTAAGTCATTCAGTATTTATGTAGAATATTTTTGCACACAATCTCTGCCGAAGCCATTGGAATATATAATTATATGGGGGCAATATGATGCTTTTTTTTTTTATTGAAAGTTGAAACTCGTAACTTTACTAATGAGGGTGGAGATGCTGCTGAAGATTTAGATGGTAAGCAGTTGTATTATTTATTGATGTGTGATAAACTGAATTCAATGACTATATGTGTGTTATACTCTTGATGTTAAGTGAAGTTAGCTGAATAAGTGATGAGCATCTAATAAATTTTGAACTCATTACATTGAATAAATCTAAGATAAGTTGCTCTTATCTCAGAGATATAGATTGGTAGAAAAGTTGAGTGAATATGATAAAAAGATGATTCTTTCTTTCTTTTTCTTTGTTTTGTTCTGTTTCTCATTGCCCTTTGTTCAGAGTCTAGAGTGAAAAGGGTGATACAGGTAGAGCACTATAAAAAAAGAGTCATATTTATTTTTTTTAAAAAAATATCACTTTTTAGACCGGTTATTAGAATAACCGGTCTTACTTTTAAGACCGGTTATTCTAAGAACCCGTCTAAAAAGTATAACTTTTAAGACCGGTTATTCTAAGAACCGGTCTTAAAAGTCTTGGAAAAAAATTTTTTAGACCGGTTTTTAAACAACCGGTCTAAAAAGTATGGACTTTTTAGACTTGATCTTCGAACAACCGGTCTAAAAAAGTGATTTTTAAGACCGGTTTCTTAACCGGTCTAAAAAGTAACAGACTTTTTAGACCGGTTGTATCAAGATCGGATCCAAAACCGGTCTAAAAAGTCATTTTTAACCAGTCTAAAAAGTCATTTTTCCACCAGTGATTGTACTATTAGGATGTTGTAAATCAATTTATAGATGGGACTATATCAAGATTTATATAAAAAACTTTATTTTATTTATAAGGAATATGTTTATACATGATCTAGAAATGATATAAGTATATGCAAGATTATAATACTAATTATGGTATTATAAATGCTATTATATTTAGTATGTCAAGTATTTATATTTATATTTTTAGGCTTATGGAATATGAATTTTCTTGTATTCCGTGTTGGTCACCCCTTGATTTTTCAAGCGTGACATTTTATTTGGTGGCTTGAATTGTAGTTTGAAATATCTTAAGAAGTGATGACAAGAGACAATAAGTTCATAATAGGGTCATTAGTAAGCAAAATTTATTTTAATTAACAGAGTTAACAATTTAGACTTAAGTGTATGTTTTCAAAATAGAAGTAAGGTATATATAACTAAAGCAAAATGAAAGGATGATCAGAGTATTTTACGCTAAATTATAAAATTAATGGGATATTTTTCAATAAAGCAAAAAATTGAAATTATAAAAAATATCCATGATAACTATAAAATTAATCTATTACATGATGATAACAGCTCTCCCCCCCTCTCCCTTTTAGAAGATATAATTTCTTCAAATTTCAAAATTTTTTAAAAACAATACTTTGCATTATAATGTTTTAGTAGATACATATTTTTTTGCTGCCCAGAATTTAGTAGATACATATTATACACTTTATACAAGCGGAAACCAGACCGGCCAATAAACCATTGTATTAGTGATTCAAGGTTAGTGGTCCAAATTGGAGTCAACTTAAGATCAAACCAATCAAAATTAAAATAATGATTTAAATAAAAAAGAACTAATCCACAAGTATATAGAACATTCATGTTAAAAACTATACTTAATCCAACAAAATAGAGTTACTAAAGTACAAATATGATGTATTCATATTTTTTAAACTTAAAGATGATGTTATTTCAAGATTAATAAGGAAATAAAAATAATATAAAATCAGTGTGCAGAATATAGTGTGCGTTGTGATTTTAGTCAGGGTACTTAATGATTTAGTGAAGGAGAGTAATATAGATTTTTTTTGGAAGAGACTTTGTATAAAAAAATATTTTGACAAAAGCGTGGCTCAAAATAAAGATTTATTTAGGGAGGGAGGCATTGTTATTGTAATACCCTCCTTTATTTAACATATACGTATGACGTATTACTCAATTTCCTTGTTTCTATTAATAAAATACCTATACTGACACTATCGTCGTGGCTGTATACTCTGATACTATTGTTTTTTGATAATTCTGATACCACACTTGGATACTGATACCCTTATCTTATATATTGATCTTACCATTATATGGGTCGACATTACCAAATATGTAATATTCTGATAAAATAACTAAGTATTCTGATACCGCTTTATACTATTCTTACTATTACGTCACGTGTATTCATATATATATATATATATATATATACACATGATATGTAGCCATATAAGACTATTCAATTATCTTTCGACATATTAATAAATATACAAATAGTCAGCAAAATAACTTCTTCATGTTTAGCGCCTTACTTCACTCATCAGAGCTTACCTCATTGCCCTTTGTACCATTTGTCTTTGCTATGTAATGAATTTCGAAAAAGGGTGAAATTTGGAAAAATCTCAGTAGTAACGGACATCTAATTATATAAAATGCAAGTATATAAAGTATGCATTACAACAATAACACATAATGAGCATTACAGGAGCATCTAGCACATCAACATGTAGCACAACATACACAGTTTACATTACCACAATACTTGGTTACAAACACGGGTGTCCACCCGTCATATACTTAGCTGCCTCAGCCATCCACCCGGCATGTTCTCATGTTCATAACATAAACATGGTAAAAGATACACGCAGAACATCACAAGTTACTACTTGAACGCCTTTTCCGACAGCTTGTCCTTGTTTATCAATCTCATGGTTGGCCCGAGCAAAGATCGAATCATAGAAATTAGAATTTACGAATGAATATGTTATTACTTATTCCAAATTCTTGACCTCTAATATCACTTGGTTAGTTTTCTCCAAGTCTCTTACATTATGTCAAATAGGTATGAAATGGAGTTTACACTAGCTTCTAGTACATGTTTCTACCCTTTGAGATCAAGCTTATCACAATTTACCTTAAACACCTCAAATCCATAGGTTACCATAATCTGGCAAATTTATCACCCAAATTTAAAAATTCATAACTTATTTATGAAAATTCTAAATGGGGTGGTTCTAAGTCTTATGGAAAGTTCTTTAAGTGCTATTTAAAGAAAAAATACCAGTCAGTGCTAGCTACAAAGGTACAATCTCAATAATCCTCGACCAACATTACTGCCTTAGAATGCATTTCAATATTTGTGCCTCAACTTCAACAGAACATAACTCACAATTTACAATGCTAAATTCACATTCTATACATTATTTGAAAGCTTATGATGTGTACTAACGTCCTATAAAATATCACAATCATTGGATAAGGTTTGACCATTCAAAAGCAACCCACAAGCAGTCTGATTCGAATCTAGCAGAATTGAACATTAACACTTTAGGTTCCAAAATTAGGGTTTTCTAACCAATCATCCAAATATCATATCCACAAACTATTCCTACATAATTTTTCCGATAGAATCCATTTCCAACCTCAATTTTACCAAAATCCAGCTCCAACCCCATGAACTAAGGCTAGCCGAATGTGAACCCTAATTGGCATGAGTTGTGTTCTTGCAATTTGAATCTTAAGTCATGTCATTAGACACCATAAGACCTCATCTAACATCATGTTCATCTTCATACAACAATTAAAGCTCTAATTTTCTCACTTGCCCGAAAACCTAGAGGGCCCCTAACTCAAATCGAAGCTTACGATTACCTCTATTTGATTCTGCATTTGGTTCTTAATTTCGATAGTACTGTGACTGTAAAGGTATCACCAAACTTCACTGATCAAGAATCCGAAATTGTAGATACATAGCCCTCGAGAATGTAAGCAGACTTATGAAGGCATCGGGAGCTAGAAACACATATTCGGAGATGAAATCCGCTCGGGAGCTCAAGAACACTCCCACCTTCTCTCTTCTTTCATTTCCTCCATTTCCCCTTCATTTTCATGGGCTGCACAAATTTAATGGAGCTTAGGGGGTGTTAGGTGCTCTTTTGATGACATGTGTCATGTGTTAAAATCCTAGGGTGCCAGATGCTCTTTTTCCACAGGGTGCTTGGTGCTCCGTTTAAGTCACAGGGTACCTGGTGCTCCTTTTGACACCTATCTTTCTCTCTCTCTTCCTCCCCTAAGCCGACTTCCCCCTCTCTCTTTAGGCCCTTGGCTGACTTTCCATATCAGGGGAGAGGAGATTTGATAATTTTCTCCGACTTTCATGCTCGGTGTTCGGGCAGGTAGGTTCTGTGGCCGGACCAGGGATTGGCAAGTTGTCTTGGCTAATTGCACAAGTGATTCTTGTGTGCTATTATCCAACTACTTATACGCACTGAGCCTACTCGTTCTCAACCCAGAGGGCTGAATCTTATAGTCCCATAAAAACTCATTCTATCTTTGAGACTCTTATCAAACTGGGCTTAGTAGTCTTATTGGCTTAGGCTTATTCTTAAGCTTCTAAGCCTAAATCCGGGATATTGCTCTTATGAATTCTAAAGATGGTTAATTGAGAGATCATACTTTTTTTTTTTTTCGTTTTTGTTGGTTCATTTTTTTTTTTGAGAAAAATTCAAAATAATTGGTTAATTTTTGTTGGTTAATGAGTCTTTCTTATTTTTTATATGAATGATATTTGGTTAAATTTTTATTTTGAGCCAATAAAGAATCTGGGGCAATCTTCTTCCTTTTTCAAGATCCAACCATTATTGATGGGTGACATGTTTGATTCTTTAGCTATTCATCAAAAGTTTTTTTTAAGGAGGATTTCGTCAAAGAATTAATAATGATATTTAGTTAAATCTTCTATTTTGAGCTATGCTTTCTTCAAAATATTTATATAGCTTCCTTTTTTGTAAGCTTATTTTTTTTAATTAAAGAGACTTTGCTTAACATTACACGTGCAGAATACAATTACTCTTCTTACTTGAATGCTTGATTGTTTCTTATCATGACTTCCTTGATAACAGTGAGTTAAGATGGTGTGTCTAACTAATAATACACGTGTTAACTATGGTCAGATAAAGATATATGTGATGACTAAACTGATACAGAAGAGTATTTGATTTTATTACTAGCTGAGTAGGAATTAAAAGATAAAGATATATGTAATGACTAAAAAAAATGACTACGGTGTATGTGTTATCTAAGAACAAATTATATAATTCTAAATTGTTTACATCCGGAAAAATGACAAAGGAGGGCATATTTGAGGGAAAAATGAGAGATTCTCTTTATCATGCAAATACTGAGAACTCTTGCACCAGCTTTGATGAACTGGGTAACGTACATTGCTGTTACTATTATTAGCATGAACCGACACATTGTTGCTAAGCAACGTTGTTGTTATCGCCACCACGTTCACTATGCTTGCCGCAATCGCATTCCTTGCCACTATTCTGCCACTTACAACACCGTCTGGCAAAGAAAGAAAAGCCCCAAATGGAAAACCAGTCTCCTACGAGTGTGTGGCAGCAGATAATGGGGTTGGCACGACAGTCCAGGAAAGGGACACTACCGGCATGAGTCCGGGGATGTTGGAGTTTGGTTGGAAGTAGGGGATGATGTTGGAAAGATGACCGGAGGCATTTAACACAGTGACGGAGACTTGGTGGTAATATCGACCTCGCTATTTATATGCCGCTTTTTGAATGTATGATTGTCTTGCCCTATTACTTTAGAGAATACAATAGGTGGATATAACTAGTCTATGTAGTGTAAAAGGTAGCTCTTCGCTACCTATCTCGTCTCTAACAATGTTCTTTATATGTGGGGTGTCTGAAATTTAATGATAAATTGGTTTATGATTTTTTTGTTCTTATCTTCGTCTAGCTACGGTGCTTGTGTTTTCATGTATCCCGGTGTTTGTATGTTTTTGTCTTGCTTTGAATGGGTTGGGCCTCGTCGTATGTTAAGTTTTCCTTTTTCCTGATGCATAAAGGCTCAATTTATGAGTATCATTTTACCTTGTTTTAATATATGGTCTTGAAAAAAACAGATGAATAAATATTTGTATATTTTCTTAACTTGGCATCATAGTTTCGTTGGGTTGCGCGGTTCCTCTACGATTATGATTCAATAATTTCTTAATTTCAATTTCTGCTTTAGGATGAACCTAGTTGATTTCTTTAAAAATTGAAATTCTCACTTAAAAAATCAAGAATTTAAAACTGTAAATTTAAGTGGTTTTAACAAAATTTGGTTCATTCAGATGTATTATTTTGTTCATAAGTTTACAAGTGTACGTATGTATAAATGTTTATATAGTTTTAATTATATATAGACTAAAATATATGTTTGATACTCCCTCTGACCCTTAATATAATACATATTTACCTAATTTAATTAGATTAATGAAGTAGTTGATATGACATTAATTTGCTAAAACAACCTAGTCATTTTCCCTAATTCCATTCTCACCTTGATTATTTTTGAGGGAACATCAATAGGGGAATTAGGAAAATATTGATAAATATAAAAATCATGTCTTATATTTAATATCAAGATCGACTCTCCAAATATGTCTTATATTAAGGACCAGAGGGAGTACCTAGCAATGGTTGAATGCGTTAGAAGAGGGTTAGGACTGTGGCATCTATAATTAATAAAACAATTAAATACTGTAAATAATTCTTAGGAGTCGCTTCATCTGTAAATAATGTGCATATCCTTGGAACAGATAAAAAATTTTATATGGTTTGTATGACAAAGAGAAGCTCCCCCCCCTCAACGTGAGTTTAAAATATTATTAAAAAATATTAATATTTAAATGGGTATTTTTGCCGCCAATGGTAACTAATCCACTTAGTATGTTCATTCATGTTTTAAAAAGTATTTATTATGAAAATAAAATAACGGATAGATGAGTACCTAAGTCCTGAGAATTTTTTTTTTTTTTTTTTTTTTTTTTTTTTTTTTTTTTTTTTTTTGCGTACAAAGGCAAGCAAAGCTTGAAGATTACAAGAAAGCTATGAAGTCTGCATCACCGGATTTTCTTGTGGTATTCCACCACATTCCATCGCAAAAAGCTGGTTGCATTCCATCGGGCATGTTTCTATCACAAAAAACTCTTGATTACTCAACTGGGCGTTTCTCGCTAGATAGTCAGCGCATCGGATAGTCTCTCTATGGGCATGAGTGATCACCAAGTCCCAAAAAAAATTTTCCTATGGTGTTGGAGACTCAATTTACATATATTTTTTATTAAAAAAAAATGATGAAACTCATTGTTGGCTTCACATATAAGACCAACATCAAGCTTTTCCCGCGCTACATTCTACCTAGACTGATTATTAAACCAAGGGAAACGAGAGACCATCATTGGAATTTCATAAAAGACGAGTATCAAAAGGCAGGTTTAGAAATTCATAATATGGGTTCTTAGCTCCATAGTTTTACTCTGTTTAATTATCGTGCAAATAAGAATAAAATATGTTTACTAAAAGGACATAGGCACGATACGTACAAATTATCAATAATAAGGCGGAACTTAATTTAGAGCCTTCATATGTACAAAATGTAAAAATACTTATGAAAAAACTAAAGAATATTAATGTGAATTTCGTACATAATTAATTTAAACGGTTTCCCATGACACCGGTCGATGGAATTCATCGTATAATTCTATCCGATCCTCTATGACCAATCTGTGAAACTCGTCGAACGAAAGATTCTGAGGCTGAGGCGGTACATCGCTAGCTGGTGTAGTTTCAATGTTGCTGGTGTTGGCTTGATCAGAGAATTCTATCTGATCCTCCATGCTTAATATTTCAAAGTCATCGACCGAAAGATTCTGAGTCTGCGGCGGTACATCGCTAGCTGGTGTAGTTTCAATGTTGCTGGTGTTAGCTTGATCAGATAATTCTATCTGATCCTCCATGATCAATCTGTGAAAGTCATCGAACAAAAGATTCTGAGTCTGAGGCGGCACATCGCTAACTGGTGTAGTTTCAATGTTACTGGTGTTAGCTTGATCGTCGGAAACTGCCTGAAACCGCACATTGTTATGGTGCATCGTGGTCGTCATCACAACCACGTTCACCATGCTTGCCGCCGTCGCACTCCTCGCCACTATTCCGCCGCATACGGAGGGAAGAGAAACAACAAACGGAAAAATGGTCTCCTGCGAGTTTGTGGCATCAGATAAGGGTGATGGGGTTGGCACGACGGTACCGGAAAGAGACACTATGGGCAAGGGTCCGGGGATGTTGAAGTTTGGTTGGAAGTAGGGGATGATGTTGGCAAGTTGCCCAGAGGCATTTAACACAGTGACAGAAACTTGGTGACAGCAACAGAACTTGAGGAGCCATTGCACTATGTTGGCGCCCTCAGGGATGTGGATGACAATCTCGGTGAGTGGTGGTGATGTCTTGGGCTTGTTCTTTAAACCATTGGGTCTTCCCACGGGCCTTCTTACTTGCCGGAGAATATGGTTGTTGCCAATGGCTTCGCCGGCAGGGATTCCAACAAAGGCCTCAAGTGATGGTGGCAGCGTCCTGGGCTTGTTCTTTGAACCCTTAGGTCTTCCCATGGCTCTTTTTGTTGGAGGTGGTGGATTTGCCGGCACCTGAGAAGATCAAAATTGTTAATTACATCTCTTATTTACAAGAAGAATGGCAAAGAAAACCGCAAGAGATATCCAAGAAGATCAAGATCCCTATTGAAAGAGGGAATGCTATGGATTCTGTACGGGGAGGACAAATTTGGGGGGGAAAAAAGAGATTCTCTATATCATGCAAATAATATGAGAAATCTTACACAAGCTTTAAAGAACTGGAAAACTAAATTGGATCGGAAAGTTAACAAATTAGAAAGAGATTTGGATCATAGAAGAACTCGTGGGTTATGAAAAAAACATTTTACTTCAATCAATGGATATACAATACAACATGGTCCGATGGGGGAAATAAATAACCATATATTCTTAGTCATGCTATACATCTCAAAATCTACACGTTTGGGAAATGCGATTGTGTGCAGTTCCTTCATAGGGAAAATTAATGTTTTAGTCCTCCGAGTTTTACTTCACTTATAACTCTGCCTCTCAACCATGACTCGCGCGACTCAGTCTCTAATCCAGCCACACACAATTTATATAGATATGGAAGAACTTTTAGAATTACTTGCGACTCCTTAACTCACTTGTAATCACACAGAGTTTTTCCAAAGCTCTCAATGAGAGTCTTCATATGCCTATATTTGTTGAAGGTAAAGTGAATGAATTTATATGGGACAACCCAAAACGCAAGAAATTTGGGAATTTAGACGTATGGTGGCCGGGGAGACTAAGGTGAATAAGGAATGGAGCCTGGCTTTTATTTTGGTAAGAAACTTTATTTATTTATTTTTTTTTGCCGACAATTTCGGTAAATCATGAAGTTAACAATTAGAAAGATATTTGCAACATGGAAGAACTCGTGGTTGTGGAAATGAAACTTTTACTTAGATCCATGATTAACGACAATAAAGTCTTAGAAATAATAATCAAAATTG
The DNA here is from genome assembly GCA_963855925.1 of Inga laurina. Classification (NCBI taxonomy): domain Eukaryota; kingdom Viridiplantae; phylum Streptophyta; class Magnoliopsida; order Fabales; family Fabaceae; genus Inga; species Inga laurina. Next base: position 26,750,952 of record OY979704.1, read on the forward strand.
TAAGAAGTGTTCTCAAACTTACCTTGGAGCCGAGAATATTTTTGAGAATAGGAATCGGGTGTGAGGGATTGATGCTTAGAAAATCCTCCAAGCTATTTGAATGAATGTGATAGTAACTTTGAAGAGTCATAAGCGTGTGTCTATATATATTGTTTTCAGGCGGTGTGATGGGTTTATTATCTTCCCTGTATTTTTATCAAACTACTAAAATTTAAAAAGATAACATATTTAAATATTTATATTTAAATTTAAATAATCGAGAAACAATATAACATATTACATACTCTAGAACTAATCGTTGGTTTTCCAAAGAAATAAAGTCCTATGTATCAAGAATTCCTCTCTTTCGAAATTATAAAACTTTTTATACAAATAAAAAATTCATAGATTTGACCCAATAATTTTAGATATATAGTTTTATAAAAAAAACTCAAAGATAATTCTCATTTAATAAATCTTATATAAATTATTTGAACCTTGAATTCTTGAAAAATTTGTTTTGACTGAAAATTCGTTAGCTTAAATGGAAAAAAACATATATTATATTAAATATTCATAGAAAATATTATTCAAATATTTTGTAAAATATTTCTGTTATCGCTTAACCACCGTATGAGTATTCAGGTAAATTTTAAGAATAATAATGAATGAAAGCGAAAAAAATTAAACATATAAAAAACTTAATCTAACACTTTTAGGACGTAAGTTCTTACCTTATCTCTCATTACATGAGTTAGTTCATTCTATGCTGTCCCTCAAGAGGGAAAAGCTGGTGTGCTTTGCCAAATAATAGCATAGTTATTTTAATTTATAATATTTATTATTTATTTGTCTTCATGGTAGCTTTTTTTTTTATTTATTATTCAGAATGTGTTTATTATTGGGAAAATCCCAGAAAGAAAATTAGGAAATTACAAGGGGGCAAATCAGCTGTAGCCGAAACAGCCATGGCCACACAGACACTCACCCTTCGCTTTCTGATAGGAAGGAGAGATTCAGAAAAGGGAAAGGAGCATAGGCAGGACAGATTCAGTAATTAGTTGTCGAAACTCTTTGATGTCATACCCCTCACGCACATCCTCCACCTCGCAGCTTAGACAGGGGTTGGCTACGCGATGCAGAACCCGCAATCGTATGTGAATCGCCAAAGCTGCGAATCCCCAACCTATCATTGTTATTAGCAACGATGAATATGACACTTAACATGCACAATGACACGAGGTTCTTACCTGAATTAAATTTATGTATCAAGAATCCGATGCCAGAATCTCGTACGTCTCTATATGACATTTCTTACATATAACACTATCTTTTGTTCCATTATTCAAAAAGGAGAAAATAATGTCCAAGTTCACAACAATATGCTGTCTTACATGTAACATGTTCTTTTGTTCTTCATTGCTAAGTTCCAATGGTTTCACTACCAACCGAAAGCAGTTGAAATCTTCAAAATCTGTACGTATCTGGCGCCATTGCTGACTTGAATGAGCAATCCAATTTGAGAATAAAGAACAGATTAATCATTCTAATTAACTATGATACCAAGTTTTCCAAATGTTTCAGGATCACCAAAGCAATCCAAATTAATATTGATACTAAAAGAGAAAAAGAAGGGGAGAAGGGCAAAAAAACGGAAGGTTACAACTTTTGGGATAGGAGTCAAGATAATAGCTATACAAGACATCAAGAGAGATGTATAAGGTGACCATGCCACTTGTGCCTAGACAAGTAATGTCATTGAGACATTAAAATTGTGTTAATCCCAGAGTGAGTGCTCCAAATTTTCTACTCGTTCTGATATGTGATTAATAAAAGACATATTTACCTAATTTGATTAGATAAAGAAAGTTATTTAATATGACACGTATTTTCTAAAACACCTTAGACATCTTCCTTAATTCCCTCCTTCCCTCTCCTCCTTGATTATTGTTGAGGGAGGATCAATAGGGGTAAATTAAGAAAAAACTAATAAATATGAAAATATGTATTATATTTAGGATCAATATCTACTCCCCAAATATGTTTATTCGCATTGCAAGTGCGTGAGTCACGCCAAGTAATAAAGTGATAAGTACAAAAAATATTTTTTGGGTGCAGGTTACTACTAAGAAAAATACATTAATAGTAAGATTATAGTCAGTCTTTTAAGATATTGGATACAACTTAAAAAATATTTTAAAATGTTAAAAACACCAAAAAATATTTTTAAGTAATTTTTGAAGCTGAAAAAATACATTAAGGGTAAAATTGCAATCAGTCTGTTAACACACTAAGTACAACTAAAAAAATATTTGGAAAAATTAGAATAAAAGACTTAGAAGAAAAGATATTGATTGAGAAAGATCATAAAAATTGTAATTATCTAGAATGATCAAATACAAAAATATAAAATTAAAAATACTAAAATGCCCTTAACAAAATCTTTTACATTTTCTCCTGCATTCTCTGTCACATTCTATTTTTTAAAACTAAAAAAAAAAATTCTAAATTTCACTGAATTAAAATTTTTTTTTTTTATCAATTTTCATTTTTCACAACTCACATAGATATCTATGGAAAAAATTACACATTCTTCAATTTTTTTTGAAAATTATAATTTTTTAAAATCAATAAAAAATTTAATTTAAATTAAAATTATATAATTTTAATAAAACTTAAGGTCTTTTATAATTTATTATATAAGTTAAACCAATAAAGCTTATATGATTTATTTTTATTTTAAATGAAATTTATGTGGGTTAAAAAATTCATTTAATATTACTAAAATTAAAAAAAATCTAAATAATCTATTTTATCATGAAAAAAATATGAACTAAGTTTATTTTTTATTTTTATAAAAAAATTAATTGATATCAACGTTGATAATATAAATGGAGCAACATGATGATATATTGATTAATTAAATGTTATATGAATAAGAAACTTGGTGAAAACTAAAAATTAAAAAACATATGAGTTTAAACATTGTTATTTAAACAATATAGGCCAAATTATACAAAATCTCTCTGAACTTTATATTAGTTGCATATAACCCCATGACATTTCAAAGTTCAGATTTAACCCCCCCGACCTTTCATTTTTTAACCATTAACTTCCTGCCATTAAGTGACCGTTATTTTTTAATGGAAATTGTCATGTCAGATTATGAAATGACATGTGTCATCTTATGTGGCATCATGTGTAAATTACTAATTTTATAAAATCCCCTGAACTTTGAACAATTGTAGATAATCCCCCTAAACTTTGATTAGTTACAAATGACCCCTCTATCATTTCAAAATTTAAATTTAACTCTCTTAAAATTTTGATTTATAATAAATAAATCTTATGTTGTTACTTTTTATCATTTCAATAAATTGATTAAAATTTTTACTATTATTTGTCAATTAAAATAGTTCTTTTTTATGAAAAAAACTAGAAGATTTTAATATTTAGAAAAATATAAAATAAACGTTGAACCTCTAATTAAAAAAATATGCATTACTAATAAAAAATTAATGAAAACAATAGCTATCCTCTAACAAAAATGTAATGTTTAAATGATCAATGCTTAATTATCCTAAGAATATGTTTAACACAAATGATGACAATTTTATACTATCAATGCTCAATTAACCCAAGAAAATAAGTAAATGTTATACAAATGATGACATTTTTATTTTTATATTTTTTAAATATTATTCTTCTATTTTTTTTTCATACAAGAAAACTATTTTAATTGAAAAATGATAGTAAAAAACTTTGTAAATATATTAAAATGATTAAAGTAACAAAATGTGGTTTAATTATTATAAATCAAAATTTTAAGGGAATTAAATTTCAAATTTGAAATGTCAAGGGGGTTATTTGTAACTGATCAAAGTTCAGGGGGTTCTCTGTAACTGTTCAAAGTTTAGGGGGTTTTATAAAATTAGTAATTTATATAAGATGCTACATAGGATGACACATGTCATCTCATAACCTAACGTGGAAATTTTCGTTAAAAAGATAACGGTCACTTAACGACAGAGGGTTCATAGTTAAAAAATAAAGGTCAGGGGGGTTAAATTTGAACTTTGAAATGTCAGGGGAGTTGCATGCAACTAAGCCAAAGTTTAGGGGGGTTTTATATAATTTAACCAATAATATATTGAAAGTTAAAAAAAGATATGATTATATCACATTTGAATCATGGGTAGTTTTAGTTTTAATGTTAGTTATTTTTTTAATTATAAATACAAGAGATAATCTAGAAGGTTTGATTAGGGATGATTTAGTAATTTTAAATTTATATTATTATATTTGGTCATTCTAAGTAATTACAATTTTTATGGTCTTTTACAATAAATATTATTTTCTCTTGGTCCTTTATTTTAATTCTCCCAAAATCACTACTACAAAATATGGATTTAGTGGCACCAATCTTATGATACTTATTTAAACAAGCGCCGGAGGAGACTTCTTATTTTTTTTAAAACAATACATGTAATACCTACGACACTTGAGTAGAAAAATGCCATAGTTGCTTAACACATTATATGACACTTGCCTGAAAAAGGGCCATTCAAGGGGTTCTTTTGTTTTGTTTTTTTAAAATTAATCCCTTTACTACTATTAAAAAAAATGTGTATCAACTATGGAATAATAGAAATTCTGTCAGTGTCAAAGCTCTATTACTATAATAAGATATTTTTTTTTTGAGAAAATTTGTCTGTACTAAAAAAAAAATTAAATTTAAAAATCGGTTTAAAGATCAAAATCTAGAGATAAATCATCTCTATTAAAAAATATTTTATTTTATTTTGAATAAAAATCCTTGAACAACACTTCATAATGAAACGCCGGGTAAGATGTGGCATTGGACAACGCTTGTTGATGAAGTACCGGATAAGAGTAGGCCTTAGATAGCGCTTGGATTCTAAGAGCCGTCCCAACCTTGAATTAAAAAGGCACGAGTACCTTGAATTAATTCAAGGCACTGGTGGTGCCTTTTTAATAAAAGGCACCAAGTGGTTGCCTTGAAATTATTTAAGGCACCACATGTGACTTGATATTTTAAGCGTCTTAGACAACGCTTTGAAAGTAAGTGCCATCTAAGGCTTAGTTTTAAACGGCACTTGATAATCAAGTGCCATCTAAGATTTTTCTTTTAAAAAAAGTTGACCATCGTTTTTACTAAATTGAGAAGCTTTAGAGTTTTGAGAAAAAATGCCGTAGTTTCTGCCTTTTTTTTTTAAAAAAATTTGTCATTGTTTTTTTTTCAAATTGAGAAGCTTCGGCGTTTTGACATAAAACGTCGTAGTTTCTCTCACCTTGTAATTTAATTTTGATAACCTGCTGTTTTTATTTTCATTTTCATCTTCCTGCTTTCTCTCTAGCTTTCCCATTTCCTAGAACTCCATTGCTATAGAAAGTTTCCTCTCTCATGTGTTTTTTTTTTTTTCTTATCTTGGCCTCCTTCAGAAGCTTCCTAGCGTGTAAGTGTTTTTCTTTTTTCAACATTTGATTCACATTTTCTTTTAGTTAAAATATGTAATGAAGCTTATATGTGTGCTCATAATTTTTTTTCCAGGTATTTATTTGAAGTATTAACTTTGTCTTCTTAAACTTCTTATACATTATAAGTTTTTTAATTTTTGAGCTTACAAATATAATAATATTTAATTTAATCCTCCGTAGAAGTAACGTGTATGGTTCAAGTTTAAGCAACTTAAATACTGGAGTTCTTTTATAATTGATACATGAAGACGCAATATTGCAAAAAATATGTGCTATGTTATTTCATTTTTCTGTGAATTATATTATAAATTGCTATGGATTGTGGATTTTGGATTATAAATGGAGATTTTCATCAGGAAAATAAAATAATTATGAAAAATTATTTTTTTAAAAAAATAAAAGACTTGCTACGGAGCTTCTCCAGGGAAGTGCCGTAGGAAGTCATCCTTCTTTGGATAAACGCATTAGGAAGTTATATTTAAATAATAATAATAATAATAATAATAATAATAATAATAATCAAGCTATGATGCTTTCATATATTCAAGAAGCACCGTAGCTTGTTTTAACGGCGCTAAAAGCTACGGCGCTTCCCAAACGTCATAGTATTTTTTAAATTAAGCGTCATAGCTTGTGTTTTTTATAGTAGTGAATATTTTAAGGGGTTAATAAAAACACTAAAAATTATTTTATGATACTGTATACTACTTAAAAAAATATTTTAAGACACTAGATACATCCAGAAAAACACTTCAAAATACAAGAGTCCATTTTTTAAAAATTCAGCCCCATCATTTTACACCCAAAACTACACCTGTAGTTTTGAGAAAAGGATTGGCAGCGGAGGGAAGCCAAATCCGAAAATTTCATCTTCATTGCGAGTTTAATCCCTAGCTCCAATTGTTTTGTCCGCCGCTCATCTCCACTACCGTCGCCGCCGTTAGTGTGTCTGTCGATTGTTCGCCTTCATCTTCTTCCTCCGTTCAACATCATTGCTGCTATCTTTTCTTCTCTTTTCTCAATCGGCATTTCAACAGCAAAAGAAGAGGAGGAAAATTTCTGAAAGTGGCTTGGCAATACCTTCCTCCCTGATCTATGTTTTTAATTCTTATTCTTTACTGTAGGTGTTTTCTTCAATCATCCTAATTTATTATTCAAGAATCAGTTCCTGTCTCTCTCGACTTTGTGATTGTGGCAGATTTAAAAGTTCAGTTACTCTCTCGTTCCTTCATTATCTCTTTTGCAAGTGGTAAGCATGAATCCTTTAATTTGCTCGAGTGTGCTGCTGTTGAATGTTTGTATAAGAGGGATTAATTGGATCCAGATACTTATTTAATTTGATTATGAGCCAAACTTTGTTACAAGATTGATATTTTGAGATTCTATGATTTAATTGTAATGCTTGAGATTGTTGGGTTCACAGAGGGTGGTCATAACCATTGCTTTTGAGCTAATTTATAGAGTGCACATGTAGTGTTTGATTAAATGCTTGTAAAAGGAAATTATGGATTTTGAGAAGTATTTGATAATTAGAAGCTATTTAATTCCATATTAAGACTCGAGAAATTATAAATGATGCTTATAATTATGTATGTATTTCTAATACAAGTTAAAGCTAGAGTGATAACTTATTGGCAATTGCTATGAGTATTTTTGGATTTATGTATATATAGAGTGCTGGTGTTTGTGAAAGAGAGAGTATCAAAAAGGACAATATGAAATCTTATCCAATATGATATTAGAGATTTCTATAAAGCTATGGTTGTGATGACAATAATATTATTTGTGCCGTAGGGGATTAAGGTTGAATCATATTTGAAGACTACGTAGTAGGATAAACTATAGCTATTGCCTATTGGCACTATGAAGTGAGTAAATAATGTCCCACTTAGATATAGATGTAGTAGTTTTAATTGAATTTTACATTAAACATTTTTAACTATGCCATTTTCTTATAAAGGTTTTTACTTAAGTACTAGCACTTGGGAATATTGCAGTTTGTTTTTCAAGAAATGAGGATTTGTTTTATTTGACTTTTCTATTTGAGTTTAACTTTATATACATACATGGAGGCGATCAATTTTCTTTTAAGAAACACTTGTTTATTCTGTATTGAAGTAATTTGAAATTACAAGGCAGCTTACTTCCATGTATGCTGAGAAGAATGTTTTCAAGGGACTCAAAGCAGAACACTAGTTGCTAATAGCAATTCTGTTAGCCCTTGGCATGCCATGGTACATCCAGCCAGCTGGGTGATTAGGAGGTGATAGGCCTGTGTGACAGCCAACACACGTGGAACGAAGAAAGGGTTTTCGTGAATATCACTCATGGCAGTTTTTCGTGGCTTTTAGCTGTGTCGGATTGGTAATTACTTACCATCGTGGCATGTATGTCCACACCTGTTATTGTTCTGCCCAAGTCCTTTAAGAAATGAGAATTTTTTTTAAATTCTTTTATTGGTTTTCAAACTATTAAGGTTCTTTGAAGTTATTTATTTATTTATTCGTTTAAACAACATGATTATATCTCTCTTTGTTATCTGTAGCTCTTAACCAATTCATATCTAAGTGTTGAATGTTTACATAGTTGTTTGTTATTTAAATACTACTTTATTTATTTTGTTATGATTGGACCAATTTACCTTTATTGTATATTTATATTTTATTGTGGGGACGTTATTTACCAAAAAATATTTTTGGCATTTAGATAGTAGAAGTGGATCTGCTTCTCCTGTTGACTCTTGAAGCCACTACCTTGGACAGAAGCCTTTGGACTATTACTTGAAGCGTAGACTAATGTAAATATTTCATATATACTATTGTATAGTGTATTAGAGTTGCTTTACGTATTATATAGGCAAGATTCCTAAGTGCTTTTGATATATTGGGATTTATGTATATGCATATGTTATTGTGGAGCGGAGCTCCATATGCTGGATTCACTAGTACAAGATTCCCTTTTTAGACCGCCATATTTAGACCGGTTATAGCGGATAAGGTCAAAAAAATTTGACCGGTGACAGTTTTGTAATTATATAGAACTTCTAAGACCGGTTCTTAAAAAAACCGGTCTTAAAAAAATTATTTAGACCCGTTATAAATAAAACGGGTCATAAAATATCAAAATATTTAAAAAATAAAAAGTATTAAACTTTTAAGACCTTAAATATCAAACATTTCAAAACTTTTAAGACCGATTTTTAAAATAACCGGTCTTAAAAGTCATACTTTTTAGACCGGTTATTCTAAGAACCGGTCTTAAAAGTACTTTTAAGACCGGTTATTCTAATAACCGGTCTAAAAAGTGATATTTTTTTAAAAAAAATATGGATTTTTAAAATATGAAAGTTTTAAAAAAAAATTTCACCATTTTAAAATCGGTTTTATTTATAACCGGTCTAAAATATCGACTCTAAATTTTTGAATCTCCTCTTTGTTGCTCCTAATTTTCGCTCTCTTAATATGAAACCTCTCTTCTTGGTGCGATTACTTTGTGAGCTCGGTCATCTTTGCTCGATCTCATTCTCATGTTTGTTGCTGCGGTGCTCTCACCCTCGCGCTAAATGAGTTTGTTGCCGCCACAACCTCGCTTGCTCTGATCTTCTTCGTCGTGACTTTTCACTGTAGTTGCTTTTCTATCTCTAGTATGGGTCTTACTTTGCTTGGTCACATAGACTTGTACCATGAATGTGATTTGCAGACTCATCATTTTAGAAAAGGTTGAAGAAGAGAACATCAACCTTGCATTGTTGGGAAGGAAGCATCTTTTTCGTCTTTTTAGTTTTAGTATACTGTAAGTGATGATAAGAAGGAGGAGGTTCTTGAAATTAGTATTCTTCTTTCCCTCTTTAATTAATTATGATTTTACAACGTTGTTCTGCTTTGTGTTTCGTTTGATTAGCTATGCAAGAATTTTTTTTTGTTATGGTCTATAAGTTGTTATATTTCATGTTTCTACTCTCTGGCAACCCCATTCATCTGTTACCACAATTATCTGATACTTTAGTTGGTTTAAAAAGCACTCCCTTCTGAGGCCTTATTTGTTGAGTGACAGATTGCCCTATTTGATCCTACTAAGAAGAAGAAGAAAGTTGCAATTATAGATCCTGCTGATGATTTAGTTGACAACTTAGCTAAGAAGATAGAAAACTTGTCTGATATCTAATTTAAACCAAAAGATATTTTTATTATTGTTGCCGATGTTACCATTTGAGGTATCTCTAACTGTGCATATGCATGGTTCATTCTCATTTTTGTAGTTTCGGATGGGGCTGAGACTCCATTTGCTGGTTTAAAAAAGAAGAAGAAGAAGACAGTAAGTCATTCAGTATTTATGTAGAATATTTTTGCACACAATCTCTGCCGAAGCCATTGGAATATATAATTATATGGGGGCAATATGATGTTTGTTTTTTGATTGAAAGTTGAAACTCGTAACTTTACTAATGAGGGTGGAGATGCTGCTGAAGATTTAGATGGTAAGCAGTTGTATTATTTATTGATGTGTGATCAACTGAATTCAATGACTATATGTGTGTTATACTCTTGATGTTAAGTGAAGTTAGCTGAATAAGTGATGAGCATCTAATAAATTTTGAACTCATTACATTGAATAAATCTAAGATAAGTTGCTCTTAACTCAGAGATATAGATTGGTAGAAAAGTTGAGTGAATATGATGAAAAGATGATTCTTTCTTTCTTTTTCTTTGTTTTGTTTTGTTTCTCATTGCCCTTTGTTCAGAGTCTAGAGTGAAAAGGGTGATACAGGTAGAGCACTACAAAAAAAGAGTCATATTTATTTTTTTTTAAAATATCACTTTTTAGACCGGTTATTAGAATAACCGGTCTTACTTTTAAGACCGGTTATTCTAAGAACCAGTCTAAAAAGTATGACTTTTAAGACCGGTTATTCTAAGAACCGGTCTTAAAAGTCTTGGAAAAAAATTTTTTAGACCGGTTTTTAAACAACCGGTCTAAAAAGTATGGACTTTTTAGACTTGATCTTTGAACAACCGGTCTAAAAAAGTGATTTTTAAGACCGGTTTCTTAACCGGTCTAAAAAGTAACAAACTTTTTAGACCGGTTGTATCAAGACCGGATCCAAAACCGGTCTAAAAAGTCATTTTTAACCAGTCTAAAAATTCATTTTTCCACTGGTGATTGTACTATTAGGATGTTGTAAATCTATTTATAGATGGGACTATATCAACATTTATATAAAAAACTTTATTTTATTTATAAGGAATATGTTTATACATGATCTAGAAATGATATAAGTATATGCAAGATTATAATACTAATTATGGTATTATAAATGCTATTATATTTAGTATGTCAAGTATTTATATTTATATTTTTAGGCTTATGGAATATGAATTTTCTTGTATTCCGTGTCGGTTACCCCTTGATTTTTCAAGCGTGACATTTTATTTGGTGGCTTGAATTGTAGTTTGAAATATCTTAAGAAGTGATGACAAGAGACAATAAGTTCATAATAGGGTCATTAGTAAGCAAAATTTATTTTAATTAACGGAGTTAACAATTTAGACTTAAGTGTATGTTTTCAAAATAGAAGTAAGGTATATATAACTAAAGCAAAATGAAAGGATGATCAGAGTATTTTACGCTAAATTATAAAATTAATGGGATATTTTTCAATAAAGCAAAAAATTGAAATTATAAAAAATATCCATGATAACTATAAAATTAATCTATTACATGATGATAACAGCTCTCTCCCCCTCTCCCCCCCTCCCTCCCTCCCTTTCCCTCTCTCGTTAATTTTAATAAACTCTCACAGTTTTTAGGGAAAATAATATAAAATTCCACTAAACTTTAATTTATGTGATACCTAAATAATCTCCATAACATTTGAAACTTTACAAAGTTTTGTTCATTATTTATCAACAAATAGTTTAAAATTTAAGAGGTCTATCTACATATAACTAAAAGTTTAAAAGGATTATATGCATGCAAAAGTAAATTGTAAGGATGTAAAATAGATTAGTTTGGGGTTATTTGTATATACTTAAACGTTTAAGAGGGTTTATTATTGATTATTGAACTTTAACTTTATACGTGATTCTTTTTTTTTTTTTTTGCCAGTTATACGTGATTCTAAGTTTAGGGGAATTCATATATAATTTGAGCCTAATTTTTAACACTCTCTTCTTCAACATTGCTATTCTTTCTTGGACCCTCCACAAAAAGAAATATATATTGATTTGAATAATTAAATCAGAACAATGTTTGTAACAAAGTTGTCAGCTAAAAACAAATGTTTGTAACAAAAAAAAAAAAAAAAAATCAGAACAATGTAAAGATGTTATTTCATTCAACTTAAAAATTTATTAAACTATATATCTACTTTTGATATTGAAAAAAAGAGATGAAAAAAAGATATTGGGAAAATAAATGTTGGGTCGGATTTTTCTTATTTGTTTTATTGGGCCAAAGTATATGCATCTCAATAATCCTCGACCAACATTACTGTTTTAGAATGCATTCCAATATTTGTGCCTCAACATCAACAGATCATAACTCACAATTTATAATGCTAAATTCGCATTCTATGCATTATTTGAAAGCTTATGATGTGTACTAATGTCCTGTAAAATATCACAATCATTGGATAAAGTTTGACCATTCAAAAGCAACCCACAAGCAGTCTGATTCAAATCTAGCAGAATTGAACATTAACACTTTAGGTTCCAAAATTAGGGTTTTCTAACCAATCATCCAAATATCATATCCACAAACTATTCCTACATAATTTTTCCGATAGAATCCATTTCCAACCTCAATTTTACCAAAATCCAACCCCAACCCCAACCCCATGAACTAAGGCTAGCCGAATATGAACCCTAATTGGCATAAGTTGTGTTCTTGCAATTTCAACCTTAAGACATATTATTAATCACCATAAGACCTCATCTAACATCATGTTCATCTTCATACAACCATTAAAGCTCTAATTTCCTCTCTTGGCCGAAAACCTCGAGGGTTCCTAACTTCAAAAATACTCATCAAATCATTAAGACACAACACTCAAATCGAAGCTTACAATTACCTCTATTCGATTCTGCAGTCGGTTCTTAATTCCGATATCACTTTGAAAATTGCCCCTTGAAAAATTCTAAGGCAAAATTGCCCCTTGAAAAATTCCGAGGAAAAATTGCCCCTTAATGAAAACTTCCAGGGTATTGAGTAAAATATTTAATATATTATTGATATTTTGCTTTTAGAAGATATAATTTCTTCAAATTTCAAAATTTTTTAAAAACAATACTTTGCATTATAATGTTTTAGTAGATACATATTTTTTTGTTGCCCAGAATTTAGTAGATACATATTATACACTTTATACAAGCGGAAACCAGACCGGCCAATAAACCATTGTATTAGTGATTCAAGGTTAGTGGTCCAAATTGGAGTCAACTTAAGATCAAACCAATCAAAATTAAAATAATGATTTAAATAAAAAAGAACTAATCCACAAGTATATAGAACATTCATGTTAAAAACTATACTTAATCCAACAAAATAGAGTTACTAAAGTACAAATATGATGTATTCATATTTTTTAAACTTAAAGATGATGTTATTTCAAGATTAATAAGGAAATAAAAATAATATAAAATCAGTGTGCAGAATATAGTGTGCGTTGTGATTTTAGTCAAGGTACTTAATGATTTAGTGAAGGAGAGTAATATAGATTTTTTTTGGAAGAGACTTTGTATAAAAAAATATTTTGACAAAAGCGTGGCTCAAAATAAAGATTTATTTAGGGAGGGAGGCATTGTTATTGTAATACCCTCCTTTATTTAACATATACATATGACGTATTACTCAATTTCCTTGTTTCTATTAATAAAATACCTATACTGACACTATCGTCGTGGTTGTATACTCTGATACTATTGTTTTTTGATAATTCTGATACCACGCTTGGGTACTGATACCCTTATCTTATATATTGATCTTACCATTATATGGGTCGACATTACCAAATATGTAATATTCTGATAAAATAACTAAGTATTCTGATACCGCTTTATACTATTCTTACTATTACGTCACGTGTATTCATATATATATATATATATACATGATATGTAGCCATATAAGACTATTCAATTATCTTTCGACATATTAATAAATATACAAATAGTCAGCAAAATAACTTCTTCATGTTTAGCGCCTTCCTTCACTCATCAGAGCTTACCTCATTGCCCTTTGTACCATTTGTCTTTGCTATGTAATGAATTTCGAAAAAGGGTGAAATTTGGAAAAATCTCAGTAGTAACAGACATCTAATTATATAAAATGCAAGTATATAAAGTATGCATTACAACAATAACACATAATGAGCATTACAGGTGCATCTAGCACATCAACATGTAGCACAACATACACAGTTTACATTACCACAATACTTGGTTACAAACACGGGTGTCCACCCGTCATATACTTAGCTGCCTCAGCCATCCACCCGGCATGTTCTCATGTTCATAACATAAACATGGTAAAAGATACACACATAACATCACAAGTTACTACTTGAACGCCTTTTCCGACAACTTGTCCTTGTTTATCAATCTCATGGTTGGCCCGAGCAAAGATCGAATCATAGAAATTAGAATTTACGAATGAATATGTTATTACTTATTCCAAATTCTTGACCTCTAATATCACTTGGTTAGTTTTCTCCAAGTCTCTTACATTATGTCAAATAGGTATGAAATGGAGTCTACACTAGCTTCTAGTACATGTTTGTACCCTTTGAGATCAAGCTTATCACAATTTACCTTAAACACCTCAAATCCATAGGTTACCATAATCTGGCAAATTTGTCACCCAAATTTAAAAGTTCATAACTTATTTATGAAAATTCTAAATGGGGTGGTTCTAAGTCCTATGGAAAGTTCTTTAAGTGCTATTTAAAGAAAAAATACCAGTCAGTGCTAGCTACAAAATTACAATCTCAATAATCCTCGACCAACATTACTGCCTTAGAATGCATTTCAATATTTGTGCCTCAACTTCAACAGATCATAACTCACAATTCACAATGCTAAATTCTCATTCTATACATTATTTGAAAGCTTATGATGTGTACTAACGTCCTGTAAAATATCACAATCATTGGATAAGGTTTGACCATTCAAAAGCAACCCACAAGCAGTCTGATTCGAATCTAGCAGAATTGAACATTAACACTTTAGGTTCCAAAATTAGGGTTTTCTAACCAATCATCCAAATATCATATCCACAAACTATTCCTACATAATTTTTCCGATAGAATCCATTTCCAACCTCAATTTTACCAAAATCCAGCTCCAACCCCATGAACTAAGGCTAGCCGAATGTGAACCCTAATTGGCATGAGTTGTGTTCTTGCAATTTGAACCTTAAGACATGTCATTAGACACCATAAGACCTCATCTAACATCATGTTCATCTTCATACAACAATTAAAGCTCTAATTTTCTCACTTGCCCGAAAACCTAGAGGGCCCCTAACTCAAATCGAAGCTTACGATTACCTCTATTTGATTCTGCATTTGGTTCTTAATTTCGGTAGTACTGTGACTGTAAAGGTATCACCAAACTTCACTGATCAAGAATCCGAAACTGTAGATACATAGCCCTCGAGAATGTAAGAAGACTTATGAAGGCATCGGGAGCTAGAAACACATATTCGGAGATGAAATCAGCTCGGGAGCTCAAGAACACTCCCACCTTCTCTCTTCTTTCATTTCCTCCATTTCCCCTTCATTTTCATGGGCTGCACAAATTTAATGGAGCTTAGGGGGTGTTAGGTGCTCTTTTGATGACATGTGTCATGTGTTAAAATCCTAGGGTGCCAGATGCTCTTTTTCCACAGGGTGCTTGGTGCTCCGTTTAAGTCACAGGGTACCCGGTGCTCCTTTTGACACCTATCTTTCTCTCTCTCTTCCTCCCCTAAGCCGACTTCCCCCTCTCTCTTTAGGCCCTTGGCTGACTTTCCATATCAGGGGAGAGGAGATTTGATAATTTTCTCCGACTTTCATGCTCGGTGTTTGGGCAGGTAGGTTATGTGGCCGGACCAGGGATTGGCAAGTTGTCTCGGCTAATTGCACAAGTGATTCTTGTGTGCTATTATCCAACTACTTATACGCACTGAGCCTACTCGTTCTCAACCCAGAGGGCTGAATCTTATAGTCCCATAAAAACTCATTCTATCTTTGGGACTTTTACCAAACTGGGCTTAGTAGTCTTATTGGCTTAGGCTTATTCTTAAGCTTCTAAGCCTAAATCCGGGATATTGCTCTTATGAATTCTAAAGATGGTTAATTGAGAGATCATACTTTTTTTTTTTCGTTTTTGTTGGTTCATTTTTTTTTTTTGAGAAAAATTCAAAATAATTGGTTAATTTTTGTTGGTTAATGAGTCTTTCTTATTTTTTATATGAATGATATTTGGTTAAATTTTTATTTTGAGCCAATAAAGAATCTGGGGCAATCTTCTTCCTTTTTCAAGATCCAACCATTATTGATGGGTGACATGTTTGATTCTTTAGCTATTCATCCAAAGTTTTTTTTAAGGAGGATTTCGTCAAAGAATTAATAATGATATTTAGTTAAATCTTCTATTTTGAGCGATGCTTTCTTCAAAATATTTATATAGCTTCCTTTTTTGTAAGCTTATTTTTTTTAATTAAAGAGACTTTGCTTAACATTACACGTGCAGAATACAATTACTCTTCTTACTTGAATGCTTGATTGTTTCTTATCATGACTTCCTTGATAACAGTGAGTTAAGATGGTGTGTCTAACTAATAATACACGTGTTAACTATGGTCAGATAAAGATATATGTGATGACTAAACTGATACAGAAGAGTATTTGATTTTATTACTAGCTGAGTAGGAATTAAAAGATAAAGATATATGTAATGACTAAAAAAAATGACTACGGTGTATGTGTTATCTAAGAACAAATTATATAATTCTAAATTGTTTACATCCGGAAAAATGACAAAGGAGGGCATATTTGAGGGAAAAATGAGAGATTCTCTTTATCATGCAAATACTGAGAACTCTTGCACCAGCTTTGATGAACTGGGTAACGTACATTGCTGTTACTATTATTAGCATGAACCGACACATTGTTGCTAAGCAACGTTGTTGTTATCGCCACCACGTTCACTATGCTTGCCGCAATCGCATTCCTTGCCACTATTCTGCCACTTACAACACCGTCTGGCAAAGAAAGAAAAGCCCCAAATGGAAAACCAGTCTCCTACGAGTGTGTGGCAGCAGATAATGGGGTTGGCACGACAGTCCAGGAAAGGGACACTACCGGCATGAGTCCGGGGATGTTGGAGTTTGGTTGGAAGTAGGGGATGATGTTGGAAAGATGACCGGAGGCATTTAACACAGTGACGGAGACTTGGTGGTAATATCGACCTCGCTATTTATATGCCGCTTTTTGAATGTATGATTGTCTTGCCCTATTACTTTAGAGAATACAATAGGTGGATATAACTAGTCTATGTAGTGTAAAAGGTAGCTCTTCGCTACCTATCTCGTCTCTAACAATGTTCTTTATATGTGGGGTGTCTGAAATTTAATGATAAATTGGTTTATGATTTTTTTGTTCTTATCTTCGTCTAGCTACGGTGCTTGTGTTTTCATGTATCCCGGTGTTTGTATGTTTTTGTCTTGCTTTGAATGGGTTGGGCCTCGTCGTATGTTAAGTTTTCCTTTTTCCTGATGCATAAAGGCTCAATTTATGAGTATCATTTTACCTTGTTTTAATATATGGTCTTGAAAAAAACAGATGAATAAATATTTGTATATTTTCTTAACTTGGCATCATAGTTTCGTTGGGTTGCGCGGTTCCTCTACGATTATGATTCAATAATTTCTTAATTTCAATTTCTGCTTTAGGATGAACCTAGTTGATTTCTTTAAAAATTGAAATTCTCACTTAAAAAATCAAGAATTTAAAACTGTAAATTTAAGTGGTTTTAACAAAATTTGGTTCATTCAGATGTATTATTTTGTTCATAAGTTTACAAGTGTACGTATGTATAAATGTTTATATAGTTTTAATTATATATAGACTAAAATATATGTTTGATACTCCCTCTGACCCTTAATATAATACATATTTACCTAATTTAATTAGATTAATGAAGTAGTTGATATGACATTAATTTGCTAAAACAACCTAGTCATTTTCCCTAATTCCATTCTCACCTTGATTATTTTTGAGGGAACATCAATAGGGGAATTAGGAAAATATTGATAAATATGAAAATCATGTCTTATATTTAATATCAAGATCAACTCTCCAAATATGTCTTATATTAAGGACCAGAGGGAGTACCTAGCAATGGTTGAATGCGTTAGAAGAGGGTTAGGACTGTGGCATCTATAATTAATAAAACAATTAAATACTGTAAATAATTCTTAGGAGTCGCTTCATCTGTAAATAATGTGCATATCCTTGGAACAGATAAAAAATTTTATATGGTTTGTATGACAAAGAGAAGCTTCCCCCCCCCCCCTCAACGTGAGTTTAAAATATTATTAAAAAATATTAATATTTAAATGGGTATTTTTGCCGCCAATGGTAACTAATCCACTTAGTATGTTCATTCATGTTTTAAAAAGTATTTATTATGAAAATAAAATAACGGATAGATGAGTACCTAAGTCCTGAGAAAAAAATTTTCCTATGGTGTTGGAGACTCAATTTACATATATTTTTTATTAAAAAAAAATGATGAAACTCATTGTTGGCTTCACATATAAGACCAACATCAAGCTTTTCCCGCGCTACATTCTACCTAGACTGATTATTAAACCAAGGGAAACGAGAGACCATCATTGGAATTTCATAAAAGACGAGTATCAAAAGGCAGGTTTAGAAATTCATAATATGGGTTCTTAGCTCCATAGTTTTACTCTGTTTAATTATCGTGCAAATAAGAATAAAATATGTTTACTAAAAGGACATAGGCACAATACGTACAAATTATCAATAATAAGGCGGAACTTAATTTAGAGCCTTCATATGTACAAAATGTAAAATTACTTATGAAAAAACTAAAGAATATTAATGTGAATTTCGTACATAATTAATTTAAACGGTTTCCCATGACACCGGTCGATGGAATTCATCGTATAATTCTATCCGATCCTCTATGACCAATCTGTGAAACTCGTCGAACGAAAGATTCTGAGGCTGAGGCGGTACATCGCTAGCTGGTGTAGTTTCAATGTTGCTGGTGTTGGCTTGATCAGAGAATTCTATCTGATCCTCCATGCTTAATATTTCAAAGTCATCGACCGAAAGATTCTGAGTCTGCGGCGGTACATCGCTAGCTGGTGTAGTTTCAATGTTGCTGGTGTTAGCTTGATCAGATAATTCTATCTGATCCTCCATGATCAATCTGTGAAAGTCATCGAACAAAAGATTCTGAGTCTGAGGCGGCACATCGCTAACTGGTGTAGTTTCAATGTTACTGGTGTTAGCTTGATCGTCGGAAACTGCCTGAAACCGCACATTGTTATGGTGCATCGTGGTCGTCATCACAACCACGTTCACCATGCTTGCCGCCGTCGCACTCCTCGCCACTATTCCGCCGCATACGGAGGGAAGAGAAACAACAAACGGAAAAATGGTCTCCTGCGAGTTTGTGGCATCAGATAAGGGTGATGGGGTTGGCACGACGGTACCGGAAAGAGACACTATGGGCAAGGGTCCGGGGATGTTGAAGTTTGGTTGGAAGTAGGGGATGATGTTGGCAAGTTGCCCAGAGGCATTTAACACAGTGACAGAAACTTGGTGACAGCAACAGAACTTGAGGAGCCATTGCACTATGTTGGCGCCCTCAGGGATGTGGATGACAATCTCGGTGAGTGGTGGTGATGTCTTGGGCTTGTTCTTTAAACCATTGGGTCTTCCCACGGGCCTTCTTACTTGCCGGAGAATATGGTTGTTGCCAATGGCTTCGCCGGCAGGGATTCCAACAAAGGCCTCAAGTGATGGTGGCAGCGTCCTGGGCTTGTTCTTTGAACCCTTAGGTCTTCCCATGGCTCTTTTTGTTGGAGGTGGTGGATTTGCCGGCACCTGAGAAGATCAAAATTGTTAATTACATCTCTTATTTACAAGAAGAATGGCAAAGAAAACCGCAAGAGATATCCAAGAAGATCAAGATCCCTATTGAAAGAGGGAATGCTATGGATTCTGTACGGGGAGGACAAATTTGGGGGGGAAAAAAGAGATTCTCTATATCATGCAAATAATATGAGAAATCTTACACAAGCTTTAAAGAACTGGAAAACTAAATTGGATCGGAAAGTTAACAAATTAGAAAGAGATTTGGATCATAGAAGAACTCGTGGGTTATGAAAAAAACATTTTACTTCAATCAATGGATATACAATACAACATGGTCCGATGGGGGAAATAAATAACCATATATTCTTAGTCATGCTATACATCTCAAAATCTACACGTTTGGGAAATGCGATTGTGTGCAGTTCCTTCATGGGGAAAATTAATGTTTTAGTCCTCCGAGTTTTACTTCACTTATAACTCTGCCTCTCAACCATGACTCGCGTGACTCAGTCTCTAATCCAGCCACACACAATTTATATAGATATGGAAGAACTTTTAGAATTACTTGCGACTCCTTAACTCACTTGTAATCACACAGAGTTTTTCCAAAACTTTCAATGAGAGTCTTCATATGCCTATATTTGTTGAAGGTAAAGTGAATGAATTTATATGGGACAACCCAAAACGCAAGAAATTTGGGAATTTAGACGTATGGTGGCCGGGGAGACTAAGGTGAATAAGGAATGGAGCCTGGCTTTTATTTTGGTAAGAAACTTTATTTATTTATTTTTTTTTTTGCCGACAATTTCGGTAAATCATGAAGTTAACAATTAGAAAGATATTTGCAACATGGAAGAACTCGTGGTTGTGGAAATGAAACTTTTACTTAGATCCATGATTAACGACAATAAAGTCTTAGAAATAATAATCAAAATTGTAAGAAGTGTTCTCAAACTTACCTTGGAGCCGAGAATATTTTTGAGAATAGGAATCGGGTGTGAGGGATTGATGCTTAGAAAATCCTCCAAGCTATTTGAATGAATGTGATTGTAACTTTGAAGAGTCATAAGCGTGTGTCTATATATATTGTTTTCAGGCGGTGTGATGGGTTTCTTATCTTCCCTGTATTTTTATCAAACTACTAAAATTTAAAAAGATAACATATTTAAATATTTATATTTAAATTTAAATAATCGAGAAACAATATAACATATTACATACTCTAGAACTAAACGTTGGTTTTCCAGAGAAATAAAGTCCTATGTATCAAGAATTCCTCTCTTTCGAAATTATAAAACTTTTTATACAAATAAAAAATTCATAGATTTGACCCAATAATTTTAGATATATAGTTTTATAAAAAAAACTCAAAGATAATTCTCATTTAATAAATCTTATATAAATTATTTGAACCTTGAATTCTTGAAAAATTTGTTTTGACTGAAAATTCGTTAGCTTAAATGGAAAAAAACATATATTATATTAAATATTCATAGAAAATATTATTCAAATATTTTGTAAAATATTTCTGTTATCGCTTAACCACCGTATGAGTATTCAGGTAAATTTTAAGAATAATAATGAATGAAAGCGAACAAAATTAAACATATAAAAAACTTAATCTAACACTTTTAGGACGTAAGTTCTTACCTTATCTCTCATTACATGAGTTAGTTCATTCTATGCTGTCCCTCAAGAGGGAAAAGCTGGTGTACTTTGCCAAATAATAGCATAGTTATTTTAATTTATAATATTTATTATTTATTTGTCTTCATGGTAGCTTTTTTTTATTTATTATTCAGAATGTGTTTATTATTGGGAAAATCCCAGAAAGAAAATTAGGAAATTACAAGGGGGCAAATCAGCTGTAGCCGAAACAGCCATGGCCACACAGACACTCACCCTTCGCTTTCTGATAGGAAGGAGAGATTCAGAAAGGGGAAAGGAGCATAGGCAGGACAGATTCAGTAATTAGTTGTCGAAACTCTTTGATGTCATACCCCTCACGCACATCCTCCACCTCGCAGCTTAGACAGGGGTTGGCTACGCGATGCAGAACCCGCAATCGTATGTGAATCGCCAAAGCTGCGAATCCCCAACCTATCATTGTTATTAGCAACGATGAATATGACACTTAACATGCACAATGACACGAGGTTCTTACCTGAATTAAATTTATGTATCAAGAATCCGATGCCAGAATCTCGTACGTCTCAATATGACATTTCTTACATATAACACTATCTTTTGTTCCATTGTTCAAAAAGGAGAAAATAATGTCCAAGTTGTAATACCCCGAATTTTGAGACTTGAGCTTAGAGAATAAGCCTGGGATTAGTGGATTGCTAAGCCCCGGTTTAGCAAGATCCCAAATTGTGATTAGGGTTTAATGACTACAAAAGTGGACGTGGTTAGTGATTAATGAACCCTTTTAGAGAAAATAAAGTGGATTGTAGTCACTTGTGTTATGAGCAACGCCAAAACCCTGTATTTGAGTTCAATTGTGGATTAACATCCAAATTGACTTAGAATAGAGGGAGGAATTGAATGGGATATTGTGATGGAAATGGTGTCATGTTGTGGTATTTAATCATTGGAATTGATTTAAATTGGATTGGACACATTGGTTGCAAAAAATTGGAAATGCTGTCCAGTGTGAATTCTGTCTGGGCAGTCTTCTCGTGTGGACGTTTTTACTAGGAAAGTGATGTCAGAAAATTATGAAACTTTCCAGTCTTAAAGTTCACATCCCAAGCTTCAAAATGGACATATAATTGGTGCCATTTCATGTTGGGAACGGGGAGATATTACTGTCCAAAGTTTGAGGTCGAAAATGGACTCTGTTTTGGGGCAGTGATGAAATTTGTGTAATTCTGGATTTTTGTGGTGATTTCTAGTATTGGTAAATATTTTTCCTATAAAGAGGACTTAAATAGGTTTCATTTGGCTTTGGAATCACCTCATTTAGATTTTTCTAGAATTAGTTATGAGTTTTCAAAGATTGGGCAGAAAATCTGCCAGAAAATCCGAAAATGCCAATTTTGGGAATTATGACATCATCAAAAGGCAAGATGACATAAGCATGGAATTAAAACATCTTCTCATCATCTTCAGCTGTTCATTCACGCACAGCACCTGAACATAGTGTGAGAAAGTTGAGAGAGTTTAGAGAGAGAAAGAGAAGAAAAATCACAAGGTAAGCCGATTTCTCCGACGATTTCGCTCCTAACGCGTATAACTCCGACTCTAAACTACTCCTCTTTATTCTTTAAGGTTTGGAAATCTCAAATTTGGTGTTTTGAAAGTTAGGGTTTTCAGCCATCTTTGAGAAAAGCTAGTGGGAGCTTGAGGTAACTTCCAAACTCTTGTATATTGACTATTCTAGCTGCTGTGGGCAATTTAATCGGTGAAATTTCGCCGGATTGCCGTTGGTTTTAATTTATGGAAATGGGTTGTAGGGGCTGTTATGCTGCCCAAATTGATACTAAATGGTAGTTGTAACCTAATGGAATAGTCAATAAAGTGGTTAGGAGTGGAAAGAAACGCGTTTACGGAGCCGAAACCGAAAAACCCCAATTTTCCCCTTAAAATCTATATATTTCGGCCAGCATTGTAAATGGGTCTTAGAGTTGGATTGTCAATGATTTGATGATTCCATTGGATTCAGTGGGCGAAAATAGGTGGGGTTACAGTTGGGCACTTTTTCAGAAAAGGCCGAAAAAACATAATTACGAAAACGCCCCTGAAACCCTTAAATTAGGGCTGCCAAGGGTAAATTTGTAAATTGACATTGAATTTGATAATTCCGAGTCCGGAAATGGATTCCTTGGGCAAAAATATGTCAGAATAGCCCATGTCAAAATGTCAAGAAAAGTACAGCCGGACCGGGTACGGCGGGGCCGGGCCGGTCCCTGGGGGTATTTTAGTAAATTTTCAATATAGCCTCATATAACCCCCAGAAACACTATGGAAGTGTCTAAATGGTACATTTTGACATTGTAGGATCGAATGTGAAGCCCCGAGTTGCTGGCACGCAAATCGAGGAGAAAAGACTGGAGGTAGGGGACTTACCTTACTTGCATGTATTTGATATCTTTGCTTGTGTAGTGATGTATGTGATTGCTTTACTTGATTGTGTAGAGCATATTTGAATAAATGAAGCTCTGTTTCTGTTTTCGCTGTGGCCATAGTCTTGTTGTATGAAACATTGAGCATGCAGAAATATCATTATGGGGTATGCACCTAGATAAAGCTAACATGTCATACACATAGCATCTATCATGCATGCATTATGGTATCTGTTTCCTACTGAGATTCTCTCGAATCTCACTCTCCCCTACCAACAATTTAGACAGGGCAAGTGGCTTGTGGAGGGAGCAGCTAGGACTCCTTCGAGATGAGATTGTGTAATCCCCATTTGAAGAATTGTAATGGGCAATTGTACCCTGTGTATCTTTAGCGAAGGTATGTACCCGAGATTGCCGGGATGATTAAGTTGTGCACTCTGATATTTATATGAATGTGATTTATCTTCGCGTAGTAATTGTATTCGAAATGTGAATATGAGACCAAGTTTATAAATGATTTCAAAAAGTATTCATGAAAACCCTGTCATGTGATGGGTTAGTAAATGTTATTTGATTATTATTGGTCTCTATTTCATTTTAATCGCCTATTTCGGATATAATTACGGAGGGGGTTACACAAGTTCACAACAATATGCTGTCTTACATGTAACATTTTCTTTTGTTCTTCATTGCTAAGTTCCAATGGTTTCACTACCAACCGAAAGCAGTTGAAATCTTCAAAATCTGTACGTATCTGGCGCCATTGCTGACTTGAATGAGCAATCCAATTTGAGAATAAAGAACAGATTAATCATTCTAATTAACTATGATACCAAGTTTTCCAAATGTTTCAGGATCACCAAAGCAATCCAAATATTGATACTAAAAGAGAAAAAGAAGGGGAGAAGGGCAAAAAAACGGAAGGTTACAACTTTTGGGATAGGAGTCAAGATAATAGCTATACAAGACATCAAGAGAGATGTATAAGGTGACCATGCCACTTGTGCCTAGACAAGTAATGTCATTGAGACATTAAAATTGTGTTAATCCCAGAGTGAGTGCTCCAAATTTTCTACTCGTTCTGATATGTGATTAATAAAAGACATATTTACCTAATTTGATTAGATAAAGAAAGTTATTTAATATGACACGTATTTTCTAAAACACCTTAGACATCTTCCTTAATTCCCTCCTTCCCTCTCCTCCTTGATTATTGTTGAGGGAGGATCAATAGGGGTAAATTAAGAAAAAACTAATAAATATGAAAATATGTCTTATATTTAGGATCAATATCTACTCCCCAAATATGTCTATTCGCATTGCAAGTGCGTGAGTCACGCCAAGTAATAAAGTGATAAGTAGAGATTATTCCCACGGAATTGACAAATTAGTCAAGCAATAAGCTTAATGAATTCAATAAAGCTGAGCTAAAACAAGTTTTTGATGTGGAAAGAGACTTTTGAAAACTATTTTTACGACTAAAAATTAATAAAGACAAATGTTTCTTTGACTTAAAGAATTAAATAGAGCCAATGATTATTTCTCCCCTTTGCACTTCATAAAACTAGATTAATTTCCTCTCAAATAGTATTTTTTTCAATGAATATATGTGCTAGTCTAAGGTTAAAAAGCACTTGACAAAGCTCTCTCAAGTCAAAATCAAGTTTCTCTTTTCATTAAAAAGCACAATCTCTTGCTACAATTGATGAAAATCAACTTTAAGCAACAACTTTAATGTGACAATGCAAGGTCAGTAAATAGATCTCTATTTTACCCTCAAACTATCCGCTTATCAAGTAAACTTCAAGTCAAGTATGATTTTAATCAAGTTCTACACCTAGATTAGCTTTCTCAAGTCAAACCAAAGTGAACAACTTAGTCTAAATGGTGGCCAAACACTTAGAAGCATTAAGCAAAGAATAAAATCAACACATGTCATTAGCTAACAAAAGAGAGGAGTATTCAAGTCTTAATCCATATAAAGGTTCAAAATAATCTTAGAATGAAAAGTTTAGCTACTCATGTTTAGCAAATGGCCACAAATACACAAAAGAGCTACAACCATATCAGAAAAATGAAGAAGAAAGGGAACGGAATCAGCCGAACCAGCAGATATGAGCTTGAATCTTCTTCAATAACACCAAATCATAGCAAAGAAAGGTTCCCAAGTCGCCCCCAAATAGCCCAAGAAGTGAAGAATGACACAACGCTTTGTGAATTTTAGTGTTTAAAGCCCTAGAATCAGTTCTGATGACCTCGAAAAGCACAGCTTCATTTACTGTCGTTGGTTGTAGCCAACAGAGTCCTTGGCTGCGGCCAAGCAATTTCTACCTTGCTTCTGGTTGATGCTGGAGAATGCTTTGGCTAAGGCCAAAAAGTTTCTATCTTGCTTTTGGCTGAGGCCTAAGAATGCTTTGGATGAGGCCAAAATGTTTTTGTCTTGCTTCTGGCTGAGGCCAAAAACTCCTCTTTATCTTTTGTTATTTTTCCATGGTGTATTGACTTTCTAAGCTCCTTTCCAACTTCTTAGTCATTGATTTGTGCTTTAAATGGCTCGATATGTGGCTCAAATGATAACCTATCAACACAAGAAAGTCTATAAAAGCCAATGTTGATGAAATGTGGCAAAATATTCACACTTAATCAAAGAGTTCTATCTCTTTATCCCAAATATCAACTAGGCACATGGCCTTTGCATATGTATCCCCAAATATGTATGAATTCACCAAAAAGTGTGAGAAATTAAAGGCAAATATGCCGAAATGACATGAATTTCATGAGTTTAACACACCCCCAAGCTTGGACTTTTGCTCGTCCTCGAGTAAAACAAGCTAAGTGATTAAAGAGCTAGATTAGTCAATCATCTGCTTAATATACATGCATGATTATTTCCTCATTGGTTGTTCAAGATGATATATTCAATAGGAAAACAATTTTCCAGCAAATATGTTCTGATCAAGTGCAACACTTCAACATGTATAAAGCAACATCAATATTCGGACTTTATATACCCATATTCTACTCTCTCTCTCCCCCCACTAATTAGATCATTCGACACAATTCAAAACCAATGGGACTTTATAAGCTTGTAATGTGGCCAATGGTTAAACTCATTGAAAGGATGGGAAAACAAAGAGGATTCAAATTTCTTGAGATGAATGACAATACATAATTCCTCTCTTTGTACAACACAAAATTTTCTTTCAAGAAGCCAAACACTCCCCCAAACTTATTTCAATAAGGTGACCATGCCACTTGTGCATTGATAAACAATGTCGTTAAGACATTGAAATTGTGTTAATCCTAGAGTGCATAGACAACAAGCTCGCCATATATCAGGTAGATAAGGTCCATCTTCCACTTGACATTGTGCTTCCTAAGGCTGCTCTGGCACCTTCGGTAGCAGCATTAGCGGAAGTAGATCCTCCTAAATCTGAAAACATGAAGGTGGGGTCTGCAAATGAGAGTGAGGTTGGTAAAGATGAGGCTAATAAGGCTAATACAGTGGAATCTTCTGCATCTTCTGTGAATCTTTACGTTGAGATGATACCTATTGTTGTCATTGGAGTGGCGTTTATTGGTACATGGAGCCATGATATATATGGAGCGAAAGCGCAGACACTGGATTACAAACCATTATTTCTTGATTTTGGTTAATATTGCTGTCGGCCATTTCTTTTATATTTAGTTTTAATTTTGATGAGTTATTCCACTCCCACCAACCATGTCTGATAAACATAAATGGAATAACAGGTCCAGATCTTCAACTTCGGGCATTTACTGAAGGACGCAAGTAGGCTGAGTCGTGTCTTCCAAACGATCGAAGGGAGAAACAAATGATAGGTATACACCATGTGTGACCCACATACACTAAAGTCAAGCCTGTATGCTTCAATTTAACTGCTTTGGTAAAATTGCCCCAATTTGTAATGTTTATGTGTACTTTAATGCCTCTGAAAACTCAATGCTGCCAAATGCCCTGCCATATAACATTGTTGTCAAAATTTCACCTTCACCTTTGTAAAAATTTATTATTTGGGGCATTATAGTCTTTCTAATAATTAATAGCTAATTATGGAATAAAATTAATTTACACAATCCATCCAAATATTACTTGAAACCAAACATAATTTTAAAGTCTCAATCATTTATCATCCCAATCTCAATCCCGGTCCACCAAAATTTAGTGCTGCATACCAAACAGTAGGGCCTAATAGTTCAGGCATTAAAATAATCCTTGCAAAATGATGAAGAATAATATTTCTCAAAATCTCATGAAAAAGATCCTTGTAAGGCTGCCCATAAAATTTTTGCTTTGACGTAAGTGTATAGCCATATCCCAGTATGCTCTCATCACTTACCCTTCTTTTATATTCAAACATTACAAATTATGGACCAATTAGTTCTATCACCAAGAGTTGCCTTTCTTCAATGTGCATGGTCCCTGATTTCTAAGGATGAACCTTATTGTATACTTGATATGAGAAGCTTTATGCTCTTCCTAAGTTTTTGCAACTTATATATTAATTCATTGAATGCATTTATTTTATTTGGCCCATCTCAACTGGATGCTGGAATGGTTAGACAAGCAAAATAGTCAGTGGACCAAATTTCGTTGATGATTATATATTAGATATAATAAGCTATTGCTCTCTCTCTCTCTCTCTCTGTGTATATGTGTGTGTGTATATGTATGTATGTATGTATATCATATATGTTTGTATCCAAATATGATTAGACTTAAATATGCTAAATTGCTCAATGTTGGGAAAGTTAGTGAGGAAGTTCTTATGCACAGTTTGATTGTAGGAAGGAATTTCTATTTCAGTACATCTTCAGCAACCATGTATTTGTGAACACTCACAAACGCAGGATTTGTTTAGTATATAGAATGCAATGAAATTTAAAAAAATATATATATAAACACTTCAGAGACGCACCTATGAAGCATATCGTTATATGCTGGTCCATGTATGTGTATTACATAAAATTTAAAAAATAAATAACAAATAAGATTGAAGTAAGGTTTGGGTATGAAACAGAAAAACCATTTGATTCTGAAGTGAGAAAGGGGCAGAAGATGGAATGAAGTAACTCAAGGGCAATGGCGACTTTGGGGCAAGATCTTATAATCCCAAATTCATCCACTGTTAACTTCAGGAAATTCTTACTAGAATTTCATATTTCATACCATTTCACTTCACTCTGGATGCGTAAGTGGGCATTAGAAAGGATTAAAGTGATGAATTGTGTTTCTCTCATGCTAAGCACAGCAAAATGAAATTGTGAAGGTCATTACTCCCTAATTGCTATGCATGTCTAACCTTGTGTGAAAGTCCTTTGTGTGAACTGGTACAGATTAAGTCAGGGCTAACCCAGAGGAAGCTGCAGGCAGTGAAAAAGAGAGGAAGGAAGTTGAAGCTGACAACCAGTGAATGATAGACCAGCTGGAAGACCAGAACACAACAAAAGGAGCCCAGAGAGTTTTGGGCCGCGGCCCAGGATGCCCACACTAGCACAGAAAGTGGTGGGCCGCGGCCCAGGATGTCCAGAGGAGCACAGAAACTCTTGGGCTGCGGCCCACAACCTCTTGGGCCGCGGCCCAACCCCGAAAATGAAGATTTGCGTTTTTGACAGCTGAGATGATATAAAAGGCAAACCCAAGGTTTTGAAAGGGGGTTCCCACTTTTGGAAAGAACGACAAAGGCGGCTAAGGAGGTTCTAAGAGCTGGGAATTGCTGGAAGCAAGGAGAATCAAGTGAGCTTGAGGATCAGAAGAGATTTCATTTCAGATTTCTGATACTTCTGTATTCTATCCCTTCTCCACTGTGATTCTGTTATGACTTCTTTAATTCTTGTTATTTGTAATCAGCTATTGAACATGAGTAGCTAGATTCTCTTATTCTAGGATTGTTCAACACTTTTGTATGGATTGAAGTCGAACTCTTTTTCCTCTTCTTGAGCTAATGGTTTATATGTGTTAACTCTTCTCTGTTTTCACTGACATTCATGAATTGCTAGCACTATGAATAACATGTTCAACTAGATTAAGCTTGAGAGAGTTAATCTAATTGAAGAACGTGGGTAGAGTTATGCTAGACCTAAAGTTTAGAGGATTAAATGGAAGGTTTGTTAATGACATGGAGACATAGCTATTAACCTAGCATTGTCAAGGTGAGGAGGTTGTTTAATGATTATTTTCCCTTAAGTGTAGCAAGAGATTGTGTATCTAATTGGAAAATATAAACTTGGTTATGACTTGAGAAAGCTTAACCAATGAATATTGAACCTCAGACTGACACATATACAACCCATAAACAGTAATATCGAAGAGGAAGTAGATTGAGTTCATGATATACAAAAGGAGAGAGCAATCCTAGATTCACTCCACTTGATTAATTTCTCAAAGAAGCATACTCTGTCAGTATTTTCCCTTAGTTGCTGTCATTTCAATTTATAGATCTGTTTTTTTCTTAAACCCAACATATTTTGTCGGAATCAACTTAATCGAATACATCAGGCCATTGTTTGACTATTTGTTATTCAAATCCTCGAGGGAACAATCTCACTTATCACTGTATTACTTGACGCGATCCGTGCACTTGCGGTAGCGAACAAGTTTTTGGCGTCGTTGCCGGGGATTGGTTTAACAAATATTTTAGTTGACCTTAGGCTTATGTTAGTAGATTTCGCTTGATTCTTTAGTTAGAGTTATAATTTTTCTGTCATTGTTTTCTGAATTCAATTTCACTTGTGTAGCTTGATACTTGCTGTCTTGTCCTTTTCGCAGGTATCAGTCCAGTTCATGCAACATTTGCAAGGAAACGAACTGATTGTGGTGCTGGACGGAATACAGCACGTTGAGGCAGACCCAGAATCAGCAGCAGAATCTGAATCTGGTACAGAAACAACAGCAGAATCTGAGTTTGGTGCTGAAACTGATGAAACAATGGCGGATGAATATGATAGAGCCACGGTCAATGATTTTGCCAGCAGAAACATGAGAGGAACTCAATCATGCATTCGCATGCCGGAGATGCAAGCCCACAATTTTGAGATCAAACCGGTGATGATAACGATGTTGCAAATGCACGGGTTGTACCATGGCCTTTATAATGAAGACGCTAACAAGCATTTGATGTATTTCTTAGAGGTGTGTGACTCTTTCAAGCAGAATGGTGTTCCTCAAGATATACTGCGATTGTGGCTATTCCCTCTCTCTCTTCAAGGGAAAGCTAGAGATTGGTTTAACAATCTCCCGAAAGGATCCATAACATCTTGGGCTGATCTTGAAGCTAAATTTAGAGCTCGATTTTTCTCCGATGATAAATCAGTGGAAGCAAGAGATAAGTTCCTAAGCTTTAGACAACAGCCGGATGAGCATTTGTATGCCGCATGGAAAAGGTACAAGATGCTAATGAAACAATGCCCCAATCATGGGGTGGACAAGTGGGTAGTAATCCAGATTTTCTGCACAAGATTGAATCCTCAGTCTAAAGCTATGGTGGACTCTATGACTAATGGAGGTTACCGGAATGTTCCGGTCAATGAAGTTTTCAGACTTTTGGACCAATTATCTGCAAACAACACCCAGGGAAATGATAGGAGAACTCCAAATACCCCAGCCCTACTCAACACAAAGGAAGACTCTTCATCACAAATTGCCACTATTTTGTCTGCTTTGAACAAACGTTTTGATGTCTTAGAGTCTCAAATAAACAAGGGCCATCTCTGCGGTGTGCATTCTGTTCAATCCACTCCGATTGTATGTGAGCAATGCAATGATGTCCACATGCCAGACAATTTCCCTCTTTACATGGACACTGAATCTGTCAATTATATGGGCAAATTCCAACCTTCTCAAGGTAATCCATACTCACAAACTTACAATCGTGCTTGGAGAGCTCATCCCAACTTTTCTTGGAGTCAAGGTAACACTTTGAATCCTCCTCATGAGTCTACTTCTGGCACCAAGCCGGTCCCTCCACCGGGTTTTCCAATGCAATCAAGGCAAGTTCCTATGAAAGAAGAAGAATCCAAGACGGACAAAATGTTATCCCGAATCTTAACCGAAGTGGAATCTTCAAGGGGTGAGAGTAAGGCCACCTTTTCTCTTCATGAATCGGCTATTAAGAACCTTGAAGTTCAAGTGGGGCAACTAGCTATACAAGTAAATGCCCTGGCTCGAAACGGTCTCCCAAGTGATACCATCCCTAACCCAAAGAGGGGTGGAAAAGAAGAATGTAAGGCCATTCATTTGAGAAGTGGCAAGGTGCTTCCGAACATGTCTAGCTCAAGCACACCGGAACCAAAGCAAGATGGGCAAGTGGACATTGAAGTTGACGAGGAGGAAGTGATAACTCCAGAAATTGCTGTGGAAGACGAGGAATCTAAAAAGAGAAAGCCCACTGAGGGCGGTTTGGATGATGTTGGCAAGAGCAAGAAGAGGGAACAAGAGCTGAATATTGAAAGGAAGACCAAACCGAGCGTCTCCACTGTCATGCCTCCTTTACCATTTCCTCAAAGATTTAAAAAGAAAGAGGAAGATGCACAATTCAAAAGGTTTGTAAATATGTTTAAACAATTACATGTCAACATTCCTTTTGTTGAAGCGTTAGAGGGGATGCCTAAATATGCCAAGTTCCTTAAGGATGTGTTGTCTAAGAAGAGGTGATTCAATGAATTTGAAACTGTCGCTTTAACTGAAGAATGTAGTGCCGTGATCCAGAGGAAGTTACCTACCAAGTTGAAAGATCCGGTTAGTTTCTATATTCCTTGCAACATTGGTACAAACTTCAACGGTAAAGCTCTATGTGACTTGGGAGCTAGCATAAATTTGATGCCCTTGGCTGTTTTTAACCAATTGGGGCTAGGAGAACCAAGGCCTACCACAGTTACCCTTCTATTTGCTGACCGGAGTATTTCTAAGCCTAGAGGAATTATTGAAGATGTTTTAGTGAAGGTAGACAAGTTTATCTTCCCAGCAGATTTTGTAGTGCTTGATTGTGAAGTTGATTGGAAGATCCCACTCATTTTAGGCCGTCCATTTTTAGCTACAGCAAGGACTCTTATTGATGTGGAAAAGGGTGAAATTACTTTAAGGGTAGATGACGAAAAAGTGGTCTTTAACATGCCAAAAGCCTTGAAGTTCCATGATGATTCAGCTCAATGCTCATTCGTGGATATATTGGACTCACTCCTTCCTTAAGAGGCCTATGCTCCTATGACCAAAGACCCTTTAGAGGCATTTCTAATTGGGGAGAAAAGCTTGGATGATTTTGATGAAGAAGCTTTTGAAAACCTTTTTCGTATGGAGGCATTCCCTTACTCAAGACAAAGGAATTTTGAGCCACTTGAGGTGGCTGAGGCTTTGAGCACTCCTTTGAAGCCATCTATTGAAGTTCCACCATCTCTTGAGTTGAAGCCCTTACCATCTCATCTTAAGTATTTCTACTTAGGAGAGGCCGATACATTACCGGTGATTGTCTCTTCCGGTCTTTCGAATTTGCAAGAGGAAAAACTCCTACGAGTTTTAAAAGACCACAAGAAAGCCATAGGCTGGACCATAGCTGACATTAAGGGAATCAGCCCTTCTATATGTATGCATAAAATTTTGCTCGAAGATGATCATAAAACTTCTATTGAGCATCAAAGGCGATTGAATCCAATCATGAAGGAAGTGGTCAAGAAAGAAATACTTAAGTGGCTCTCCACTGGAATTGTGTACCCTATCTCTGATAGTTCATGGGTGAGCCCAGTCCAATGTGTCCCTAAGAAGGGTGGCATGACTGTAGTGGCTAACACCCAAAATGAACTAATTCCTACTCGCACGGTGATTGGTTGGCGGGTGTGTATGGATTATCGGAAGCTCAACACAGCTACAAGAAAGGATCATTTCCCTTTGCCATTCATAGATCAAATGTTGGACAAGTTAGCCGGGCAGGAATTCTTTTGCTTCCTTGACGGATATTCCGGGTACAACCAAATTGCCATAGCCCCAGAAGATCAAGAGAAGACCACCTTCACTTGTCCATATGGCACTTTTGCTTTCAGAAGAATGCCCTTTGGACTATGCAATGCACCAGCCACTTTTCAACGGTGTATGATGTCCATTTTTGCTGATATGATTGAGAAAACAATTGAGGTTTTCATGGATGATTTTTCTGTCTTTGGTTCATCTTTTGACTCGTGTTTGGAAAATTTAGATGCTGTGCTTACAAGGTGTGAAGAGGCAAACCTAATTCTCAATTGGGAGAAATGCCACTTCATGGTGCAAGAAGGCATTGTACTTGGCCATAGAGTGTCTAAGAACGGGTTGGAGGTGGATAGAGCTAAAATTGCTATTATTGAGCAATTACCACCACCTACAAATGCTAAGGGAATTCGAAGTTTTCTTGGACATGCCGGGTTCTATCGGCGATTTATCAAGGATTTCTCCAAAATTGCCAAACCCCTTTCTAAGCTTCTGGAAAAAGATGTAGAATTCAAGTTTGATGATGAGTGCTTAAATGCTTTTGGAGAACTAAAGAAGCGTCTCATTTCAGCTCCTATCTTAGTGGCTCCAGATTGGGTTTTACCTTTCATTATTATGGCCGATGCAAGTGATTATGCTGTTGGTACTGTTTTGGGGCAAAAGGCAGAAAAACTCTTCCACCCTATATATTATGCGAGTAAAACTCTTGATGGTGCTCAACTCAATTACACTACCACTGAAAAGGAGTTACTTGCCGTAGTGTATGCATGTGAGAAGTTCAGACTATACATTGTAGGTACTAAGGTCACTGTGTACACCGATCATTCAGCTCTCAAGTACCTACTCACCAAGAAGGACTCTAAGGCTAGACTCATTCACTGGGTGCTTCTACTTCAAGAGTTTGACCTGAACATAATTGACAGAAAAGGTACAGAGAATCAAGTGGCCGACCACCTATCAAGGCTGAGCACCGAACCTCAACTTGACGATTCTGACATGATCCAAGCATCATTTCCTGATGAACAGCTATTCTTTGTTGATCACTCATCTACACCATGGTTTGTTGATTTTGTTAACTATTTGGTTTGTGGAGTGTTACCTCCAGAGTTCAATTCTCATCAAAAGCGTAAGTTTTTGCACGAGGTGAAGAAGTACTTTTGGGATGAACCTTACTTATTTAAGAGGTGCCCTGATCAACTCATTCGAAGATGTGTGCCAGAAAATGAACAAGAGTGTATTCTGCATTGTTGTCATTCATCTGAGTATGGTGGTCATTTTGGAGGAGAGAAAACTGCTGCGAAAGTGATTCAAAGTGGATTTTATTGGCCTTCATTGTTCAAAGATGCTTATGCTTTTGCCCTCCAATGTGATCGGTGCCAAAGAGTGGGGAACATATCCAGAAGGAATGAGATGCCACTGAATAACATGTTAGAAGTTGAGCTCTTCGATGTCTGGGGGATTGATTTCATGGGTCCATTCCCTAAGTCCTTCAACAATGAACACATTTTAGTGGGTGTGGACTATGTATCAAAATGGGTGGAAGCTATGGCATGTGTGACTAATGATGCCAAGACGGTACTGAAGTTCCTCAAGAAGCACATTTTCACAAGGTTTGGCACACCAAGAGCAATCATCAGTGATGGCAGATCACATTTCTGCAATCATCAATTCCAAGCTCTGATGAAGAAATATGGTGTGAGGCACAAAGTAGCATTGCCCTACCATCCCCAAACAAATTGCCAAGCTGAGATTTCCAACCGGGAAATCAAGAATATTCTTGAGAAGATGGTGAACACTACTAGGAAAGATTGGTCTTCCAAGTTAGATGATGCATTGTGGGCCTATCGAACAGCTTACAAAACACCTATTGGTATGTCTCCATATCGATTAGTGTTTGGAAAAGCTTGCCATCTACCGGTAGAATTGGAACATGGAGCATATTGGGCCATCAAGAAGTTAAATTTTGATCCACAAGCAGTGGGAGAAAAGGGGCTACTCCAACTCAATGAGCTGGATGAAATCCGCCTAAATGCCTATGAAAGTTCCCGGATTTACAAAGAGAAGACAAAGAGGGATCATGACAGAAAAATCAGTCCCAAGAGCTTTGAACCGGGACAAACTGTTCTTCTTTACAATTCCAAACTGCGGCTCTTCCCTGGAAAGCTTAAATCTCGATGGTCTGGGCCCTTCAAGGTGATTCAGGCATCAAAATATGGTGATGTGGAGCTGGAAAATGATAAGGGCGAGAGATTTAAGGCTAATGGCCAACGGTTGAAGCATTATTGGGGAGGAGATGTGGATAGGCTGGTATCCACCATCTACTTATCACATGAGGAGTGACCAAAGTGAAAAGTCAGGCTAAGGACTATAAACTAAGCACTTCTTGGGAGGCAACCCAAGTTCTGAACTTAATCTTTTTAGTTTCTTTGATTTTAGCATATGTTGTAGGTTTACGTTTGGTCTTTTACTTTGTGTAGGAAGAAAGGGAGGTCAAACTGAAAGTTGTCGAGAACGAGAAGATTGCTAGGAAAAGAGGAGGCAGCCGCACAAAAAAAAAGAGGGGATCATCATCTTCACCATCGTGGATCATCTTCTTCATCGGCTGGGAGAGAATCAGAAAAACAGAGAGAGCAAGGCAGAGAGAGGGAGAGGTAGCATCGGGCACCTTTGGTTCATCATCATCTGCATTGGGAGGACGAGAGGACTTATGGAGGTGATTGAATCAAGGACCAGGGGTGCTGCCGTGACTGGTTCTTCTGCACAGACGCTGTCCAAACCAAAGAAGAATCGGAGGAGCCAAGCACGTGTCTGCTGCTTTGTTCTTTAAGGAGGCACTGTCATTGCTGCAACTTCTTCTAGCAAGCTCGACGGAGATTGAAGAGAGGAAGGAAGAGGCGGCTGTTACAAGGGAGACCGTCGGAAACAGAGGAGGTGGCGAGCTGAACTGGAGAGGAAGGAAGAAGGAGACCCACAGTTTTCAGCAAAGCAGAGGGGAGGCCGACGGTGCCCAATCATCTTTCTCTATAAGCCATCTTCTTCATCACTTCTCCAGAGCATCAGTAGTGAGGAGTCGTCACTTTCTTCACCCCTGAACCAGAACGCAAGAGCAAGGAAGAAGGGAGGACGTGGTCAGCGATTTGATTCAGAGGAGGGAAGAGCCAGAGCAATACTGTTCAATGCTCTTCTTGGGGGCTGTTTGTTACATCTTCGCTCATTTCCCTTTGACTTCCTTTATGACTTTTAACTCTGAATTGATTGTGGCTGAGATGAATTTTGATTATGATGATGAGTAGCTAGTTAATTTGCATTAGGATTATTTCAAAGCATTGCAAGGATTGAGATTTATTATTATTCTCTTTAGTTGTTAATGGCAATTATGTGTTAATTTTATCTCATTCTTAATGCTTCTATGTGACTGGCCATCACTTGGATTGTTTTGTTCAATTAAATTAAGCTTGAGAAAGTTAATTGAATTGTAGAACTTAGATAAAATTATGCTAGACTTGAAGTTTAGGATTAATGATGGTTTGTTAGTAACATAGAGATATAGTTACTAACATAGTATTGTCAAATTAAGGTTGTTGCTTAATGATTATTTTCTCTTAACTGTAGCAAGAGATTGTGCATGTTAATTGAGGA
The DNA here is from genome assembly GCA_963855925.1 of Inga laurina. Lineage (NCBI taxonomy): Eukaryota > Viridiplantae > Streptophyta > Magnoliopsida > Fabales > Fabaceae > Inga > Inga laurina. The sequence goes on from OY979704.1 coordinate 26,788,222, forward strand.
TATAAATTTGGTTTTGACTTGAGAAAGCTTAATCAAATACCTTTGAACCTTAGACTAACACATTAAGTCATTTAATTTCTAATGGAGTGGTAATTACTTAAGTCTCATGGATTGCAATGGTTAGAAATAATCCTATGCTCCTCTTGTTTTGAAGTAGAGTTTTAATTTAGTTTTAGTCAAATTGCTTTCCTTTTCTTGAATTCAAATAATCTTTAGGATATAAACTCTCTAAATGGTTTTACTCAACCTAATTGATAGCATAATCATGACAATTAATCCACTTTTGCCTTAGTCCTCGTGGGAACGATCTTTACTTATCACTTTATTACTTGGCGCGACCCGTGCACTTGCGGTAGCGAATATCCACCTGGACTGACATAGGATTTTATAAGTTGGAATCACTGATTTGTCTTTTTATAATTTTCAGAGTATTTTTCTAGATTTTCCCCTTTATTATTTCAATACTAGACTTTTTTTTTCATTGATTATTCATTAGGTATTTTTTATCTATCATGTATTTTATTTGCAAGCTAGAGTGGCAGATTTGTTGCCCCTAAATTGCTGCATCTCTACACATTTAAGAACCTAACAGAAAAAATTCAAGAAAACATTCCCCATTATACCTCCTATTTTTAACAAATTGAAACAAAAGCATAGAAAAACAAATATTAAGTAGAACTCCGGCTTAAGGAATATGCTAAATCATCAGGAAAATAAGTAACCCCGTACAACCTCTTTTTGAACAAGGCGTAAATGACAACATTTCGCCAAATCGCAATATATGATTGCCATATGGTTAGCAAGGATGAATATGACACTTATGAACAATGACACGAGGTTCTTCCCTGAATTAAATGTATTTATCAAATAAGAACACGGCAAATAAAATCTGCCAAAGGAAAATCCGATGCAGGAATCTCGTACATCTCTGTACGACATTTCTTACATATAACACTGTCTTTTGTTCCATTGGCCAAGAAGGAGGAAAAAATGTCCAAGTACACAACAATACGCTGTCTCACATGTAACACGTTCTTTTGTTCTTCATTGCTAAGTTACAATGGTTTCACAACCAACCAAGAGCACTTGAAAACTTCAAAATCTGTACCTATCTGGTGCCATTGATGACTTGAATGAGCAATCCAATTTGAGAATAAAGAACAGATTAAGCATTCTATGTATCTATGACACAAACCTTTCCAAATGTTTCAGGATCACCAAAGCAACCCAAATATTGATACTGAAAAAGACAAAGAAGGGGAGAGAGGCAAAAAAACGGAAGGTTACAGCTTTTGACGTTGGAGTCATGATAAGAGCTATACAAGACATCGGGAGAGATGTACAAGGTGGCCATGCCACTTGTGCAATGACAAATAATGTCGTTGAGACATTGAAATTGTGTTAATCCCAAAGTGAGAGCTCCAAATTTTCTACTCGCTCTGATCTTTAATTAATAAAAGATATATTTACCTAATTTGATTAGATTAAGGAAGCTAGTTATTATGACATGCATTTTTTAAAACACCTTAGACATCTTCCTTAATTCCCGGCTTTCCTCTCCTCATTGATTATTGTTGAGGGAGTATCAATAAGCGAAATTTGGAAAAAAGGCTTACAAATATGAAAAATATGTCTTATATTTAGGACCAATATCAACTCTCTAAATATGTCCTATATTAAGGACCAGAGGGAGTACTAAATAATACCTGCATTTGGAAGTAGAATCCCATGTCAACGAGTTGGAATTGGATGATCAGCTCATCCATGAGCTTAAGATGTAAAACACAATTTTGGGAAGATCGTCTACTTGCTGGAAGGTGAAATGAGTAATATAGGCACTCTTGTTAATTAAAGATACAAAACACAAACACGTCGATGACTGCACAGGGTTTCTATCTATTAATAACTTATCTTGATCACCGAAACAAATAATAAAAAAGGAACGAAAGCTTAGAATATAAGCATAGGATGGTGGAGGATGAGGGAGAAGCTTCGAGCAACAAATTCAAAATTTAGGGTTGAACAATGATGATGGAGCTATCAACCTCATATCTGAGAGCCAAAGGCTTTGTGATAATTTTTAAAAGGTTGAAGGTGTAATTTTAACAACAATGTTTTATGTTAGGGGCACCTGGCACCATTAAGTTTTCAAGGGTGTAAAAATACACATGAAAGTTATAAATTGGGGCAATTTTACCAAAGGCATTAACTTGAAGCAAACGGACATTACTTTTGTGTGTGCATGTCCGACACGGTGCACTATAAAAAAACATTTTATTACCGAAAGATTAGAGGGGGGAAACAAAGCTATTGAATACCCACGGACAAAATTTCGTCAGTAATTCCACATTTTGTAATAGTGGTGTACAACTATCATTTGCATATGATTCTAACCCATCTTCCTATCTTCTTTACTATTTATTTCCTTTCATTGTGGGAAGGTTCCCATGAGCAAGTGCGGGAAACCTACCAAGAATTCTTGGGTCGTCCGTATTTATTAATTATTTAATCAAATATAATTAATAATATACTCACATTGGCGCGGTTAATGCCACCCTCACGGGCACAGTGCATAGAAAACAAACTCGCCATATATCAGGTAGATAAGGTGCTTCTTCCACTTGACATTGTTCTTCCTAAGGCTACTTTACTGTAACCCCCTCCGTAATTATATCCGAAATACACGTTTAAAATGAAATAGAGACCAATAATAATTAAAACTCATTTAAAATCCCATCCTTGAGATAGGGTTTTCAAAAATACTTTTTAAAATCTAGTTAACTTGATCTCATATTCACATTTCGAATATAATTACTACGCGAAGATAAATCACATTCATATAAATATCAGAGTGCACAATATAATCATCTCGGCAATCCCGAGTATATACCTTCGCTAAAGATACATAGGGCACAATTGCCCATTACAATTCTTCAAATGGGGATTACACAATCTCATCTCGAAGGAGTCCTAGCCGCTCCCTCCACAAGCCACTTGCCCTGTCTAAATTGTTGGTAAGGGAGGGTGAGATTCGAGAGAATCTCAGTAGGGAAACATTATCAATATGCAGGCAAGATAAGTGTTTAATGCATGACATGCTTGCATCACATAACTCATGCACACATACAATGACAAATCTATAAGCTCAATGCTTCGAACGATACACATATGGCCATAGGATATATTGAAACATAGCTTCAAATCATTCATACATGTTCCACATAATCAAGCAAAGCAATAACATGCATCAACACATTAATACAGTTATCAGAGCATGCAGGAGAGATAAGTTCCCTACCTCCAGTCTTTTCTCCTCGATTTACGTGCCAACAACTCGGGGCTTCACATTCGATCCTACAATGTCAAATGTACTATTTAGACACTTCCATAGTGTTTCTGGGGGTTATATGAGGCTATAATAAAAATTTACTAAAATACCCCTGGGGACCCGGCCCGGGCCCACCGTACCGGCGTACCCGGTCCGGCTGTACTTTTCTTGAAATTTTGACATGGGCTATTCTGACATATTTTTGCCCAAGGAATCCATTTCCGGACTCGGAATTATCAAATTCAATGTCAATTTACAAATTTATCCTTGGCAGCCCTACTTTAAGGGTTTTAGGGGCGTTTTCGTAATTATGCTTTTTCAGCCTTTTCCGAAAAAGTGACCAACTGTAACCCCACCTAATTTTTGCTCCTGAACTCAATGGAACCATCAAATCATTTAAAATCCAACTCTAAGACCCATTTATAGCGATAACCGAAATATACAAGTACTCCGGGGAAAATTGGGGTTTTTCGGTTTCGGCTTCGTAAACGTGTTTCTTTCTACTCCTAACCACTTTATTAACCATTACATTAGGTTACAACTAACATTAAGACCCAATTTGGGCAGCATAACCCCTAGGCCAACCCATTTTCCAAATTTACAAACAAAGACAATCCGGTGAAATTTCACCGATTAAATCAACCATAGCAGCCAGAACAATCAAAGATTGAAGTTTCGGAAGTTACCTCAAGCTCCTTCTGGCTTTTACTCAATATGGATGAACCCTAGCCCCTTTTAAACAGAAAAATTAAGCTTCAAATACCTTAATCCATGTAGAAGAGAAGCTTAGGAACAAGGTTATACACGTTAGGAGCTAGATCGTCGGAGAAATGGGCTTACCTTACGAGATTTCTTCCTCTTTCTCTCTCTAAAGATCCCATATGCTCTCTCTCTCTCTATTTCAGCTGTTCTCAGCGTCAGAAATGAGGAGGAAGAAGGAAAAAAAACGTTTAATAACATATCCCATTCTTATGTCATCAATGTAACATGATGATGTCATAATTCTCAATTTTCGGATTTTTGGCAGATTTCTGCCCAAAATTTGCAAAATCATAACTAATTCTAGAAAAATCGAAATGAGGTGATTCGAAAGCTAAATGAAAGGTATTTAAGTCCTCTTTATAGAAAAAATATTTACCAGTACTAGAAATCACCACACAATTCCAGAATTACACAAAGTTCATCACTGCCCCAAAACAAAGTCCATTTTTGACCTCAAAATTTGGACAGTCATATCTCCCAGTTCCCAACATGTAATGGCACAAATTATATGTCCATTTTGAAGCTTGGGAATTGAAATTTAAGAATGGAAAGTGTCATAATTTTCTGACATCATTTGCCTAGTAAAAACGTCCACACGAGAAGACTGCCCAGACAGAATTCACACTGGATAGCATTTCCAATTTTGCAACCAATGTGTCCAATCCAATTTAAATCAATTCCAATGATTAAATACCACAACATGACACCATTTCCATCACAATACCCCATTCAATTCTTCCCTTTATTCTAAGTCAATTTGGATGTTAATCCACAATTGAACTCAAATACAGGGTTTTGGCGTTGCTCATAACACAAGCGACTACAATCCACTTTATATTCTCTAAAAGGGTTCATTAATCACTAACCACATCCACTTTTATAGTCATTAAACCCTAATCACAATTTGGGATCTTGCTAAACCGGGGCTTAGCAATCCACTAATCTCAGGCTTATTCTCTAAGCTCAAGTTTCAAAATTCGGGGTATTACATCTAGCACCTTCGGTAGCAGCAGCAGCGAAAGCACATTCACCTAAATCTGAAAACACGAAGTCGGGATCTGCAAATGAGAGTGAGGTTGGTAAAGATGAGGCTAATAAGGCCAATACAGTAGAATCTTCTGCATCTTCTGTGATTGTTTACGTTGAGATGATACCTGTTGTTGTTATTGGAGTGGCGTTTATAGGTGCATGGAGCCATGATACATATGAAGTGAAAGCGCAGATACTAGATTACAAAACCATTTTTTCCTGATCTTTGTTTAATATTTTGTCCTCCACTTCTTTTATTTTTTATGTTTCATTTTGATGAGTTCTTCCACTCCCACCAACCATATCTGATAAACATACATGAAATCAGAGGTTTAGATGTTCAACTTCAGGTGTTTACTGGAGGATGCAAGTGGGCTGAGCCGTGTCTTCCAAACGATCGAAGGGAGAAACAAATGACAGGCATACACCATGTGGGATCAACATACACTAAAGTCAAGTCTGTATTCTTCAATTTAATTTCTTTGGTAAAATTGCCCCAATTTATAAGGTTTATGTGTGCTTTAGTGCCTCTGAAAATTTAATGGTGCCGGATGCCCTTGGAATATAACATTGTTGTTAAAACTTAACCTTCACATTTTTAAAAATTTATTATTAGGGGCATTATAGTCTTATTTTTATAATTTATAGTTAATTGTGGGATAAAATTAATTTACGCAATCCATCTAAATACTACTTCAAACCGAACATAATTTTAAAGTCTCAATCATATATAATCCCAATCTCAATTGCAGTCCACCGAAAATTAGTGATGCATACCAAACAGTAGGGCCTAACAGTTCAGGTATTAGAATAATCTTTGCAAAATGATGAACAATAATCTTTCTCAAAATCTCATGAAAAAGATCCTTGTAAGGTTGCCCATAAAATCTTTGCTTCGATGTAAGTGTATAGCCACATCCCAGTACTCTCTCATCACTTACCCTTCTTTTATAGTCAAACATTACAAATTAGGTTCCAATTCTATCACCAAGAGTTGCCGGCCCCAGCTTTTCTTCGATGTGCATGGTCCCTGATTTCTAAGGATGAACCTTATTGTATACTCGATATGAGAGGTTTTATGCTCTTCCTAGACAAAATAGTCAGTGGACCAAATTTAGTTGATGATTACATATTAGATATAATAAGCGATGGCTCTCTCTCTATATATATGTATGTATGTATATATGTTTGTATCCAAATATTATTAGACTTGAATATGATAAATTGCTCTATGTTGGGAAAGTTACTGAGGAAGTTCTTGTGCACAGTTTGATTGTAGGAAGGAATTTCTATTTCAGTACATCTTCAGCAACCATTTATTTGCAAACACTCACAAACGCAGGATTTGTTTAGTATATAGAATGCAATGAAATAAAAAAAATATTAAAACAATTCATAGATGCACCTATGAAGCATATCGTTATATGTTGATCCATGTATGTGTAGTACATAAAATTTAAAAAATAAATAACATTAATCATCAATAATAGTTATAGATATAATTTATAAATTTTATTGCGAGGTTGATGGATCACTCTGGCCCATAATAAATTCTATTAGATAAATAATAAATACAAGAACTAAAAGATATTGATATCACATATTTGGAAAGAAAATAAATTTTTTTCATTAGCTGATACATTTAAAATTAGCTCACATTCAACCAATAAATGAATTCAATTAAGAACCTCATAGTACAAATAATGATGATGAAAAGCAGTTTATTTTCGCTATAAAAATTTCTTCATAGTTTTCATTAATGTTGTAACATTATTATTCCTATAGTGTTCGAGACTCAATTTACATATATTTTTTATTAAAGAAATGATGAAACCCAATGTTGGCTTCATATATAAGACCAATATCAAGCTTTTCTCGCGCTACATTCTACCTAGACTGATTATTAAACCAAGGGAAACGAGAGACCATCATTGGAATTTCAAAAAAGACGAGTATCAAAAGGCAGGTTTTGAAATTCCTAATATATATATATATATATATATGGGTTCTTAGCTCCATAGTTTTACTCTGTTTAATTATCATCCAAATAAGAATAAAATATGTTTACTAAAGGGACATGGGCACAATACGTACAAATTATCAATAATAAGGCGGAACTTAATTTAGAGCCTTCATATGTACAAAATGTAAAAATACTTATGAAAAGACTGAAGAATATTAATGTGAATTTCATACATAATTAATCTAAACGGTTTCCCATGACACCGGTCGATGGAATTCATCATATAATTCTATCCGATCCTCTATGACCAATCTGTGAAACTCTTCGAACAAAAGATTCTGAGTCTGAGGCGGTACATCGCTAGCTGGTGTAGTTTCAATGTTGCTGGTGTTAGCCTGATCAGATAATTCTATCTGATCCTCCATGATCAATCTGTGAAAGTCATCGAACAAAAGATTCTGAGTCTGAGGCGGCACATCGCTAACTGGTGTAGTTTCAATGTTACTGGTGTTAGCTTGATCGCCGGAAACTGTCCGAAACCACATATTGTTATTGTGCGTCGTGGTCGTCATCACAACCACTTTCACCATGCTTGCCGCCGTCGCACTCCTCGCCACTATTCCGCCGCATACGGAGGGAAGAGAAATAACAAACAGAAAAATGGTCTCCTGCGAGTTTGTGGCACCAGATAAGGGTGATGGGGTTGGCACGACGGTACCGGAAAGAGACACTATGGGCAAGGGTCCGGGGATGTTGAAGTTTGGTTGGAAGTAGGGGATGATGTTGGCAAGTTGCCCAGAGGCATTTAACACAGTGACAGAAACTTGGTGACAGCAACAGAACTGGAGGAGCCATTGCACTATGTTGGCGCCCTCAGGGATGTGGATGACGATCTCAGTGAGTGGTGGTGATGTCTTGGGCTTGTTCTTTAAACCATTGGGTCTTCCCACGGGCCTTCTTACTTGCCGGAGAATATGGTTGTTGCCAATGGCTTCGCCGGCAGGGATTCCAACAAAGGCCTCAAGTGGTGGTGGCAGCGTCCTGGTCTTGTTCTTTGAACCCTTAGGTCTTCCCATGGCTCTTTTTGTTGGAGGTGGTGGTTTTGCCGGCACCTGAGAAGATCAAAATTGTTAATTACATCTCTTATTTACAAGAAGAATGGCAAAGAAAACCGCAAGAGATATCCAAGAAGATCAAGATCCCTATTGAAAGAGGGAATGCTATGGATTCTGTACGGGGGGAACAAATTTGAGGGGGGAAAAGAGATTCTCTATATCATGCAAATACTGAGAAATCTTACACAAGCTTTAAAGAACTGGAAAACTAAATTGGATCGGAAAGTTAACAAATTAGAAAGAGATTTGGATCATAGAAGAACTCGTGGGTTATGAAAAAAATCTTTTACTTAAATCAATGGATATACAATAAAACATGGTCCGATGGGGGAAATAAATAACCATATATTCTTAGTCATGGTATACATCTCAAAATCTACACATTTAGGAAATGCGATTGAGTGCAGTTCCTTAATAGGGAAAATTAATTTTTTAGTCCTCCGAGTTTTAATTCACTTATAACTCTGTCTCTCAACCATGACTCGCGCGACTCAGTCCCTAATCCAGCCATACACAATTTATATAGATATGGAAGAATTTTTAGAATTACATGCCACTCCTTAACTCACATGTAATCACACAGAGTTATTCCAAAGCTCTCAATGAGAGTCTTGACATGACTATATTTGCTGAAGATAAAGTGAATGAATTCATATGGGGCAACCCGAATGCAAGCAATTTGGGAATTTAGACGTATGGTGGCCGGTGAGATTAAGGTGAACAAGGAATGGGAGCCTGGATTTTATTTTGCTAAGAAACTTTTTTTTTGCCCAACAATTTCGGTAGATCATGAAGTTAACAATTAGAAAGAGATTTGGAACACGGAAGAACTCGTGGGTGTGGAAATGAAGCTTTTACTTCGATCCATGATTGATGACAATAAAGTCTTAGACATAATAATCAAAATTAGAAGAAGGGTTTTCAAACGTACCTTAGAGCAGAGAATATTTTTGAGAATAGGAATCGGGTGTGAGGGAGTGATGCTCAGAAAATCCTCCAAGCTATTTGAATGAATGATGATAGTAACTTTCAAGAGTCATAAGCGTGTGTCTATATATACTGTTTTCAGGCGGTGTGATGGGTTTCTTATCTTGCATGTATTATTATCAAACTATTTAAATTTAAAAATCTAGCATATTTAAATATTTATTTTTAATTTAAATTTAAATAATCGGGAAACAATATAACATATTACATACTCTAGAACTAAACGTTGGTTTTCCAAAGAAAACTACGTATCAAGAATTCCTCTTTTTCCAAATCATAAAACTTTTCATTCAAATAAAAAGGCCATAGATTTGACTCAATAATTTTATATTTATAATTTTGTAAAAAAAAATCCGCAGGTAATTATGATTTAATAAATGTTATATAAATTATTTGAATCTTGAATGATTGAAAATTTGTTTTGTCCGTAAATTTTTTGCTTAAAGGTAAACAAAAATATATTATATTCAACCTTCATAGAAAATATTATTTAAATAACCACCGTATGAGTATTCATCTAAATTTCAAGAATAATAATGAATGAAAATGAAACAATACACATATAAAAAACTTAATATATTACTTTTAAGATCTAAATTCTTACCCCATCTCTCATTATCTGAATAACTGTAATACCCCGAAATTTGGGATTTGAGGCTTAGGAATAAGCCTAAATTAAGTGGACTACTAAGCCCCAATTTAGTAGAAGCCCAAATTTATCCCTAATGATTCTAATATCTTTGGGGTATTAAGAAAGTAAAATGATAAATTTTGGAGAAAGTAATTATGTTTTTGGTGAAATCGCCTATGAGGTAGTAAGCTTGTCATGTTCATTTGAATGACCAAATGATGAAAAAAATTATGATATTTTACAGGATGAAAGTAGACATCCTAAGCTTTATTTTGATAGGTCATATGAATCAATTAGAGCTATACACAAAAAGATATGAATTTTTGAAGTCAGCACAGAAAAACTGTGAAATTTCTGGAACAATATGCAAAGATTGAAATTCTGGGAATTTTGTGATTCCAGAAAGCAAATGTCTATATTTTTCCTTGACACTAGACTCAATAAGGGTTCTATGGGCTTTGGAATCACCTCATTTCTATTTTTCTAGGATTAGTTATGATGTTTCAAAATTTGGGCAGAAATCTGCCAGAATTTTGTAAAATCCGAAATTTTAATTTGGAAATTAGTAAATGAATAGAATAGAATATATAATATGATATAAGCATATTCCTTCTTCTTCCTTCAGCTTAAACTGACGCAAATATCAGCTGAACATAGAGAGAGTTTAGAGAGAGAAGGAGAGGAGAAAACTCACGAGATAGGTCGATTTCTCCGGTGAATTCGTACCTAACGTGTATAATCCTTCTCCTAAGCCTCTATTCTATGTGATGTAAGGTATTTGAAGCACAAATCTTGGTGTTTTGAAGTTAGGGTTTTCACCCACTTTGAGAAAAGCTAGTGGGAGCTTGAGGTAACTTCCAAACTCTTGTGTATTGACTATTCTAGTTGTTGTGGGCAATTTAATCTGTGAAATTTCACCAGATTGCCATTGGTTTTAAATTTTGGAAATGGGTATGTGGGGCTGTTATGCTTCCCAAATTGGTACTAAATGGTAGTTGTAACCTAATGGAATAGTCAATAAAGTGGTTAGGAGTAGAAAGAAACGTGTTTACGGAGCCGAAACCGAAAAACCCCAATTTTCCCCTTAAAACCTATATATTTCGGTCAGCATTGCAAATGGGTATTAGAGTTGGATTTTCAATGATTTGATGGTTCCATTGAGTTCAGGAGCGAAAATTAGGTGGGGTTACAGTTGGGCACTTTTTCAGAAAAGGCCGAGAAAGCATAATTACGAAAATGCCCCTAAAACACTGAAATAAGGGCTGCCAAGGGCAATTTCGTCTTTTGGCAGTGAATTTGGTAATTCTGAGTCCGGAAATGGATTCCTTGGGCGAAAATATGTTAGGATAGCCCAGGTTAGAATTTCGAGAAAAGTACAGCCGGATCGGGTACAATGGGGCCGAGTCCCCGGGGTATTTTAGTAATTTTTCAAGATAGACTCATATAACCCCCAGAAACACTATGGAAGTTTCTAAATAGTACATTTGACATTGTAGGATTGAATATGGAGCTTCGAGCTGTTGGCACGCAAATCGAGGAGAAAGATTTGGAGGTAGGGGACTTACCTTACTTGCATGTATTTGATATCTTTGCTTGTGTAATAATGTATGTGATTGCTTTACTTGATTGTGTAGAGCATATTTGAATAAATGAAGCTTTGTTTCTGTTTTCGATGTGGCCATAGTCTTGTTGTATGAAACATTAAGCATGCAGAAATGTCATTATGGGGCATACATCTAGATAAAGGTGAAATCATGCATTACGGTATCTGTTTCCTACTGAGTTCTCTCAAATCTCACCCTCCCCTACCAACAATTTAGACAGGAGACGATAGAAGATATGTAACCAACAATGCAGAGTACCGTACGAGGGGATTACAGTAGTGGAACGAAGACGGGAATAAGTCTCTGTTTCACTGAGATGGGTTTAGATACCCTAGTAGCCTTGTGCTGCTACATTATTTGAATTTATCAGGTACGAACCCCTATGGGGAATTTATGTAATCATGCACATATTATCAGTATAGTTGTGCTATTCCTGTGTTGCCTACTGAACCGCATATCGTTTTCCGTGAATACTCTGATAAAGGTGAAATAAAGATAAGGGCATGACAATAATTGTATTCTATGTAAAGCCGTTAGAATGGGCCGAGCTTATCGGGCTAGCCAATTTATGTGGATGGCCAGGTTTGTATTTTAGGGGTGCAAAAGGAACTTGAGGTTAAATTAAAGGGCTTAAAAATAGAAGGGTTGGCTCGTTAGGATTGAGGGCCGACCCTTTTAAGCCCGCTCATTTTTGTTTAGGCTAAAGGATGCATTTAATCCTTTATGTTTACTCCAAGATTCAAGTTAGTCCTTTACATTTATAAAGTGTACTTTTGATTCTTTAACCCTAACTATTAGTCTTATAGCTGACTATACAATTAAATAAAATAGTCTTGAATATTAAAGATATAAAAAGAAATTCTTGTACATTCTAATTGATCAATTAAAAAATAATAATTAAATAACCAGCTCTATCTTCTTCATTAAATAATAATTATTCTATGACTACGCATGCACTACTATAAAAAAATATAATATGTAGCGCTTATTTTTAAGAATACTATGACGTTTAGGAAGCGTCATAGCTTCCAGCACCATAAAAGAAAGCTATGGCGCAAAGCTATAATGCTTCTTAAATATATGGAAGCGTCATAACTTATTTCTTTTTTTTTTTTTAATAGATTCCTATGGCGCTTTCCTAGAGAACTGCCATAGGAAGTGTGTTACTTCCCTAGGAAGCACACATAAATAGTGGAGTAACTTCCTATGGCACTTCCTTAGGAAGGGCCATAGGAGGTGCCACTTCCTATAAGTCTTTTTTTTAAAAAAAAAATAATAATTTTGTGTAATTGTTTCTTTTTCCAAGTGAAACTCTATGTATTTACAGTTCAAATCCACAGTAATTTACAATACAATACATAGCAAAATGAAATAACTCGAAACAAATAACTAATTCATAAAATCTCTATTAAATGTATTTAATTACAACAATTGTGATGCACAACTAATTTTAAGTGAATTAACAACACAAGCATAGGCAAGAAACAACCTATGTACCTAAATATTAGCTAATTTTTTTACCATATATTCACACTATTTCTCAATTATTTCATCCACTTGCTGGTCAGTCAACTCGGCAAAACGCTGATCTTCATAATACTAGATAAATAAGCATCCACACAAAGAATTAAAATCCCTAAAAGTCAATTAAAATCATTAAAATAACAAATAATAATTATCAATTAAATTTAAAACACAATATGAATTTCAAGTAAAGGAACTAACTTTCACAAGAACAAAATTTGGCGAGGGGCAAAAATGGAAGGTTACAGCTTTTGATATAGGAGTCATGATAATAGTGTTAGATATGATTAGTTTTGATGATGTCAAATATAGATACCAAATATTAAAAGCAAAAAGTTTGCATAATATATCAATCTTCTACAATGACTAACTACTATATTTAATGTTGCATAACTTGTAGATTAGCCAAGCAAAGAAAAGAAAGAAGATTGAAGATTAGCCAAGCAAATAAAGAAGAAGATTGAAGGTAGTCAAGAAAATAAAAGATCTCTTGATTGGGTTATGGAGAATTATTATCAAGAGGAAAATCAAGAAGAAAGATATTGAAGAAAGAAGAAATTGCAATATCTAATGAGAATATCATGATTCAAGCTCTTAGAAGTGATACTGGAGGTTTCTATGATGATACCGGAGACTTCTATGATCAAATGATGGTTGGAATGGGTTAATACAAAGCTAAGATGACTTATATATATGAGTTATGACACTTCTAAAGGAGTTGCACTCAAGTGTGAGCTCAACACTCAAGTGTCAGAGTTGTTACACTTAAGTTCAGGATGAACACACTCGAGTGTCGGGGCTACTCTGTTCAGCTCTACTTTTCATTCCGCCTGATAGAGGTTCAGTATTTTAGTCATAACTCTCAAACCACAAATCCGATTGACCTAAAACCAATGGCATATGAAAGAAGACTCACAACAAGAAAAATGTACACCAAGATCAAATTGAAAGAAGCTCATATGAAGGAGATATGATCCGTGGAAGTTGACATTGAAATCACCGTCACTTTTCAAGACATGTTTGGTATTGTGGACATAACTCACAAACAACACATCAGATTGAGACAAACCAGTGCCATATGAAATTAGACTCAAAGGTCTTTCCATGGATAGGTAATTTTCCTAATTTGAAGTTATATTCTAGGAGCTATGCCTTTTGGAAGTTGACACTTGTGCAGTCTAGTGCGATAGACACTCTTTCGATCACAACTAGCAGAATACAAGGAGTTTGGAGCTGATTCTTTTTACATTGGGAATGCATATGACAAAAACTTTCTTATGATACATCATTTGCCATATTTAGAGTCAAATGAATAAATCAAGTCTGATGTGGCCCCACATCACCAGCGAGTCCAAAAACACACTCTTGACATTTTTTATGCAAGTGTTGTCCAGAAGTGGCTGTGGAGTGGAAGTATTTCAGCTACACTCAAGTGAATGACAATGCACTCAAGTGAAGTGAAGGTTTGCACTTGAGTCATGCAAGTGTTGACATGAAAGTGTTAACCCGAGAAGAAGCAAGTACGTGAAAACAAGAAGTGCACTCAAGTGAGAGATGTTGCACTCGAGTGATGTCCAGATTTACACTTGAGTCCTGCGAGTGTGACACTGAAAGTGTTTGCCCGAGAGAATTCCAGAACTTGAAAATATGAAGTGCACTCAAGTGAGGACCTTATCACTTGAGTGTTGGCAACCCGCGCTTCATGTACTTCCAATTGCACTTGAGGTGTTGGCAGAAAGTGCAAGTGCACTTTTGAGGAGCACTTCCAAGAAAAGCGAAGCAACGCTACATAACTTCTAAAAATCATAGGAATGATTGTATAACTCATTCTTCTTGCTTCTAATCACTCTAACACTTCATCATATTAGTGTTTAAGCATTTTTCAAGTGATCAAACAAGGATTAACATACAATTTGAAAATATGACGGTGACAAAAGCAGAATGCATTACAAAGATATAGCAAACAATCTGAATATGGTTAATGGTTATTTATTCATTATGTTTTCACTTGTTATTATACATAAACATTAACTAACATATATTTCAAGTGAGAAATAGGATATTAAACATTCGGATTGCATCTTCAAGTACAGAGGCCACTCATGACAAATATCGTCTCTCGGAGTGATGAGGCCCAGAAACCAAAAATTCATCTTTTGACCAATAATCCAACACACCCATGACTAACACTTCATCATATTAGTGATTAAACATTTTGTAGTGTGAAACAAGAAATTTAACGTTGAGATTTACATATTCAAATAAAAGAGTCAATTGTGGCGAGCGGCATCATTACACACCAAATATCGGCTACCTACCATGACAAAAGATTGACCCAGCATGAAAGATTGTCTGGAAACTCAAATGTATTCATCCTGCTCCATAACGTTACGTACAGCTCATAATGCAACATCTCGCTCCTCAGCAGGACGCTCTGCTCTGCAACAGAAATCTCATAGTAGCTAGTTTTTCAAATGCGCTCAACAGTCAAAATGAAGTAATGTGACTCCAACAGATAAATGCTCACAATGGTCATCATCTTTATCAACTATAAGTAAGAGGGTATTCAAAGTTGATGGGTAACAGAGAACAGAACAACGACGCCAACATGCAAATATCATGTGTTATCTACTTCGACCCAAACACTCTCTGTTCTGCAGTTTCTATTTTACTTATCATTGAGAGAGTGAGTATTTATATTGTACTTTAGTGAGCATTATATCTACTCTGTGAGAGAGTCTATAAACACTTTCAATTATATTTCTAAATTGATCTCAAGGTAGAAGGACCTTAAGTGGGTTGATTTCCTTACGGGGGAAGCTGTTGAGAGAATCACTGGTAAGACTCTCTGCTCATAAGACTTGCAAGGTGCAAGCAGTAGAGAACGTTGCTGCTCGTAAGACTTACAGGGGTGTAAGCAGGATAGAACATTACTGCTCATAAGACTTGCACGGGTAAGCAGGAGGGAAAGGTCTTTGGGATTGCTCTGCTCGTAAGACTTGCCGTAAGGGGGAGTATTTCAGTAAGAGATTTGTAAAAGGTTTCACAAGTACCCAGCTAAACTTATGGGATTGTAAAGGCTTTTCTTGTGCCCGGATTAAACAAGAAGATAGTGGATTTGAAAATCTCAGGAGGAGACTGGGGACTGGATGTAGGCCATCACAGATTGGACCGAACCAGGATAAATCACAGTTTACATATTCTCTTCCCTAAGCTCTTATGTTTCTAGCATATATTATTTTATCTAATTGTTGATTTATGATTCATTAGTTTTATACTTACTGTTTTTATTAAGATACGAAAAGTTTTCCAAAGTTCTTAATTTTTTATCTTACACCTAATTCACCCCCCTCTTGGGTGTCACTCAGTTATAACAAATAGCTATATATCTAAGACATCAAGAGAGATGTACAAGCTGACCATGCGCCTGGTGCATTGACAAATAATGTTGTTGAGACATTGAAATTGTGTTAATTCCAGAGAGAGAGAGAGAGGTCCACATTTTCTATTCCCTCCGGTCCATAATATAAAACATATTTTCCTAATTTCATTTTATTAAGTTAATATTTTTCAAAACACTTTAGACATCTTCCTCAACTCCCTCTTTCCCTCTCCTCCTTGAGTATTGTTGAGGGAGCATCAATAGAGGTAAATTAGGAAAAGATTGACAAAAATGAAAACTATATCTTATGTTTATGACTAAGATCAACTACCCAAATATGTCTTATATTAAGTACCAGAAGGAATACTAAATAATACCTGCACTTGGAAGTAGATTCCCATGTCAACAGGGATGTTCTTTACATCAATGTGGTCATCCAGATTCTCAACAGCTATAAGTAGTGCACATGCAACATGAGAAGATATGTAATTAATCAACAGAGGACCAGATATTCCAAGGTGAAAATCAAAAGAAAGAAAACATTATCTAGAAAATGCATCGCATCGGTTAAAATGAGTTGACAATCACGTATGTTATCAACGTTTTATAATTGTCAGTAAATTTTCTTGTAAGTTCATAAAAGATAATATTCTAATACATAGCAAAATATAGTGATTGGTTACCCTTATGAAATACAACAACAAACAAACCAAGATTAAAGATGCAAAAAACAATTGTGGGAAGTTCTTCCACTTACTGGAATGTAAAATAAGTAATGAGCAGTCTTGTTATTCAAAGATTCAAAACGCAAATGCGGCGGTGACTGCACAGGATTTCTATATATTAATTACTTATATTGATCATTGAAACAAATAATAGAAAAGGAACAGAAGCTTAGGCTGTGTTTGGTTCAACGGAGGTTAGGTTAGGTGAGGTTTATTTAAGTTAGGTTGAGGAGGTTATAATGTTGTTTGGTTCAAGAAGAGGTTAGGGGAGGTTTGGTATCTTGTTTGGTTCAGGAGGTTAGGTTACAAGAGTTAATTATAAGTGGACAAAAATGACCTTATACATATTTTCCTTCTTCTTTTACAATGTATTTATTAATAATAATTATTTGTAAAATTATTATTTATAAAATAATTATTCTAACAATTATATAAATTTCTTTCACATATTCTTCTCTTTTTATAATACATAAAAAGATGAGTTATAATAAAAACAATAACTCACTTTTAAAAAATTTCCTTGTTTATAGAAAAAAAAGTGAAAAAATAATTACTTAATGCAATGAAACTAGCTATTAATTAATGGTAGTAGAAATGATAAATGATAATACAAATTTTAGATAGAATATAAATGATTCATCCAATCTCTAAAAATATTCTCCATTTTAGATATATTTTATTCTTCTTCTTCAATGCTTCCTCCATGATTCAACCTTTACAAGCAATAGATGCAAAAATGCAATTTAAAATTTGAAAAGCAAGTATATAAATGAACAGAAAGAGCCTTAAAACAATTGGCTATGCGAATTAATAATAAACACAAATGAAAGTAGAATGCAAGAAAATTGATGTCACCAAAGAATCAAGTCCTTGTTTTGGGTTGTTTACATTTTGCTTAGCAAATCTAGGGACAATAACAGAAAATCCGATCACTGTCAAAGAAGCCTCAACAATATTAGTTGCCACAACCACTTTTCTCTTCCCAGGAGGCACATGATCAAATATCCTAAATTGCATTTCACTAGGAAGAGCACTATAGATAGGTAGAATAATTAATTCTGGAACATTCTTACCTAATCCTTTCATTCTCTCATAAAGAGATAGGCAAGCAAAATCAATTTCCTCTTGACTAGTCAAAAAGAGAAGGATGTCTCCTTCTGGTTTATCAAATGAATTTGTAGGACAGTGATTAATTCTTGTACATTGAAGAGATAATTAGATATGTTGCACTTCAACTTACATCATTACATAAAAATATGAAGCTTCCATATCGTTAGCAAGCTACACAATCCTATATTGCTAATCCTTTCAAAATATACATATGGTGAACAAGTGATCATCAAAAATCATTGCTCAATGAGTAAGATATTGTAGCATCAAAAGTCTCCAAAAGGTTATCAAACTATATTGCTAATATCAAAAGTCTACAAATGGTTAGCAAACTTAGCAAACTAAATCACTTTAAGTCCTTCACAATATCTATAAGTCCTTGCGGGCAAGAAGGGACATTCAACAAATGTCCTCAGTAGGTCATCACAATCACTCATAAGAACTCCATAAATCTTGGTGACAGTGGTTATTGAGAAGCCACAATCTTGAATCAGTTTCCAAATTTCTTCTCCAGACAATTGAGGAAGCTTTTATGGTTTGCAACAAAAATAATATATACAAATTTGGTACCAATGTTCCAACAACAATTTTCTCACCAAGTCCAGTCAAGCAACATTAGAATTATTCTATGTGAAAAAAATTCAACACAATTTCTAAAACGAGAAAAACTTTCAGAGGAGGTGAGCAAGATAAAAAATAATATGGATAGGCAAACATCATAAACAAGGTCCAATTTGCAGCATTAACTGACATTCATGATTGGCACTAACTTAATCAGGTTTCACTACAACAGAAATTAATTGCACTACAAAAGTCACACGATAGATCCCAAATCAGACAAGGAATCATAGTAAAACACAACATATTCCAGAAAAGCTAGATCGAAACAGGGAAGAGCAAAATCCTTGATCTACCCCAATGAATGAGCAACCAACAGAAAAATCATCACAGAAAATAATCTTACCTAAAAGAACAAGCAACCGACAGAGCAGGAGGCGGCGGCTGGATCTATAGGACTCGAGATGACGTTGGAGGAGCACGTGGCGAAGGAGTCGACTCGATATAGGAAATAGGACTGGCAGCTACCTTTGACAATCAACGATGGTGGCAGCTGAGGCAATCTACGACAACGGCGGCTGGAGGATCCCCAGACACAATGTAGAGCACGCGAACAAGATGAGAGAAAATGGGATTTCGTGCGAGAGAGGGAATGAAACAAAATGAACTGCGGACGAAGTGATGGCTTTTACAGGGGAAGGCAATGCTAGAATTTTAAAAAATTGCCATGGGCAATTTAGTCACAATTGAACACAAAAATTCTCTCACCTAGAAAAATCCAAAATTTGAAGGTTTTGTAAAGTGGGGGGCTTACTACTAGAAGACAAAAAAACCTCCCACACCTAACCTAACCTAACCTCCTTCCAACCAAACACCTATTTTTAATTTCCAACCCCACCCCAACCTAACCTAACTTAATAAAATCTCCAACCAAACAAAGCCTTACAATATAAAAATAGGACGGTAGAGGATGAGGGAGAAGCTTCGAATAACAAAAATTAGGGTTGAGCAACAAGAATTGTTTCTCCCATCAAGACCAAAGGGTAACAAATCTCTGAGGTGGGGGAATGTGGTCGTTAAAATCCCCTCCGGCAAAGACATAGTGTAGTGGCTCTTCCAGTTATGTTGTCGGCATAGAGTCTCCCTCACCGTGTTAAGGGGCTCACAGTGGCTTTCCGATGTCATCCTCTGTGGCCAACAGAGTCCCATTGTTGGACCCTTCAACATAGAGTCACTCTCCGGCTATGTCACCTTAAACTCTCTAGAAAGTTTTTTTTTTCTATTTCAGGTGACCTTGGTAGGGCCAGAGGGTCGATTATACCACCGAATGATGGTGGGAGAGACAACATCCACCGTTGTGAAGGTGGTGGCGATGATGACAGTGTTCAAGACTTAGAAAATACACCTTCCAGCAGCAATTCATCGCCTCATATTATGAATGTTCAGTTCGGTGAAAGTTACAAGTCTATTACTCCGCATCGCCATCTAAACGTTCCTGTACAATTAGAAAATAGAACAGATGAAGAACGAGATATGATAAACTCAGTTAATGATAAACCGATAGCCGCCATGAGAAGAGAGAGGGTGATGGCGGCGGAGACGACGGTGGTGATGAATAAGACGTTTTGTCGTCGGAACTAAACAATTTTGCTTCACCATCCTTTCGTAACCACCAGAGAGATGAAGACAATGATGTGATAATGATGAAATCCAAGAACGATGAGTTGTATGATGATTTCTGGAATTCTTTGAGTCCTATTGTTGATCTCTCTCCATTTAAGGGAGTTTGAGAGTAATACTTTTTTTTAAAAAGAAAAAATTTATTTTAGAGCAAATATCTCTAAAACCTAGAGAAGCCATTTGAGACCCTCTTCCTCTGATTAAGTCCTCTTAACATATTTCTGGACTATTGGAAAATACATTAAAGCCTTGAATTATTAATTATCCACTACTATTGTCGGAAAAAATAACTGACGACTATTGCTATGTTGAGTATTTATTTTTAGCAGCGATTTATTTTTGTCGTCATGAGAATGTAATAATAGCTCATAGGGAGATTGAAAGTTGGTGTTCGCAACCGCAGCCAACGCAGCAAAAACTAACATCAGTAGAACTGAGAGAAGCCATTTGAGACATCATACATGAGGGGCCAAAACAAACCTTTTCCTCTAATTAGATTATCTGAGAATAATTCTAGAATTATATTTTTCACACTACGACAAGATATTATGTTAAAGATGGGAGGTACGATATTATATTAAGGATGGGAGGTAATATTAGAAGCATTAACCTGGTTAATGCTTCTTTTGTCTTGAACTTTTCTTTTAGGTTTTGAATCCCCATCTAACCTTCCATGTCCATCCTCTTTCATCCTAAATATTTGCATCTACAATGATTATAGGGCTCTTTTGATATGCTTGGATAGAATGCTAGAATGAAAAGTTAAAATCAACTACAAAAATATTCAGAAATAATAAATCAAGTATAATTATTATAATCTAAATCTCATCATAAGTAAGCTATCAACATGAATTATTCAAAGCAAGCAAAATATTTACAGTGCGGTTTCAATGAAATGAAAAATTGTATTTTTCCCAGTACCTTGTGCACAATATATATTATTGACAGATTTGTTATATTCTTAAGATTATTTTACCATAGTTATTCTTCATTATTTTTAATTTTCGCTTCCTGAGTTTTTGTATAATGAGGATACAGAACTAGTAACCCTAGAGCACCTCAAATCACCTTGAAGGCTCATCACTAGAGTGTTCAGGACAATAAGTTAAACAAGCAAAATATTTACAATGAGGATATATCAGTATCAGGTTCAGGCCTGCTGAAGAGGAAATTATTATTAGATTTCTTGCCTACCCATCCCCCACCCAGTAGATATATGAGTAGACTGTAAATGTTTAGGACCAATAGTTTGAGCTACTATTAATGTTGAACATATTGTAGGTATTTTGGGTTAGGAAGAGACTAAGATATGATTGAGGAGAATCATAAAGAATACTCGCTCCAACCCTTAATTTTAAACAAATTTAATTAATTTGATTAAATTAAGAAAATTAATTAAGTTAGTTAATATAATATGTATTTTCTATTTCACCCTGATCATCTTCCTTAATTCTTTCCTTCCCTTTTCTTTTAATTATTATTAAGGGAGCATTAATAGGGATAAATTAATTAAAAAAATATTGACAAATATAAAAAATAGAGAAAAAGACAAATAAATACTACTTAAACTTTAAAATTTCAAATCAATGATTTCCTAAAAACCTGAGTTATCAATTGTTATACTATTTTTGTCAATCACATTATTCTTATTGTCAACAAAATCAATTTAGGGTTTTGAAGTTCAAATGATATTTATTTATATTTTTCTTTAAAAAATATATTTTATATTTAAGACGAAGATTAACTTATTAAATATCTCCTAATTAAGAACCGAAGGGAGCATGTCACAAGACGATAGCCACTACTTCATCCTCCGTGAGTTCAAGGAAATAGAATATGCCATAAATAATACCTTTTTACCATTAAAAAAACAAGAGGTTCTTACACCAAAGTGGTCTATCTGCCACTTAACACTTAATATATTAAGTTAAATTGGTCCTAATAATTAGCAACAACATGACATTCCAAAATCAGTCAACTATCCTATCAAGTCATATGCAGCAACCAAAATTTGTAGAATAGTCTTCAAAGCCTTCAGCTCCCTCTTGTACTTCCAAATTTCTTCGCTCATCCCATTGATTCTTTCTAAAGTCGGCCATGTTAATGGACCATCAAGCTAGTCAAAATAGTTGCGGCACCAAGGTTCTTGAAGGGCACACACCGGAACAGCATTAATTGCAAGAATCAAATCATAATCATAAAGAATTAGATAAAATATTCATTAATCACAAACAAGGAGAATAGTTATCATTAATCTGGTCAGAAGCAAAAACGTGTGCAGCAACAAATGTAACTTATAAATTAAAGCCTTCTCCAAATCACAATTGAGAACAAATCAGCATAGAAATACCTTCCAAATCATTTCAATCAAACCAAGTTATCATAGGAAGATCGAATAGGTTTATTGGTTTAATCAGATCACGGCGAACTTCACTCAGAATCAACAACCACACTTGTAATATCCCAAATTTAATGAAGGTTAAAATTTTCTAAAAAGAAAATTAGGAACCTATAAAATTTAAGAAATCTTAAATTAGACAAAGGGAAAAATTAGGGCCTAGTATGTGTAATTAATAGGATAAAAATATACCTATATATATCTATATTAAAACACACCAACAGATATACACATCCTACATCTTGACTTTTATTGTGGAGCACCGAAAGTTGACATCTCCACTCTTCTTCTTCATCATTAGATAGACACATGTTATACACACACACTTACACCTACATCTTCATGATTCACGTAGCAACACTTATCTCACTTTCTTCAACCATATAACCCCACAAAGTAAAATGGGAAGCTTAGAAGTATAAGAGACGAAGGCTTTGTTGTATCTTCCTTACCCATACGACGTCTTGGTCTTCCGTCAACAGAAGGTTCGAAGCTCCTTCAAGAGAGACATAGGCATCGGAACAGGGATGAACAAATTTGGCAACACTGGTCCGACTTGCAGAAGAACTTGGGGGTAAAGAGGAACATCAACTTTCGAATAGAGCCTTCGCACCAACTCCAATATGAGATGCATCAAAACTCTGAACCAATGAATTTGTCTAAAGAGTGTATTGGGAAAGCAAAAACTTGACCAAACCCTTCCTAAAGTCAGAAAATTTACTACCGACTAAGACACAATGAAGTGACATGACATGGGAAGAAAACTAAGAGTGGGGGGGTTGCACTGTTCGTGAGTCTTTAGTTTTGAACCAAGCCAATTAAAAGGGGAATGGCTTGGTAATTGAAGCCGCCACTGTTGTTATAAATAGTAACATGTGAGATGTTTGTGCGTGGACTTTTTCGAACGGCTTATCTCCCTATTTCTCTTAAGAATATATTGATTCAATTGTCTTTAGGTTAAAAGTGAGTTGTGCTTTGTTTGGATGATAAGTGAAAATTTGTTTTGGTATTAGGCACAAAATTGTAACCACCAAATAAGACCCTTACTCATTTAACTTTCTCTTAGAAAAAATTTAAAAATAAATTCTGCACTTGTGATGTTTCATTTTTGTCATTCATTAAGCTCCAAAATTACATCTTTGACCTTGACAAAAGTTGTGCTACATCACCACCTACAAAATTAGATTCATAAAGGTGATATCTTTTACTCACAATTAAAGAATAATGGAAATGACAAATATTAATTAAAAATATAACAATTTAACCAATATAATTCCCAAATTATCCTTTCACTAAAATCTCACGTTAACAATTGATTATGTCCAAAATATTCAATCAAGTCCCACGAAAGCTTAAGATTAATTAATCAAAATATATAAATATTAAGCTCTATCCTGTAATCAAGTGAAAATGACATTATTGCCATTATAATTTTTTAAATTGATGAAATTTCCCATCATAAATGCTGTTAAATATTAAATAATTTTAATTACCACCATTAAATATTAAAAAATTAATTAATACTATAGAAATTTAAGAAATATTCCCCCATTAAAAAATTATATTCCGCTATTTAAAAATATTAAAATATCCCATTAAATAATATTCTCATAATTAAATATTAAAAAATTACGGTGAACCCAATATGTACATTACATAATATTTTCACTATTAAATGTTATAAAATTACTATGAACCCAACGTGTACACTACTCAAAACGAAAAAATTATCATTAATCTAACATATACATTATACATATATACATAGAAATTGGTAATTTTGTCTCTTGCTATATATATTATTCCTATATATTTTCAAGTTCGATGTAATCTAACAAACATTTTTATACATATACATCATCTTTCCCTAATGACAAATCAAATAAATTTATGTAATTATCATTACATTACATTTCATTATATTATATTATATTTCATGACATTACCTCCAATTCCATCAACCAAACGGCCACGGATAGTAACTTTAAAGTGTCATAAGCGTGTGTCTATGTTGTTTTATGGCGGTGCGATTCGTTACTTGTTATCCAATCGTTTTTTAACCATGATTATCCAATCAATTTCAAATTAGTTAAATTAAATTAAATTTAAACTATAAAAATATAACGTTAAAAATTTCAGCGCAGATATATTTATGGGATCACATTAATTCAACGCTAAAAAAACTTGAGATGAGCTTTAAATCTTTTATTTTTAACAATTTTTTATTTTAATAGATACATAATTGAAAATTAAAATAACTTTATAAATGACACTTTTTAAATTTAAAGATGAATTTATCATTAAAAATTGTAGATTAGAAATTTTAGATCTAAACCATCTAAGTAAGATTTTTTTTATTCTAATTAAGATTTTGTATGGTCCGGATTATCCATATGTTGGTATCGTGATTATGGTAAGAGATAGAACGTAATATAAAGATATTAAAAAAAAAGAATAATGTGATATAAAGATAAATTTTATTCAATATTTTGAAATATTCATCTATAGCATAGAAAGCATTATCTATGTGGTTGATTTTATTTTTCTTTCGTTTTAATCCTGAATAAAAATATTCAAGGCATCATCATTTTAAGCTCTTAATTTTTTTTTTGGCCGAGATCGTATACTCTTAATTGAGTGGGCCGCACAAGAAAGGGTCCATATCCTTTTCCTTCTTCTTATTGTTTTCTTAATATTTTATTTCTATCTTTAGATTTAAAAATAGTAATTGGTTCAGATTTAATATTTTATAAAATTAATATTATTATATTTTTAAACCTAAATTTTTGTTATTTTATCTATGTTACAGGTATGAATTGTATATATAAAATTTTAATACTTTAATTTAAATTTATTTATGTTTATAATAATAAATTTATAAAATATAAAATCTAAAACATTTATATCTCAATCTAAATGTATCTATGAGATTCTGAAAAGAAAACAAGATCGAGGAAAATAAAAGAACTCAACCCAATATCATAGAGCTATACAAGTATGAAAAAAATTAGTTTTTCTACTAAAAATAATTAATATATATTTTGTTTTCACCTGAATTAACATATCTTTTGTTTAAAAATATGATTTATATACAGACAAATGCTTAATTAATATGTTATATTTTCTTAATTCTTAATTTTTTTTTTTTTTAGCCTGAAGTTCTATGTTCATAATTTAGACGATCCGATGATGATCCAAAAAGATATAAACCATCAAAACCCCAAACCAACCCCATATATGTGTATGTATGAATCACTCTGACCTAAATTCCTTCAATAGCCTCATGGATTTTCTAAGGGTAAGCATCACCCCCATCGACGATCCCTCACTCACCGCCGGTGATTCTTTCTTCGGCGTCGACCAACCCTCCACCGCCAACAATTCTATTCTTCGGCCACCAAAAAGGCCCGTGGGAAGGCCCAAGGGTTCAAAGAAGAAGCCCAAGACAGTACCACCACGGCACGAGACCAGATCTCGAAACTCCACCGTCGTCCAAATCCCCGCCGCCAGCAAGCGCGCCAATGGCAACAACGCTGATCTCCGGCAAGTAAAAAGGACCGTGGGAAGACCAAAAAAGTATTCAAAGAATAAGCCCAAGAGAATACAACCACCCATTGACATATACTCACCGACCGTCATCGAAATCCCCGCCGGTGAAAACATAGTACAGTCGCTCCTCCAGTTTTGTCGCCGTCACCAAGTCTCCCTCAACGTGTTAAATGCCTCCGGTCATCTTTCAGACATCATTCCCTTACACCAACCAAGCCCCTCCATCCCCGGACCCTTCCCTATACTGTCCCTTTCCGGGATCGTCAGGCCAACCCCACCACCGTTAGCTGGTGCCATAAACTCGCCGGAGAGTATTTTTCCTTTTGCTGTTTTTCTTTCTACGGCAGGCGGTGCTGTATGCGGCGGAAGGATAGGAAGCAGTGCGACGGCTGCAAGCGTGGTGAAAGTGGTGGCGACGATGACGACGGCGGTTCTTAGCAACGTGATTGAGACCTTATGGAGCTAAGAGCGGTCTGATACAATTA
Organism: Inga laurina; assembly: GCA_963855925.1. Lineage (NCBI taxonomy): Eukaryota > Viridiplantae > Streptophyta > Magnoliopsida > Fabales > Fabaceae > Inga > Inga laurina. Next base: position 26,815,052 of record OY979704.1, read on the forward strand.
TAAGATAACCAGAAAGAAAATTTTAAGGGGAAATTGTTCTAATTAATTTATGTATGAAATTTACATAAATCTTTTTATATATGATCCCTATTTATTTCTCTCATAATAGTGTATTTTTCCTTTTATAAATATTAAGGCTTTAAATTAAACCCCGCCTTATCAGTGATAGTTTGCAAGTATGAGGATTTTTTCCAATAGGTTCTGGTTTGAGATTTTGACTGCACTTCATTAGATTTTTAATTTTTTTTTTAATTTACATATATTTAAATTAAAAATCAATGAGTAAACATTTAATTGATCAGTCATACATGAATGGTACGTGTTTTTTTCCCAGGCATACATTAATGGTACGTGTTAAACTTTCCCGATACTAACCCTTAAAGTACCAAATAGTATACTTTAGCTTTATCTAATTTTTTAAGGTTAATTGATGATTGCTTCATGCTTTATCATTAGTTTCACTAACTCATCTTAATTCTTTATTTAAGATGAGTTAGAGGAACTAATGAGTCAGAGAAAATAATTTAGTGAAAAAAAAGAAGGAAACTGATATGATCCGTGGTAATGTCCAAGTTGACTTCCTATATATAATTCGAGATGTTCATCTACCATAGCATCTTCTTCGATTTAGTCGTACATGATACTCGTATTCAAGAACCGTTGTTAGTTTATATATAATACGAAACTTTTCTCATTCCATTATTATTTTGAAATGAAAATAGACGTGGATGCCCAAAATATTTAGGAATGCTGCAGCAAATGTATTAAGTATAAAAACTAATAGGAGTTGGTAAACATCTTAAAGTGTAAAAGAATGAAAACATGGTAAAAAAAGTGTAAAAGAAAAGAATCAACTACTAGTTTTCATGAGCAATGGGTTGAACTAAACTCATGCAAATTTAAGTGAGCATGGGTAGTTCATTAGTACATTTTTTTTTCAAAAAAGCTTTAATATGCAGCTACATTTCCATTACATTGTTGCTATTAATTTCTCTATATGTGTTACAAAAAAAAAAACTAATAATAAAGCCCCATAATCCTCATCATTCCTCATTGAAACTACATATAAAATGACATGCACAAATTAACAAATAGTTTGCAAAGTTTTCAATCAATACCAAACATAATCTAACAAATAAGTAAATAACAAAATATATTTGAACTTTATTCTAGGAAACATTTAATTAAATCAGCTTGAAAATATTCATCCACCTCTAAAACCTACTCAACCCTCTTAGTCATAGTTTTGCATTGGCTAAAAACTTATTAATGGGGGATCAATGCCACACAATGACATTTTAGTTTCAACCTTTAGAACTAAAACATTTCCAACATAAGCACTGTTTTCCACTTACTCTAATGCTAACTTAAATTGAGATCCATATGCTTCATTATAAGGAATGAAGCTACTTGTATATTGATAATATAAGAGATGCAAGATATCCATAATCTGCTTCTACTTGACTTCACACTGTATTGCATTAGGAAAATTGCTTTCAAAACAACTTTGACATATGCCGACTTGAATATATTTATTATATATAATAAAATATATATTGTCAAAATGGGCAATTTTTCACTGGGTTTGGGCAGGCCAAAATATGAGTTCGTCATTTTGTTTTAATTTTTTTCAAATTAAGATGTGTGTTTTTCTTGAAAACAAATTGAAATTTGAATTTTTTTTCGTGAGTCACATTCTAACAGATTAAAACAATCTTATATGTTATATTTTTATTAGATAAAGTTCAGATGATGTGGTAATCTTAAAATATGTAAGTATTTCTCGAGATTACAAACGTCAAATAAGCATGATATATGATATAAATTATTATTATTATTTGGCCTATGATATAAATTAGATTAAATAATTAAGTAAAATCTCTCCAACTTTAATTAAATCATTATGCCACATCAAATTATAATAATATGTTTTGTTATACGTTAATTTTAATTGGGAAGAGTAAAATGATGTTGTGCCCCAAGAGCATTATAAGTATATTTTGTGAACCTTTAATTGCTAAATCACCATAATAAGACAAACGGTATTAAAATTAAAAGACTAAAAATATATTTTGGAAATTTAATGGATTAAATTGATACTTGATCCAAACTTAATGACAAGACAAACACAAACTTTAGCCTAAAACAAATTTAATTTATAAAATGATGATGATGATAATTTTATAAAATATTAAATCTCACCTATCTACTTTTTTATCTAATTAAGTATAGGGATGAGATATTAAAAAGAAAAGGAGGAGGAGGAGGAGGAGGATAGCAAATCCGTCCTAGGTGGCTCTTTCATTTAAGAGTCAAAAAGTTGAAAGATTGAATCTTTTAATTCATGATTAAAAAATCGAGCTTTATATTCCATTTTATCTTTTGCCATTTTAAATACACGTGCTGCGTACCGAGAGAAAATTTAGCTAATATCAATTAATCTAGAATCAAAAGTCACCATATCTTTTTTTTAATTGAAAACATCACCATCTCAACATATGGACAATTTGGATATCAAAAATCTTATTTGAATCTTCCAGATTTAAAATTTTTTATATCCATATTTTAATGATAAATTCTTTTTTTTTTTTTTTGGATAGATACCAGATTACCAGTAATTGAACTAACAACCTCTTGGTCGGTTTTAACTTTAAAGTCTCAAACCAAAAGGACCGAAATTACTAGTGATAAATTCATTTTTTAATTTAAAGAAGTGTCAGATATAATATTATTTTTATTTTAAATTATGTAAATATTAAAATAATAAGTTGCTAAAATATAAAAACATAAAAAAATTTAAATTAAACCAAAATAAAAAAAATTGAATAAATATTTAAATAAATTCATTTTAAATTTTAATGATTTGATAATTGTTTTTGGAAGTTAATTTAAATGATTTGATAATTATCCGATAAGGTATCGGATATAATCAATCAAACCCCAAATAAACATTATGTTTATTATATACGCACGCACAGTCCCAAACATTTGACCGTTCCAAGCTACGATAGCTCTGACACCCAATTCCTTCGGTAGCCTCATGGATTTTCTTAGCGTAAGCATCACCCCCATCGACAATCCTTCACTCGCTGCCTTTGATTCCTTCTCCGGGGTCGGTGCAACCGCCTCCGCCGCCCACAATTCTATTCTCCGGCCAGGAAAAAGGCCCCGGGGAAGACCTAAGGGTTCAAAGAACAAACCCAAGATAGTACCACCACCGCTCGAGACCAGATTTCTAAACTCCACAGTTGTTGGAATCCCCGCTGGCGAACCCTTACCGCCACCATTCGAGACCAGATTTCTAAACGCCGCCGCCGCCATCGAAATCCCCACCGGCGAACTCCCTGGCAGCGCCACAGCAGGCGTCGAAATCCCCGCCGGCGAACCCTCTGGCAACGACCATATCCTCCTACGAGTAAAAAGGCCCGTGGGGCGACCCAAGGGTTCAAAGAACAAGTCCAAGAGAGTAGCACCTCCGCTTGATACAGGATTTCTAAACTCCACGGCCGCGGTTGAAGTCCCCGCCGGTGAACCCACCGCCAACAACCAAGTACTTGCGCGAGTAAAAAGGCCCGTGGGAAGATCCAAGGGTTCAAAGAACAAGCCCAAGACAGCCCCACCGCGACCGTTCATCGAAGTAAACTCAGAGGTATTCATTAAAATCCCGTCGGGAGCCGACGTGGTGCAGTGGCTCCTCGAGTATTGTCGCTATTACCGATTCTCCCTCAAAGTGTTAAATGCCTCGGGACAACTTTCCAACATCATCCCTTATGACCACCCAAGTTCCGTCATCGTCGGACCCTTTGTGATACGTTCTCTTTCCGGTATCGTGATGTGGACCACAAACTCGGAGGAGACCATTTTTCCGTTAGAGGTTTCTCTTTCTTCGCTGGACGGTGTTGCATGCAGTGGAACGGTAGGAAGGAGTGCGACGGCTGCTAGCACGGTGAAGGTCGTGGCGACCACCATGACTGCTGAGACTGGTTGCTACAATCCGCCTAACAACAGTTGTGTAGAAACTGCATCGGTCAGCAATGCACCGCCTCAAACTCCGAATCTTCTGTTCAATGAGTTTTACGCATCTATTAATCCCAATGATCCCATAGAAGCTGGCATGCAATTGTACGATAACCTGAAAGAAGAAGAACGTGATCGGATGATGAAGGAAACGAATAATGATGAGTTGATGAACGATGAGGATATGCGGCGATAAGAGGAAAATCTGACACCTGCTTTAAGGGTTGAAGTATCATATCGATTATAATGTCAAATTGTTCATATTCATTGTGCATAGGCTCTGAATTATGTATTTTTAATTTTTATAAATATAAAGGCTTTAAACTATGTATTTTTACCTAAATCGAGGGAGCATGTGTCAATATCACTACATTCTATCTTGGCCGATTATTAAACCAAGTGAAAAGAGTCAGGTCGAACCCTACAAAACTATAATCTTTTAAGGCCTAAATATGCGCATCTGTGCTATTAGAATTGGAGGACGTGGATTGTATGGATAATTGAACTATCTCAAAAAATGAAAATGGTGGAGAAAATATAAAATTATCACTTATACATGTTTCTCATCAAAAAGGGAAAATATAAAGTTTGGACTTTGAGGATCATTAATTAACAAAACTTTCTCATAGAATTATAGGAAAATTTTGTATTTTTTATCAACCTCTATTTGATATTTGAGTAGATGTAGGTTCATGAAAATCAATTGCTTTGAAAGCTGTTTTTGTAATATTTTTTGAGTAATTTTATTTAGTTTAATTCAAAAAAAAATAAATAAATTGGACTTTGGAGTGTAAGCTGTTTTTGTAATATTTTCTGAGTAATTTTATTTAGTTTAATTCAAAAAAAAATAAAATTGGACTTTGGAGTGTCAAAATTCCATTCATGGTATAATGTAAATTCTGTGGCTGCCATCGCAGGATATGTATGGAGAGCACATTCAATTTTAGTGATGGCATTTTATGCGTATCGAAGTATTATATAATAGTATATGGGGCAATCAAGTTATAGGTGGCATACGATGTGATAAAGTTACCCGAGTCATGTCATTCAAGGAGAGCAAATCCTGAAAAAAGAGACGGTGGCGCATACGATATGATAAACACTAGTAGAAAAATGATTTTTAAGACCGGTTAAAAATGACTTTTTAGACCGGTTCTGTATTAGGTCTTGATACAGCAGGTCTAAAAAATCTGTTATTTTTTAGACCGGTTGTTATAACCAGTCTTAAAAGGCACACTTTTGAGACCGGTTGTGGGTACGACCGATTTTAAAAGTCACTTAATAAAAGGGCGTTTTAAAAAAAAAAAAAAGAAGTTTTAAGACCGGTTGTAGTCACAACCGGTCTTAAAAAGTACTTTAAGACCGGTTGTGTAACAACCGGTCTTAAATGTGAGACTTTTAAGACCGGTTGAGGGCACAACCGGTCTTAAAAGTCTCACATTTAAGACCGGTTGTTACACAACCGGTCTTAAAGTACTTTTTAAGACCGGTTGTTACACAACCGGTCTTAAAGTACTTTTTAAGACCGGTTGTGACTACAACCGGTCTTAAAACTTCTTTTTTTTTTTTAAAAAAACGCCCCTTTTATTATATGTACACGCACAGAATGCTCCAATTTTAAACAGCAGTACATAATAACAATCACTTTTAAATTTCAAAATTCAAAATCACCAGTCTATAGCAACAACAAATTAATGTTCATACAAGCAGCCAGTAAAGTCAGTTATTGATGATTCATTTGCAATTAGACAGTAAGGATGACCAAATGACAGGAGTAAAACAAAAGCAATGAACATATATGCAAAAGCTGCTTCATCTGCCAAGCCCTTCTTCTTTCCCTTTGACGAATATGAAGAATCCATAATCCCTGCATATATCACCAATTCACTCACTTCATTCATTACGCATCAAAATTAGAACATGTTAATTTCTCTCTACTAGGAAAGAAGAGTTTTCTATTTCTATAATTTCTTTTACTTTCTTTTTTGATGAAATGGACAAAATGCAATAAAGAAGAAAATACCATATATGGCCTTTACATTTTCTTTTTTGATAAATAAGGCAACTTTAAATAAAACTAACAAGAAAAAGTGTTCAAATTTCTAATGATGATTCTGATGTCCTCTTGCATCCCTTGGTATGGCCGAGTTGATTGTCTCTATTGAGTTATAAACTTACAGAAGAAGCAAAGAAGAGCAACAGTATGTGGGAGCTTCATTCCTCAGGATGTAGCAATCAAGATAAAGAAGACGACTAATCACACAGTTGAGATGTTAGAAATAGGAGACATGAGCCTAAACAGAGGAGATGAATACTAATTGGACTCATTTTGGCAAATAGTCATCCCATTTGTGTTCAGCTTGCTCAAATTACTCAGAAGGATAAAAAACTCCTTAATTTAACTATGACAGGATGAAAATTGTTCATGTTGTAAGTAATCTGAATTGTGGTGATATTCCTAAATCCTCACATACTATTCCATTTCCCCAAATACTCATGGGATAAAACTCACTTGAAGTTGGCCCCATAACATATTTCTTAGTTCAACTACAGCTCTTCACAGATTCACCACTACTTTTTCTCCATCGCCCACAATTCAATGAAAGAATAATCAAAAGTTTCCAATCACAAAGTGAAAATAGAAGATAGTCTGTATTATGAGCTCATAGTCTACGGTGAAGTGATTTACAAGTTTATTGGCATCCAGTTTCAACCATAAGACAAATAAAATTACAACTTTAGGTGCATATCTAACCTCTCTAATATCTGCATCAGAGTAAAAATGAATGCTAAAATCCAGCAGTAGCATCAAACCTGTTGTTCCATTTAGATAACAAATGACAAACGCAAAAAGCTTTAATTTGTCATGTAAAGTGGCCAACAGAAACCAAAGGAGCTGTATAACAACAACTAAACGATGCGCTCATCCATGAGAAACACAAAAGCAATAGCTCACATAGTTCGCTCTCTTGTGCTGTGTATTAATTCTATTGCTCCATTAGATTAAAAAAAATGAGAAAGCAAGGAGACTTGGATGAAACCAAGCAATCACAAAAATAAAATAAAACATACAAATCAGAGCCAAATACATGCAGAATGAAATAAAATAATGTACAATGTAACATTGAATTCAAAAACTCACTATTTTTGTAATAGCTCATGGATGAATTCAGCACAACATGTACGAATGAAATCAATATCTTCTTCAGGAAAGGGATCGGCAAGATCAAACATCTGTAACACCAAAACCAGACGAAACATTGACTTAGTAACTTAAAAACAATAAAGTAAAACAACAGTTCTGAAATATAAATTTACCTCTTGAGTAAAGTCAGTCGTGCCTAGAGTGATAATATTGTAAAGATGCTTCAGCCTCGGCCTTTGCTTCTGCTCTTGCAATGGCCAACATAGTCTCCAATTCCTCCCTAGTCACGATGTTTGAGGAATGGTGGCATACGGGGGCTCCAAAGTAATCCCGTATCCCTACCCCTCCTCCAACTCCCCTGACACGGCCTGGATGCTCGTGTTTGCCAGTAGCAACTGTGAGGATGTCATTCCTGCCCTCCGACTTAAAAGAGCCCTCAGCTTGTTATTTTCTAAGTTCATCCTGTAACATAATACAAAATAACAAACATAAGTAATAATGTACGTTTCTTATGTAATTAATTACAATAACGATATATACTTACAATTCTTTCACCAACTATACGAGACTGTTCACTCGTATAAGTCCCACTCCTCTTTTGGTGGGCAAATTGCCATTTTTCTTCTCGACGAATCGGAGATGGCGGAGAAAGAAGAACAGAAGGATCAGATTGAGATGCTTCTTCCAATCTCTTCCGTTTGGCCGCTAACAAGTCTCTTTCAGCCTTTGCATAACCCCCACGAGACATTGTATGAGGGCAATCATTCTTTCTACCACTCTCTTGTGCTTTTTGCCTTTTTGCCTGCGAATAAGAAATGATACAAAAGGAAAGTGTTATAATCAATTAAGATAATTGCTAAGTAAATAAAATAAAAAATAAGTCAACTGACCAAAGATTCTGGAGTAGTCCGAAGCCTAACAAATTCTTGCCAAGTCGCTTGATCAAGAAATGTATATGTGTTGCACGGATTAGGACGAGGCTGACCATCTTGCACCTCAATATGAATGTAATTGTTGGTCAGACTTGTCTTAAACTTGCTCCAGCGCTCATAACAATACGTCATCGTCTTGTTGTACAAGATCTCACTTTGAGGAACGTCGTAGGTGAGCTGAAATACATGCATTGAAGGAGTAAGTGACAAATGAAGTGACATTTGATAATAATTAATTACATACAGAAGAGAATTGTATACCTGAATAGTGTCCCAAATATGCTGCTTCACCTTTGGCTCGACATTTCTCCACTCCTCTATCAAGATGCTCGGCTTGTTACTTGCAAGGAGGCCGACGAAACTCCTATATCGTTGTGCATTAGGCCCGATTGGTTTCCAATGTCTATCAAACTCAATCGGTATCTTTTGGCCTGCACTCCGACTGAGGGAAACATCTGTCAACCGTGTGGCACGTCTGCCCATCCGTACAGACTGGCTACTGTGCTCACTACGACCCTGGCTCGGAGCATTGCTAGGTTCGCCCTGGTTAACACTAGCTGGCTGACTCTCCTGAGCACTAGGTGACTGACCCAGAGGTAGAGGAGGTGGCTGATCCTCTGCACTAGGACGCTGGGGATCCGTCATTTTCCTGTAACGACAACAAAGAAAGATAAATCCTAAGCTATGACATGTAAAGACTATATCGATAAAATAACTAAACATATTCTTCAGATAATAATCATAATCATAATTACTTTAGTTAGTTAAGGTCAAAGTAGTATCATAAAGAGATATCCTCCCATATTCCCTCGTGATGATCATTTCTTGTGCCGTGCGCATTATCTGATTCATCTTCTTCGTTCAGTTCTGGTAGACCCCTGGAAAAAGAAGGAGTCTCAAGAAGATCATAATTTGAGTGACTTTTCTCGTCAATATCAACGACCCTTTTTCCTTGGAGAGCTACAGACCACATTTTATTTGCCTGATCAGTGATATAGAACACTTGTTGCGCCTGATCTGCCATAATGAAAGGTTCATCTCCAAAACTTCTACTATTCAGATCTACTAATGTAAATCCTAACCTATCGATCTTCACACCATTATTGACATCAACCCACTTGCATTTGAAAATGGGAAATCTAATTTTAACATAGTCAACCACCCAAATCTCTTCAATCACCCCATAATAAGGTATAGCAGCCAACGTAGGGTTCTTATCTTTCGAACTAGAGAAGTGCATAGATTCAGCCACTAATACAACACCACTGTTCTGGACGGTGCTCTTATCATCTACGGACTTCGTGTAAAAGGTATAACCATTGATCACAAATGAAGTCCAACTTATGACATCAACTTCAGGACCACGTGCTAACCAATTTATTGTATCAGAAACACATTCTTCTCTGTCAACCTTTTGTTTGAACCAATGTGCGAAAGTTCTGTTATGCTCCCTGATTAACCTTTGTTCGCTCATTCGACTATTTTGTTTCCGTACAATTTCTTTATGGGCATTCATGTAATATTGAACTTCATCAACATTGTTCAAGATGTACAGGTGGACTTGTTGCAATTCATCAGCATCTATGCTCTTTACTGTTGCCCCGCGTCTACCCCCTTCTTGATCATGACGCTTAGGAAGGCCAATATGTCGTACATTTGACAAATACTGTTGACAAAATTCCATAGCTTCTTCAGAAACATATTTTTGAACAATAGATGCTTCAGGCCGATTGGGGTTCTTCACATACCCTTTTAGTATTTTCATAGTTCTTTCGATCGGGTACATCCACCGGAAATAGATAGGGCCACACAACTTTATCTCCCTCACTAGATGAACAACCAAGTGTACCATGATATCAAAAAAGGACGGAAGAAAAAGCTTCTCAAGCTGGCATAAGATAATGTATCCTTCATTTTCCAATTCCTCCAATCTTTCCGTGTCAATGACTTTGCAACAAATGGCATTGAAGAAGAAACAAAGTCTAGTCAATATGTGTTGAAGATCATATTCGGCAATGCCTCGAATAGCTACTGGGAGTAGTTGTTGCATTAAGACATGACAATCATGAGACTTTAGCCCTATTAACTTCAAGTCTTTCATCGATACAAGCTTTTTAAAATTTGAACAATACCCTGAGGGAACTTTAGCGCCATGTAAACACTCACAAAAGCTTCTTTTCTTAACCTTAGACAAAGTATGAGCAGCTGGAGGACAAAATGTTCTATTACCGTATGGCCTTGGATGTAAATCTTCTCGTATTCCCATTTCTTGCAAGTCTAATCTTGCCTTCACGCCATCCTTAGAACTTCCCTGTATGTTGAGCAGTGTCCCAACAATACTATCACATACGTTCTTCTCCACATGCATGAAATCAATACAGTGTCTGACGTCAAGATTGCGCCAATATGGAAGATCGAAGAAGACGGACCTTTTTTTCCATATATTTTTCTCATTTCTACTCTTTGATGACTTACCAAACATAGTATTGATATTTTTCACCTTTTCATAAATTTTCTCCCCAGTCAATGCCTCTGGAGCATCTTCAAACTCTTGGCCACCGAAAAAAACTTTTTTTAATCTACGATAAGGGTGGCTTCGTCTTAAAAATCGCCTATGCCCAAGGTAAACCGTCTTTCTTCCATGTTGAAGTTGATGGTAGCATGTGCCTTCTTCACATATCGGACAAGCTTTGTGGCCTTTAACACTATATCCTGACAAGTTCCCATATGCAGGGAAGTCATTTATAGTACAAAAGATCATTGCTCGCATATTAAAAGTCTCCTTCTTGTTCGCATCAAAAACATCAACACCTTTATCCCACAACTCTTTTAAGTCTTCGATCAAGGGTTCTAGGTAAACATCTATGTCATTTCCGGGTTGCTTTGGTCCCGAAATCAACATAGACAACATAATGTACTTTCGTTTCATACATAACAAAGGAGATAAGTTGTAAATTACCAACAGAACAGGCCATGAACTATGTATACAGCTTAGGCTACCATAAGGATTCATACCATCTGTGCTAAGCCCAAGCCTAAGATTCCTAGGTTCTTCACCGAAGCTAGGAAATAATTGATCGATTTTTTTCCATTGAGAAGAATCAGCTGGATGTCGAAGCTTTCCATCAGAAATCCGCTCATCTGCATGCCATCTCAAATTTTTGGCATCAATTTCATTAGCAAATAGGCGCTTGAACCTTGGAATGATTGGAAGATACCACAACACTTTTGCAGGGCCCTTATTTGATTTATACCTCGGAGTTTCACATATCGGACATTGCTCCTTCTCTTCATGATCTTTTCTATACAATATGCAATCATTAGGGCAAGCATGGATCTTTTTATACTTCATCCCTAATGGACACAGTATTTTCTTAGCATCATAGTATCGACAAGGCAACACATTATCATCAGGAAGCATATCTTTAAAGGCCTCAAGCGTTTCTGAAAAACTCTTGTCGCTCCATCCATGCTGTGCTTTCAAGCTTACCAATTTCAATACAGCATTCAGCAATTGGTATTTTTTACACCCCGGGTACAACGGCTTCTCAGCATCACTGCACATATTACCATATACATGTGATTGTTGAAAAGCCTCTTCTCCTACATCACGAATAATGTCCTCTATCCGATCATCCATATCCGTGTCATTATCATCACAAGTCACTTCCCCCTGTTGAGATGCACTTGGCATTTCTAATTGTTCACCATGCCATACCCATATTACATACGTCTTACAAAACCCTTCACAAATTAAATGTGTATATATATCTGCAGCACTTAATCGCTTCTCATTCAAACATTTTACACAAGGGCAATAAAACATCCCACTATCATCATCGGCATTTCTTTTTGCAAAGTCTAAAAAACCCTTGACCCCAACATCATATTCAACACTCATCCGTTTAGCTTGTATCCAACTACGATCCATATATTCTAACACCTTTTTTTTGTTTTGTACTTTTTCCCTGGAAAAGGTAGGAGAATGATGAGAGCATGCAATCATTACACCCAAGTACATAGTGTAACTAGAAGTAAACAAAGAATATCGTGATTTAGAGTAGCGTGTGAGGAAAAAATGGAATGAGGGAAAGTGGAATAGAGAAGGAGTGAGGGAATGAGGATTTGGCGGAGAAGGAATTTGTTCGTATTTGAAAATAAGACCATCTTCAATAGTATGGTTATGTCTAGTGTGCAAGCCATGATTCGCAGTATCTGAGAAGCACATGATAAGCTTGTGGAAGGTGGAATGACCAATGTACTAAGTGGAGGAACTAGGTTTTCATGGGTCCCGCCAGAGCCGGGCTGGGTCAAACTAAATGTAGACGGAGCTTTCTCTCAGTACAACCATGTCGTAGCAGCGGGTGGTCTCATCCGTGATGAGTATGGCAACTTCATTCGAGAATTCATATTTAGTTGTGCTGAGGGTGATGCACTCTCTGTCGAGTTATAGGGATGCATTCATGGGTTGAGAATTGCATGGGACATGGGTTTTCGCAAGATCATCCTTGAATTTGATTCGACTGAAGCAATCTCGCTCATTCTAAATGAAAGAGAGGTGGAGATGCATGCAGATTCTCTACTGATTCAAGAAGCCATTGGACTACTTCAGCGACAATGGGAAGTAAGTGTTAATTATGTTAGCCGATGGATTAATGTTGTTACGGATCTTCTTGCCAAAGAGGGGCAATCGTCAATGTCTGGAGTTCATTTTGTTACTGAGGCGCCTGAAGCGCTTGCACGGATTATTGTGAAGGAAAAGGGTTAGATAATGTTGGGTTTCCTTTTATTATTATAAAAAAAAATATGGCATGTAAAAGTAAAATAAGAAGCAAAGGTAACGTGTTTAAGGTATTTATTTAGTTACAAATTCTCTTTCAAACATTTTGACAAACACCTACTACGCAACAAGATTTCTACATCGTTATCCAAATTAAACCACTTAACGAATCAACAGAACCTCACAGCTGACAAGACATTAATTCTTAAAGTCATTAATCAAAATAAAAGCCCTAATTTACTGGCTGAAATTAGCATCAAAAGAGAAGGAAAATCGTACTTGACAAATCAGATTATACTCTTCAAACTTCCTTTAACAACACAAACCAGATAAATTCTGCGGCGCTCACATAGTAAGAGGCTAATCAGAGCAGGGGAGATTAATTACCAATTGCTTCTAAGCTGTGATGACAGTTGCTGGCGGTGCTGGAAATAGAGCCAGATCTGTGATGGTGGCTTCCCAGAACGAGATTGACGGAGGCGTCGGTGATGGCTTAAGGGGGCGTCGGTGATGATGGGAGCTTGAGTTACGGTGGAATGGAAGGGAAAAGACGGTGGAGATGGAGTGGAAGACGGATTTGGGAGGTGAGAGACAGGTTGACGGTGGGGTTAATCTGTGATGGTGGCGGCCCAGAAAGAGATTGACGGAGGCGGAGGGATAGAGAAAGAGGGCGTCGGTGATGATGGGGGCTTGAGTTACGGTGGAATGGAAGGGAAAAGACGGTGGAGATGGAGTGGAAGACGGATTTGGTGTCGAGAGTGAGACTTGGAGTCGATTTCAGAAATGGATCCGATGGCGCGCAACGGAGCTCGGTTGAAATTTGGGGAAAGTTTTAAGACCGGTTAAGTAGATTAACCGGTCTAAAATGAAGTTTTTAAGACCGGTTGTGATACAACCGGTCTTAAAACTCAACTTTTATAGACCGGTTTTATAGCAACCGGTCTTTAAAATATTAATTTTTAGACCGGTTATTATAATAACCGGTCTAAAAATTAATATTTTAAGACCGGTTAGTGTACAACCGGTCTAAATTGTATTTTTTAGACCGGTTATTATAATAACCGGTCTCCCAAATTCTTTATAATTACGTAAATGCCACCGCGCATTTCTTTTAGACCTCATTTACTACAACCGGTTTAAATGTGCCGGTCTAAATCACCTTTTTTGTACTAGTGAAAGTTGCCCAAGTCAGTTCATTCAAGTATAGCAAAGCCTAAATGAAGAGACTCATATTTAAGAGTGTATTATAGTAGTACAAATCTAAACTCAAAGACATAAATATAAGCTTGGAGGGGTGAATTGGACCCAAATGCATGTCCTATCATACCATAGACATTAATGAGGGTGAATAGCACACATCAAATGCATGTTCTAATATATTATGGATATTCATGTGTATAAGTACTTGGGAAAGTATTATTGGGTCTCAAGGCGCCTTACTTGGAGTTACAAGAGACGATACTTGAAGACTAATTTAATTAGAGTACATTAATTTTCTGTTTAATACATTGTTTGGCCTTTATAATTTGATTTATCTTGGCTTTTGTTCCCTATCGGTTCAAAACATAGGTTTTGATCCCTGAGTTTCCTTTTGTCTAAATTAGTGCTTATGAATTTTAATTCCAGGGCACAACAAGACATGCACTTGGCCATAAAACTGCAATATTATGACCCGATTTACCTCCTCCACGTGTATATTTATGTCAGTGACCTTTAATATGGTGATTTGGGTTCCCAACACATGTAGGTTATAACTAAGTACTTTATTTAATTTCTTTAATGTCCCTAATTTAGATAAATATTTTTTATATAGAAGTATAATCTAGGATGCCAACATGGAAACCATCTTGAATTACATCAGATATTATTGGCATTGTTAGAGTTTGATGGGAAAAAATTGATTGAAAAATAGGAAAAAGATTATTAGGGTCAGATGTTGGGCATCTATTCCGGACTGACCTCATTCGGCCCTTGCCACATGTACTAGACGCAAACATTAATATTTGAGTCAATGTGCTTATTTAGAATAGTAATTGGAGTCTTTAAAAGTAGCTTTTCAATCATGATTCACGGTATATAAGGTAAGCATGTGAGAAGCGTTTTTTCTCAATTTACTTGAAAAGTACTTATAAACTACAAATAAGCTATTCCAAAAAAGTGAACTTCAGGGATTTTAATTGAGATCAGAGGGTTCGTCGAAACATATGAACTGGGCTTTGAATGTCAGTTTTATGATCATTCGATGTGGGTCCTTTTTTTTTAATTTGAAAAACTCAATAAGCCCAAAAAGGCCGAAATGTCAGGTCAAACAGGTTTAAAAAGATAAAGTGGGCCCAATTTATCAATATAGACAAAAATTTCAACCACCAATCAAAAACAAAAGTTATTAATGGGGTTGAGTCTAGTGGAAAAAGTTAATCTCTTATAATATGACAAGCCAAAGTCTAAATCTTCATTGAAAGAAGTATTTATATTTAGTGCCCGATAGTGCTTCAAATAAGATTACTTCTAATATGAGGATATATGTGCTTAGAAAACAAAACAAAAAAGTTAGGGTTGTTTGATATTTTGTTTTTTATACCACACGGTTGTTTAATTCTACACTCTTATCTTTTTATTCTTCAAATAATTTTTATAATAATTTTTTAAAACAAGTTTTTAAAATAAAATATATATATTTTTAAATCATTATTTCAAAAAAAAAAACATATCTAGCTAAGTTGGTAAACTGAAAAATAAAAGAATTGTTTATTTTGCTAACATAATTGTCGCTTATGTAAAAATGATGTCATCCACCTTTTTTTAAAATTGTAGGGAAAAAGTAACTAAACATAAAAAAGAACAATTTTTCTAAAAAAAAATTTTATCTTTTTCAATAAGACACAACTAAAATACAATTTTCAAAAGAAATTATTTTGGGAAAATCCCTCAAAAAGAACTTTTAAAGTAGTAAAAGACGGAAAGGTGCTCGGAAATATAATATCCCAGATCAGTACAAGTACGTCAACTGGAATACTAGAATTGAATGTAAAATGACAGATTTGGCTCTCTGATGAAAGAAAAGAAGTTGATGACAAAAGAAGTTGACGCGATACAGGGTGAGCGTCAGCGCACGGGAACGTAAGTGGGAGGCGATACAAACAAGAGTGAGGTATGTACTTTATTGAGTCGACAATGTTCTTCCCCCGCGTGGTCGAGCTGAAGCAAAACCATTTTCGTCTTTATTTGGGTGGGAAACTTTGCGGGGTATTTGGGTTTGAAGGACGTGAATGTTGATGAGTGGTATGGGCAAAAATGTAAATGCTGCCTGAAGCAGGGAGGAGGTTGGGATGGTTAATGACGGGCAGTTTCAGGGTTGTGGTTGAAGAGAATAAATCGGGTGGATTTTGTAAGAAACGATTAATATGAAGTTGAAAAACCCTAATATAGATTTGTGAAAGATTGAGGTACCCATTTAGTTTTGTTTTTGTGAACTAACAGTGTGTTATTTATTTGTTGCAGGATACGTAAAAAAATGGATGGTAATATTGGTTCAAGCTGTGCAAAGGAGTTGTTTTGTTACTTTCACGTAGGGGGAAATCTGAACGTAATAATGACGGTGAAGTTAAATATATTGGAGGCAGTGTGAGGGTAAAGGTACTAAAAGATGGGATAAGAGTGGAATATTTAAGAGAAATTATATCAAGATTGACAAGTCATGAAGGGAGCAGTTGTGATATTAAATACACATTAATGTTTGATGAGAGGACATTAATTGATCTTGACAATGATGGTGAAATTGAAAACCTATTTCGGTTCAATGAAAGCAGTGCGCATGTGTTTATAGCCCATATAGAGAATGGCAATGAATCATTGCCAATGAATGATGCACATATGTAAGTTCATAATATTTTGTTCATTCCCAAGCTGATAATAAGTTATAAAAAGTGTTGTAATTGTTGTATGCAGGAGCCACAGATTCTTGGAATGGTCACTGGAAGCAGAGGTATCTCCCATGACACATGGCAATGATCTTGAGGCTGTGTCATTTGAAATTGGTGGTGGATGTATAACTTATGAGACAGAACAAACAAATTTTAGTAACACGAGCTATTTGAAATGGTCAGGAGTAATTTCCGGGGTTGGGCAGCATTTTCCTCATGCCGATGCATTAAGAGAAGCCTTGTACAAGTATAGCATTGCCACAAGTTTATGTATAAATATGATAGGAATAGCAAGGACAAGATGTATATCAAGTGTATAGTAGAGGGTTGTCCTTGGAAATTATGTGCGTCTGCAGTGGGCAGGAGTTCTGGAATACTGTGTGTGACAAAATTCATAAAAGATCATGTTCATTCAGCTCAAGATCATTTGCAAGTGAGCGGCCATGGTGCAAGATCTACTTTGACATTATCAATAATAATCGACGAGATTAGGAATCATACCGAGAAGCGTCCAACTGAGATTATGAAGACACTGTAAAGGGAGTATGGTGTGAAGCTAACATATAAACAGGCATATAGGGCAAAGGAAAAGGAAATGGACGACATACATGGAAAACTGGAACAATCATACATGTTAATCCCATGGATATGCCAAAGGTTGAAGGAAATTGATGCTAATACAGTTGCTGAATGGGTAGCATATGGTTACAGGTTTGAAAGAGTTTTTATTGCATATGGGTCATGTATACAGGGTTTCATGGGAGGTGCAAGACATGTACTATATGTTGATGGAACTCATTTACGTGGGCCTTTTAAGGGGACTTTACTTGCAGCTTCAGCCTATGATACGGATAATGAGTTGTTGCTGTTTGCCATAGCAATTGTGAAGGGAGAGACACTAGACGATTGGACTTAGTTCATGCATATGATTAAAAGGATTGTTGGTTCCATGGAGTTGACAATTGTGTCAAATCGTCACAATGGCATAATAGGTGCTGTGGCAACAATATTTGGAGGGCATCGTCATGCATTCTGTTATAGACATGTTAAGGAGAACTTCAGTGCAGAGATACTGAAAATAAACAGGAGAAAGAGAAAGACTAGTACCCGGTCAAAGGAGGATGGATTGATGCTTCTTGACAAGATTGCATATGCAAGGCGTGTGGATGACTTTGATAAAGCAATGGAAAAGATACAGGAGCACTATCAAGAGTTATATGAATGGATTAACAATCATGGTGATGTTGATAGGTGGGCTCTTAACAAGTTCCCATACAAATGATGGGATAACATAACAACCAATATCGCTGAGTCATTCAATGCATGGATGGTGAAGGAGAGGAAGTATAATGTAGCCCAACTAATTCATGCACATCGTGAGAAAGTAGCAAAGAAGATGCATGCCTCTTATGTGGCAATGACCAAGTGGAAGAATTGTGTTGGGCCAAATATAGATGCAAAGGTAATGGAAACTGTGAGTGGAAGTGAGCATATGGGGTGTGAAGATTATGGGCAGGGTAGATTTTGTGTGCATATAGGACGTGGAGACCATGGGGTTGACTTGCGATCACGGAAATGTAGTTGTGGGGCATGGCAGATGAGTGGGATTCCATGTACACATGTGTGTACAGCTGTCAAGGTTGTGCACGGCAACATCTATGACTATGTTGAGGATTGTTTTAAGATAGAAGCTCAGCAACAGATCTACCAGCACAGCATGATTCCGGTTGTGACAATAGACATGCCCAATGTCAATGATTATATGCATTATAACATGGAAAACATGTTTGAAGCTACGTTCCTCCACCCTCCAATCACAAGTCGACCTCCTGGAAGACCAAGAGTAAAGAGGCAGGAATCACAGTTCCAAAATAAAAAGATCTACCATTGTACACGATGCCATGAAGCAGGACACACAATAAGGACGTGCAAAAATCCCAACCCATGTTGAACTCTAATTATCATCTTTGATGCTTCATCTTTTTTATTGTATATATGTTTTGGTTTGACCCGTCAATGGTTTTTGGAATGAAGGGATGGGGTCATGGGAAGCAGTTTTTATATGTAATGTATGAGTGTCGTGTCATGTCAGTGACAAAAAA
This sequence comes from Inga laurina, assembly GCA_963855925.1. Lineage (NCBI taxonomy): Eukaryota > Viridiplantae > Streptophyta > Magnoliopsida > Fabales > Fabaceae > Inga > Inga laurina. Next base: position 26,833,951 of record OY979704.1, read on the forward strand.
ACATTAAGAAGTAGTAAGATCTTAATGTCATGTTGTCACTGAAAGTTTATGTACCTAGCCACTACTTTTGTACACAACTATAGTGTTGATTATGTATAGTTTGGCAACTAATTCTCAAGGTTTAATCAATATGCAAATACAAATGTATAGTTTATTAGACTGCTATATGTTATCTACTTTTTATCAATATAGTTTGTTGGAATGCTGCTGCAGTGTAGGAATGAATATGAACATGGAGCATTTTTGTATGTAATGTATGCAGTGTCATGTCAGTGACAAAAAACATCATCTTAATGTCCTATTGTCACTGAAAGTTTATTTACCTAGTCACTATTTGGTACTGAACTATATTGTTGATTATGTATATTTTGGCAACTAATTATGTAGTTTGAATCAATATGCGAATACATATATATAGTTTGTTGGACTACTGTATGTTCTCTACTTTTAATCAATATAGTTTGTTGGAATGCTGATGCTGTGTAGAAATGAATATGAACAAGTTTTATGTGATATTAAGAAACTGTAATAGTAATAGTAGATTGATAATCTATAACATGCAGCTTCTGAAAATGGTATATAAGCTGGGAAATTGGAAACCAAGCACAAAAACTAGTAAATTAACATCTCGTATGCAATGATGGTAACCCATGTTCACTGTAACTAGTAACTAGGACGTTATTTGTCCAATTTTGTATATAACTCAAGTGACACACGTGAGACTCGAGTGCTCCATTATGAAAAAACTAGCCACTTCATGTGGTATCTTGCGAAGCTTGTGTTCCTAACTTGAGTGGTGTAATAGAACTCGAGTTATTGATTAAAACTGTTTCCTCAAACAAAACCGACTACATCAGTGGGCAGTGACCGCGTCGAGTTTCTTTTGGGAGTTAGTATTGATGAAAACATGTACTCTAATATTGTCCCCCATGTTCATGATGACAAAACTTATACAATTTCGATAGACTAAGGTTTGTGTTACTTAATTACATAATGATCAAACCAAAAATATATTCATCAACCACCATACAACACATTAAGCCACGAAATAGAATAAACATTGTGATTGCAATTATAGGCCATCACACCATAAAGTTACGAAGCAGACAACATGATATCAGTAACACATGAACCATAAAGAATACATTATACAGAGAAGCAATGCTCTCTACTCGAGCTCATACTAGGAATATGTCTCACGGTCATGTCTCCCCCTTGTTGTTGTCATCTAGAAGGGTAAAGGTCGTACATAAATTGAAGGTTGCAGAGGAAGAAGGTGGAATGCGAAGAGGAGCTACTGGTGGCATAGGGTCTGTGTCAGTGGTAAAACAAGGTGGTGTATAGGGTGTAACTGCAGTGACAGGTTCAATGAGGGCAGAGGTTTGATCATGGGAGCCAGATCATGTACGAGAGGGGTCCTGTGTGGGATTGGTACTTGAGGGCTCAGAACTGGATTGTGGAATAGCTTCTGGGTCTTGAGGGATGGGAACCTTAAAGAGTGTGGTAGGATCCAGGGGTGTCAACATAACATGGGTTGACGATGGAGCACATGGAGCATTTTCAGTGAGTAAGTTTGCAGGAGTTGTAGATGATGGTGTAGATGGAACAGGTGTAGCATTACGCTGTGACGGCATATCAGAAGGAGGAAAGTTGAAGTGATCTCTGAGGACAGCTTCATAAGTATCAAGGTGATGATTAAATTCCCTCAACTGCTGGGTATAAGCATCTTGCATTTGAAATAGCCTCTCGAAGTTCTCATTAATGCCAATAACCAAACGTTTTACTTGATGATCAACCATTTCAACCAGATAGGCATTTGAGACCTTTATGTGGTCTGTGGTTGTCTTCAATGCATCCTATATGTAGTTCTGAATTGTGGCTGCCATGAATGAGGGTCCAGGAGACCCAACTCTTGATGATTGTCCCTCATCCACTTTGGGTCTCTCAGATTCTATTTCCTTCCTTTTCTTTGTTGTTGTACTTGTAGAAGCACCCACTGGCAGCTTAATATTCATTCTGCTTAGTTGAATACTGTCAAACCTTGGAATACGAACAATTTGCTCATTAGGTTTGAGGTACCAGATATTGTGCAGCGTCAAAAAGTGAGAGATCAGTTGCAGAAATGGTAGAGGGGTACTCCTTGTGGAAGATTTCCTGTATCTGTTTATTTCATTGTAAATGTGTTCCCCTATGTTCCTATGTTCTTTAGACAGAATTAAGGCCATCAGCTGGTAATCTTGTCCCACAGAGTGAGTAAAATTGTTGGATTTGTTGACCATAGATCGTGAGTATATGTACCACACAATTCGATGTAAATCACTCAACGAGCTAGGTTTGAAAGTTAAAGTTTTACTTCCACCCATTGGCTTCAGAATCTGACATATTTTTACATCATTGAATTCTTTTACAGGCCCTGTTGGAGGATTGTCTATGCCAAGGTAAGTGTTAATCAATGCAGGAGATAGTTGAATCTTTTGGCCCCTAACAGTTGACTCTAATCTTTCTTCTATCAGTTCGCCCACCTCATCACAAACCTCAACCACCTCCAAGTTACAGTAGAAGTGCCTCACTACAGAGGGACTATATGACGTTTTGATGGTTAACCAATGTTCATAGTACTGAAACCAAGTGTACAAATCTAAAGTGAGTGTGTCCTTAATATGTTGTAGATCCAGATAAACAACAGGACAGAATAATCTATGAGTGAAATCATCGTCATACCTGCTCTTATCATTAGGCTCTAGTGACTCTGAATTGAAATCTGGTGGTGGTCCCAGAAGCTCATCCTCCAGTTCAGGAAGTACATTACACTTTGGTTTTTTATTTGAAGTTGATGCACCCCCATATTTGGATTTTGTGGGTGCTTGCAATGTCTGATCAACCAATTAAGTCACAAGCTTTGTTATCTTCCGTTCTAAGTCTTCTTCTGTTTTATCTGTGGAGGTTGAGGCCAAATGTTCTGTAGGCACTGACACGACTAGTTCCTTTGAAATGGGAGAGGCTACTTTTGGCCGTTTCTGCTGTGATTCTGCTATCACAACCCCCTGTGACCTGGTCGGTTGTTCTGGTGGAAGTCACTCCTGAACTTTTGGTCGAGGCTTCCTCAGTTGTTTCAATGGCTTACTCCCTTTCGATGGCAACTTCTGTGAATCATGAGATTCTTTCTTGCCACTGTCAGAGCCCTTGGTATGTACCATTGCACCAGATGCAAGAATGACAAAGTGCGATGCTAGGGCTAGTCGAAACTCTGCTTCTCGACTCGCTCAAGGTTACAGGGAATAGAGCTTTTACGACACAGTTGTTTGAATGGTATTTACGGTTACATAGAACTCAACTGACTAATAGTACATTTCTCGTCAGTTAACTCAAGGGCTATAGAAGTCGGAGGTCGAGTGGAGTGAACAGAAAATAAGAGCAAAAGATATACATATACCAACACACATTTTCTTTTCCCTTTTAATATTCAGAGCGTCAGGTCCAAGACACTGACAAGTCTATAGATAGATAGGAGGGGGCAAAAAGATAGATAGATACACTCTATGACAGGCAAGAAAAGATCTATGGCTACTAAAATTGATTTTGAGAAGGTGTATGATACGATTCGTTGGTATTTTATTTTGAAGTGTTTTAAGGAGGCTAATTTGCCTCCTATATATTATCCTTAATGTCATTAGGCAGTGCATCTCTTCTCCCGTGATGCTGATTTTGTGGGAAGATAATAAAACTTCGGAATTCTCTCCATCTCCAGGTATACGCCAAGGTGATCTCATCTCCCCTTATTTTTTTGCTATTGGCATTGAAAAACTTGCACATTTAATTTAGGAGGAAATTCACCATGTGTAACCCTCTGCCTTATAAACAGTAATTATAATTTGAAAATACGTAATTAAGATGAGTTAGAGACCAACGGATGATAAAATTTCATTTTTAATCCCATCCTTGAGATATGGTTTTACAAATTTCTTTCGAAATCGGTTTCGCCTAGTCTCCTATTCACATTTCGAATATAACTCCCTGTGTAGTTAAACCACATTCATACATATCAGAGTGTACAGCCAAAATTCCCAGCAACCCTCGGTTTTCATATATATATCAACTAAGGGTTTATAAATTCCTATTTAGGGAATTATACAACCATATCCAAAATAATATTTACAAAGTATACAGTGTTCCCCAATCAGAATTTAATAACCAATATCCCAAAATTAAATGACCCTACAGAGGTCCTAGCCGCCTTTGGTCGTCTCCTTCCCTTTTGAGCCACTTGCCCTGTCTGAAGGTTAGTCAATGAAAAGAATGAGATTCAAAAGAATACCAATAATAACAAATCACTCATACCATACATAATCACAAAGCATGCAATGATATCATCAAGCAGCATAGTAGCACGAAACACAGCATATAAGCTATCACATACACACATAATCACATAGTCTCATTCCCTGTATCTCCACAACCCCAGAGGCATGGTCCTCCCACTGGAACCACCGATGGGCTGCAGGTGAAGGATTCACAAATAGTCTTTCGGCTTTCACATATAGCCTTACGGCTTCCACATAGTCACATCCCCCGTAAACCCGCCGCCCCGCAGGCACAGTCCTCCCACCGAAACCACCGATGGGCCGCAGGTGAAGGACAGAAAAATAATAATAAATCAAACATACAGTGTATCACATATCGTATAAGGGAAAATGTCACTACCTTGTTCTTTTTGAGCGTGCTTTGGCACAATCTACTTACGAGCAGGGCAAATATCAAATCCTAAAAACCAAATCAAGGACGACGGATTAATCTTATTTCCAAGTTCTTGACTCCATAACACTTAAAGTTGGTTATCATTTGAACTCTTCATGTGGCTACTACAATTTGATTAGATTAAGAAAGTTATTTAATATGATATGTATTTTCTAAAACACATTAGACATCTTCCTTAATTCCCTCCTTCACACTCCTCCTTAATTATTGTTAAGGAAGCATCAATAGAGATAAATTAGGAAAAATAGACAAATATGAAAAATTTATCTCATATTTAGGATCAATATCAACTCCCTAAATATGTTTGTTTGTATCACAAGTGCACGAGTTACACCAAGTAATAAAGTGATAAGTAGAGATCGTTCCTACGGAGATTTGATTAACAAATTAGTCAAACAATAGGCTTAGTGAATTCAATAAAGTTGAACTAAAACAAGTTTTTGATGTGGAAAGAGACTTTTGAAAACCATTTTTAAGACTAAAAATTGATTAAAAACAAATGATTCTTTGACTTCAAGGATTAAATGGAGCCTATGATTATTTCTCCTCTTTGCACTTCATAAAACTAGATTAATTTCCTCTCAAATAGTACTTTTTTCAATGAATATATATGTTAGTCTAAGGTTAAAAAGCACTAGACAAAGCTCTCTCAAGTCAAAATCAAGTTTCTCTTCATTAAAATGCACAATCTCTTGCTACAATTAATGAAAATCAGCTTTAAGCATCAACCTCAATGTGACAATGCAAGGTTAGTAAATATATCTCTATTTTACCAACAAACTATCCATTTATCAAGTAAACTTCAAGTCAAGCATGATTTTAACCAAGTTTTACACCTCGATGAGCTTTCTCAAGTCAAACCAAAGTGAACAACTCATCCTAAATGGTGGCGAAACACTTAGAAGCATTAAGTAAAGGGTAAAATCAACACATATATATCATTAGCTATCAAAAGAGGGGAGTATTCAAGTCTTAATCCATACAAATGTTCAAAATAATCCTAGAATGAAAAGTTTAGGTACTCATGTTCAGCAAATGGCCAAAAATACACCAAATAGCTATAGCCATATCAAAAAAAATGAAGAAAGGGAAAGGAATAGGCAAAACCAAGGGAAATGAGCTTGAATCTCTTTAAATCTTTAACCTCCACTTGAATCTTCTTCAAGAACACCAAATCCTAGCAAAGAGAGGCTCCCAAGTACCTCCCAAATTGCCCAAGAAGTGAAGAATGACGATGCTCTTCATGAATTTCAATGTTTAAAGCCCTAGAATCAATTTTTTACCTCAAAACACAAAGCTTCATTTACTGTCGTTGGTTGCAGCCAAGAGAGTCCTTGGCTGCTGCTAAGCAGTTTCTGCCTTACTTCTGGCTGATGCCAGAGAATGCTTTGGCTAAGGCCAAAAAATTTTTGTCATGCTTTTGGTTAAGGCCAAAAAGTTTCTGTCTTGCTTCTGCCTAAGGCCAAGGAATGCATTGGCTGAGGCCAAAAATTCCTCTTCATCTTTTGTTGTTTTTCCATGGTGTATTAACTTTCTAAGCTCCTTTCCAACTTCTTAGTCATTGATTTGTGCTTTAAATGGCTCCACATGAGGCTCAAATGATAACCTATCAACACAAGAAAGCCTATAATAGCCAATGTTGATGAAATATGGCAAAATATTCACACTTAACCAAAGAGTTCTATCCCTTTATCCAAAATATCAACTAGGAACATTTCCTTTGCATATGTATCCCCAAATATGTATGAATTCACCAAAAAGTGTGGGAAATTAAAGGCAAATGTGCTGAAATGACATGAATTTCATGAGGTTAACACACCTCCAAGCTTGAACTTTTGCTTGTCCTCAAGTAAAACAAGCTAAGTGATGAAAGAGCTGGATTAGTCAATCATCTACTTAATATACATGCATAATGAATTCCTCATTGGTTGTTCAAGATGATATATTCAATAGGAAAAAAAATGGAATAGAGAAGAATGCATGGTTCACAATTTAAAACAGGTTTCTTAGCAATTTTCAAAATGTGTGTGTGTGTGTGTGTGTGTGTGTGTGTGTGTAAGGAGAGTTAAATAAAAATTTTCCTGCTAATATGTCCTGATCAAATGCAACACTTCAACATGTATAAAGCAACCTCAATATTAGGACTTTATATGCCAATATTCTACTCTCTCTCCACTAATAGATCATTCCACACAATTTCAAAACCAATAGGACTTTATAAGCTTGTAATGTGGCCAATGGTTAAGTTTATTGAAAGAATGGGGAAACAAAGAGGATTCAAATTTCTTGATATAAATGACAATACAGAATTACTCTCTTTGTACAACACAAAATTTTCTTTCAAGAAGCCAAACACTCCCCCCCAAACTTATTTAACATGCCACTTGTGCATTGATAAATAATGTTGTTTAAGACATTGAAATTGTGTTAATCCTAGAGTGCATAGACAACAAGCTCGCCATATATCAGGTAGATAAGGTCCTTCTTCCACTTGACATTGTGCTTCCTAAGGCTGCTTCGTCACCTTCGGTAGCAGCGGTAGCGAAAGCAGATCCTCCTAAATCTGAAAACATAAAGTCCAGCGTCTGCAAATGAGAGTGAGGTTGGTAAAGATGAGGATAATAAGGCTAATACAGTGGAATCTTCTGCAGCTTCTGTGAATGTTTACAGTGAGATGATACCTATTATTGTTATTGGAGTGGAGTTTATTGGTGCATGGAGCCATGATATATATGGAGCGAAAGCGCAGACACTGGATTACAAACCATTTTTTCTTGATTTTTGGTTAATATTGCTGTCGGCCATTTCTGTTATACTTAGTTTTCATTTTGATGAGTTATTCCACTCCCATCAACCATGTCTGACAAACATAAATGGAATCAGAGGTTCAGATCTTCAACTTCGGGTGTTTACTGGAGGACGCAAGTGGGCTAAGTCGTGTCTTCCAAACGATCGAAGGGAGAAAGAAATGACAGGTATACACCATGCGTGACCCACACACACTAAAATCAAGCCTATATGGTTCCTTTTAACTGCTTTGGTAAAATTGCCCTAATTTGTAACATTTATGTGTACGTTAATGCCTCTGAAAACTTAATGGTGCCAGATGCCCTGCCATATAACGTTGTTGTCAAAATTTCACCTTCACCTTTTTAAAAATTTATTATCAGGGGCACTATAGACTTTTTAATAATTTATAGCTAATTATGGAATAAAATTAATTTATGTAGTCCATCTAAATATTGCTTCAAACGGAACATAATTTTTTAAAGTCTTAATCATATATAATCCCAATCTCAATCCCAGTCCAGCAAAATTTAGTGCTGGATACCAAACAGTAGGGCCTAATAGTTCATGCATTAAAATAATCCTTGCAAAATCTTTATCAAAATCTCATGAACAAGATCCTTGTAAGGCTGCCCATAAAATCTTTACGTCGATGAAGTGTATAGCCTTATCCCCGTATGCTCTCATCACTGACCCTTCTTTTATAGTCAAACATTACAAATTATGGTCCAATTCTATCACCAAGAGTTGCCGGCCCCAGCTTTTCTTCAATGTGCATGGTTCCTGATTTCTAAGAACGAACCTTATTGTATACTCGATATGAGAGTTTGTATGCTCTTCCTAAGTTTTTGCAAATTTTTTATTAAAGCATTTAGTTTATTTGGCCCATCTCGGGAGCTGGATGCTGGCATGGTTAGAAAAACAAAATAGTCAGTGAAAAAAATTTAGTTGATGATTATATATTAGATATAATAAGCTATTGCTCTATATGGGTGTGTGTATCATATATTTTTGTATCCAAATATTATTAGACTTGAATGTGATAAAATGCTCAATGTTAGGAAAGTTAATAAGGAAGTTCTTGTGCACCGTTTGATTTTAGGAAGGAATTTCATTTCAGGACATCTTCAGTAAGTTTTTATTTGTGAACACTCACAAACGCAGGATTATTCTAGTATATAGAATGCAATGAAATAAAAAAATATTAAAACAATTTAGAGATGCACCTTGAAGCGTATCGTTATATGTTGGTCCATGTATGTGTATCACATAAAATTTAAAAAAATAAATAACATTAATCATAAATAATAGTTATAAATATAATTTATAAATTTTATTGTGAGGTAGATGGATTACTCTGGCCATAATAAATTCTATTACACAAATAATAAATACAAGAACTAATAAGATATTGATATCACATATTTGGAAAGAAAATAAATTTTTTCATTAGCTGATACATTTAAAATTACCTCACAATTCAACCAATAAATGAATTCAATTAAGAACCTCATAGTAGAAGTAGTAGTAAAGCACTTTATTTTCGCTGATAAATTTCTTCACAGTGTTCATTAATGTTGTAACACTATTATTTCTATGTTACAAAAAGGGGTAAAAAAACATGAATTTCTTAATTTCATTTTGTGCTTTAGGATGAACCTTGTTGATTTCTTAAAAAATTGAAATTCTCACTTAAAAAATCAAAAATTTAAAACTGTAAATTTAAGTGGTTTTAACAAAATTCGGTTCATTCAGATGTAATAAGCTTACAAGTGTACGTATTTATAAATGTTTATATAATTTTAATTATATATAAACGTGTATACATAGACTAAAATATATGTTTGATACTCCCTCATATCCCTAATATATCTCATATTAAGGACTAAAGGGAGCCCGTAACAATGGTTGAATGTGTTAGAAGAGCGTTAGGACTGTGACATCTATAATTAATAAAACAATTAAATAATTCTTATGAGTCGCTTGATCTGTAAATAATGTGCATATCCTTCGAACTTATAAAAAAATTTATATGGTTAGTATGACAAAGAGAAGCCTTTTTTTCCCGTCAACGTGAGTTTAAAATATTATTAAAAAATATTAATATTAAAATGCGTACTTTTTCGGCCCCTGGTAATTAATCCACTTAGTATGTTCATCATGTTTTCAAAAATATCTATTATGAAAATAAAATAATGGATAGATGACTATCTAAATCATGAGCAAAAGTTTTCCTAAAGTGTTGGAGACTCAATTTACATATATTTTTTATTAAAAAAATGATGAAACTCATTGTTGGCTTCATATATATAAGATCAATATCAAGCTTTTGCCGCTACATTCTACCTAGACTGATTATTAAACCAAGTGAAACGAGACACCATCATTGGAATTTCAAAAAAGACGAGTATCAAAAGGCAGGTTTTGAAATTCATAATATATGGGTTCTTATCTCCATAGTTTTAGTCTGTTTAATTATCATGCAAATAAGAATAAAATTTGTTTACTAAAAGGACATAGGCACAATACGTACAAATTATCAATAATAACGCGGAACATAATTTAAAGCCTTCATATGTACAAAATGTAAAAATACCTATGAAAAAAATGAAGAATATTAATGTGAATTTCATACATAATTAATTTAAACGGTTTCCCATGACACTGGTCGATGGAATTCATCATATAATTCTATCCGATCCTCTATGACCAATCTGTGAAAGTCATCGAACGAAAGATTCTGAGTCTGAGGCGGTACATCGCTAGCTTGTGTAGTTTCAATGTTACTGGTGTTAGCTTGATCAGATAATTCTATCTGATCCTCCATGATCAATCTGTGAAAGTCATCGAACAAAAGATTCTGAGTCTGAGGCGGCACATCGCTAACTGGTGTAGTTTCGCTGTTACTGGTGTTAGCTTGATCGTCGGAAACTGTCTGAAACGACACATTGTTATTGTGTATCGTGGTCGTCATCACAACCACGTTCACCGTGCTTGCCGCCGTCGCACTCCTCGCCACTATTCTGCCGCATACGGAGGGAAGAGAAACAACAAACGGAAAAATAGTCTCCTGCGAGTTTGTGGCACCAGATAAGGGTGATGGGGTTGGCACGACGGTACCGGAAAGAGACACTATGGGCAAGGGTCCGGGGATGTTGAAGTTTGGTTGGAAGTAGGGGATGATGTTGGCAAGTTGCCCAGAGGCATTTAACACAGTGACAGAAACTTGGTGACAGCAACAGAACTGGAGGAGCCATTGCACAATGTTGGCGCCCTCAGGGATGTGGATGACAATCTCGGTGAGTGGTGGTGATGTCTTGGGTTTGTTCTTTAAATCATTGGGTCTTCCCACGGGCCTTCTTACTTGCCGGAGAATATGGTTGTTGCCAATGGCTTCGCCGGCAGGGATTTCAACAAAGGCCTCGAGTGGTGGTGGCAGCGTCCTGGGCTTGTTCTTTGAACCCTTAGGTCTTCCCATGGCTCTTTTTGGTGGAAGGGTTGTTGGATTTGCCGGCACCTGAGAAGATCAAAATTGTTAATTACATCTCTTATTTACAAGAAGAATGGCAAAGAAAACCGCATGGATATCCAAGAATATCAAAATCCCTATTGAAAGAGGGAATGCTATGGATTCTGTACGGGGAGGACAAATTTGAGGGGGAAAAAGAGACTCTCTATATCATGCAAAGAACTGGAAAACTAAATTGGATCGGAAAGTTAACTAATTAGAAAGAGATTTGGAACATAGAAGAACTCGTGGATTTGGAAAAGAACCTTTTACTTAAATCAATGGATATACAATAAAACAGGGTCCGATGGGGGGAAATAAATAATCATATATGCTTAGTCATGCTGTAGATCTCAAAATCTACACTTTTAGGAAATGCGATTGTGTGTAGTTCCTTGATAGGGAAAATTAATTTTTTAGTCCTCCGACTTTTAATTTATTCATCACTCAGTCTCTCAACCATGATTAGTGCGACTCAGTCCCTAATATGGCCATACACAATTTACATGGATATGGAAGAATTTTTATAGTTACATGCTACTCCTTAACTCACATATAATCACACAGAGTTATTCCAAAACTCTCAATGAGAGTATTGATATGACTATATTTACTGAAGATAAAGTGAATGAATTTATATGGGACAACCCGAATGCAAGAAATTTGGGAATTTAGACTTATGGTGGCCGGTGAGAATAAGGTGAATAAGGAATGGAGCCTGGATTTTATTTTGCTAAGAAACATTTTTTTTCCAACAATTTCGGTAGATCATGAGGTTAACAATTGAAAGAGATTTGGAACATGGAAGAACTCGTGGGTGTGGAAATGAAACTTTTACCTAGATCCATGATTAATGACAATAAAGTTTTAGACATAATAATCAAAATTATAAGAAGTGTTATCAAACGTACCTTAGAGCAGGGAATATTTTTGCGAATAGGAATCGGGTGTTAGGGAGTGATGCTTAGACAATCCTCCAAGCTATTTGAATGAATGATGATAGTAACTTTGAAGAGTCATAAGCGTGTGTCTATATATACTGTTTTCAGGCGGTGTGATGAGTTTCCTATCTTCCATGTATTATTATTATCAAACTATTTAAATTTAAAAATATAACATATTTAAATATTTATTTTTAATTTAAATTTAAATAATCGAGAAACGATATAACATATTACATACTCTAGAACTAAACGTTGGTTTTCCAAAGAAAAAAAGTCCAACGTATCAAGAATTCCTCTTTTTCCAAATCATAAAACTTTTTATACCAATAAAAAGGTTATAGATTTGACTCAATAATTTTAGATATATAATTTTGTAAAAAAATTCACAGGTAATTATCATTTAATAAATGTTATATAAATTATTTGAATCTTGAATGATTGAAAATTTGTTTTGACTGTAAATTTGTTTGCTTAAAGGTAAACAAAAATATATTATCTTCAACCTTCATAAAAAATATTATTTAAATAACCACCGTATGAGTATTCATCTAAATTTTAAAAATAATAATGAATGATGAAACTGAAAACAATAAATATATAAAATACTTAATATATTACTTTTAAGATCTAAATTCTTAGCTCATCTCTCATTACCTGCATTTCTGTATTCTATGTTGAGCCGTTAGAATGGGGTGAGTCCATCGGGCTAGCCCATTTAAGTGGAGGGCCGGGCTTATATTTTAGGGTGTGCAAAAGGAACTCAAGCTTAAACGGAAGGGCTCAAAAATAGAAGGGCTAGCCCGTTAGGATTGAGGGCTAACCCTTTTAAGCCCGCCTATTTTTATTTGGACTAAAAGATACATTTAGTCATTTATGTTTACTCCAAGGTTCAATTAAATCTTTTAAATTTATAAAGTGTACTTTTGGTTCCTTAACCCTAACACCGTTAGTCTCATAGCTGACTATACAATTAAATAAAAATAGGGAAAATCTGAATTAAATCCAACTAAAATGCTAAAATATAAATTTAGGCTTACACTTCTAGCAAATTTTTTCTTAGTCTAGGAGACCTAATTAGTGATTTGTGATGTGGTTAAACGACCATAATATCCCTCCATAATTAAAAAGCTATAAATAATACTCTACAATTTATATATTGAACTCCATACCCTATGTGGAAAAGTTAAGAAGTCTCACCAAAAAATAATTTAATAAGATATCAACACGGTAGGAACAGTAGGATTCGATATGATTGAAGATCCAATCAATCCCATGAATTATGCTATCCTACCATTTACTTCTTATAAGTAGTCAATGGATTGTTCCCTTACATGAGGTTCAAATTAGAATGATATTAGCCAGAAGCCTAGAACCTAGAGTGAGAAAATTAATGCAATAACATAGATCTGAAAAGAAAAACTCAGTGTTAATTTACCTAATAGTGTACGTAATCGCAGCTTTTCCTGTTTAAAGAAGGAATTACTCCCTCCAGTCCTAATTATAAGGTAAAGTTGATTTTTTTGGAGAAAATAAAGAAGTCAATTAAATTACTTTAGAGTATTTTTAATTTTATTTTTTTCTCCAAACTAATTAATATGAGTAATAAACTAATATATAATCTTAGGATACTAAAAATATAAACACTAAAGTAATTTAATTGACTTCCTTGATTTCTCCAAAAAAGTCAACTTTGTCTTATAATTAGGACTGGGGGAGTAGTTAAGTACCTCTTTCTGCATGCTTAAACTGTAAATCAATACTTCCTCCTATCCTTATTATAAGACTTATTTATGGAGTTGATCTTAGTCCTAAATATAAGGCATAGTTTTCATATGTGTCAATATTTCTCTAATTTACCCCTATTGATGCTCCCTCAACCATAATCAAGAAGGAGAGGGAATTAAGGAATTAAGGAAGATGATTAGGGTATTTTAGAGAATACATGTTATATTAACTATTTCAACTAACTTCCTTAATTTAATTAAGTTAGATAAATATGTTTTATATTAAAAATAAGAGGGAGTATTATATAACCAACCACAAGACTAACTAGCAAATATAAGAAAAACATAAGCATTACAAAACCATATTTTAAATTTCTACGGAGCGTAGAGGATAACTAATCACAATATCACATGTATCATTGGCGGACATCTCAAAAAAAGTCATGTCATATATTGTCTGGATCAATCACAGATTTACTGGAAAGAAAAAAGCTAAGGACATTTTGATCTTTTAACTATATTCAAAAATTCCTAATAAATTTTCTTGTCCTAATTAAGAATTTGTTAAAAATATATGTCTAAATTTAGATTTTGATATTTTAACAGGATTTAATTCGAATTTTCCCAATAAAATAGTCTTGAATTTTAAAGATATAAAAAGAAATTCTTGTACATTCTAACTGATCAATTAAGAAATAATAATTAAATAACCAGCTCTATCTTCTTCATTAAATAATAATTATTCTATGACTACGCGTGATTGAGATGATAGTCCTTTTATCAAACTCAACAAAGTCTTTAACAAAATTATAACTAGGTATTAAATGATTTTCTAAGGTTCGGAATAAGAATCCAGGGCATCTGGTCACAATGTTGCCAAGTTGAGAGCAAGATGCACCTTTGGATAGTAAGAAATCAAGCTTAGGCCAAATACTCTTCCAAGGATCACTCGGAAGCAATCTTGGTGACATTGCAAATCTGAGAGTTCATAAAAGCACGGCTTCTGAAAAGGGCGAGAACGAAATCTGGTTAATAACTTGAGAGAGAAGGGCTGGGAAATCGCCGATGTGGTTCAGCAGGAGAATCCACAGTTGCTAATGAGGTCAGTCAATTCACTGTGAAAGACATTTTCTCTTAAGTGGGCATACATGCGGCTGTGCTGTAAATGGGAGGAACATTGGAGTGGAGAAGCCATTAATGGAAGAGAGTGAGGAGTATGCATCGGTGGAAAGAAGACGGGCAGTTATTAAATTATTAAAATTCTTTTATATTTTTAAAATTTAAAAATATTTTATTTAACTGCACAATCAACATTTTCCGTTAAATAAGACTAATGGTGTTAGGATTAAGGGACTAAAAGTATACTTTTTTAAACTTAAGGGACAAAAATTGAAACTTGAAATAAACATAAAGGACTAAATGAATATTTTAGCCTTTTATTTATTTAAATAAAAATACTCACTTTTATTATGCAACACTTAAGATAGTATAATTTTAGTCAAACTTTTCTTAGAATTTTTTCAAGATTTTCTCAAATTAAATTTTAAATTAAATAATATTATAACAAAGAAAATTTAATAGGCATACGTAAATTGTTTGTGTATAATATGAGAGTTTCTCTTGCTTTTTAACTATTAACATTTTTTGTGTGATTACCTAAACGAAGGCAATTATTTAGTTTTATTTATTGTTGAGTTGGGACAGTAGTTTATTGGTGTATGAAGTTTTAATTGTATTTGTGATTGAACTTTAGATAATAGTTTAACATTTTATTTTATGAATATATATGGCTTGAATTATAATGTTAAGAGATTTATTATTTTACTTTTAGATATTTCAAAATAGTTTTAAAAAAATCAAATTTATTAAAATTATATGAAAGCCCACAGGTTGGCCATGAGCACGAATGTCTAAGGTTAGGCTACAATAATATGATGATTTTATGGTATGTGGGCATTTCAAGCTCAATCTTTTTAAGCTCTGGCTTGACAAGGGCCAGCCCTTTAGGGCTAGACTAGCCCATGTTGATAACTCTAATTCTATGCCGCGCCTCAAAAGGGACAAGTTCATGTATTTTTCCTTGATTATTGTTGAGGGAGTATCAATAAGGTTAAATTAGGAAAAGATTGACAAAAATGAAAACTATGTCTTATACTTATGACTAATATCAACTACCCAAATGTATCTTATGTTAAGGCCCAGAGAGAATACTAAATAATACCTGCACTTGGAAGTAGATTCCCATGTCAACAGGGATGTTCTTTACGTCAATGTGGTCATCTAGATTCTCACCAGCCATAAGCAGTGCACACGCAACATGAGAAGATACGTAATTAATCAACAGAGGACCAGATATTCCAAGGTGAAAATCAAAAGAAAGAAAACATTATCTAGAAGATGCATCAAATTGATTAAAATGAGTTGACAATCACATACGTAATCAATGTTTTATAATTGTTAGTATATTTTCTTGTAAGTTCAGAAAAGATAATATTCTAATACATCGCAAAATATAGTGACTGGCATGATGGTGAGAGAGACAACATCCACCGTCGTGAAGGTGGTGGCGACGATGATGGTGCTTCAAGACTTAGAAAATACACATTCCAGCTGCAATTCATCGCCTCATATTATGAATGTTCAGTTCGGTGAAAGTTATAAGTCTATCACTCCACATCATCATCTAAACGTTCCTGTACAATTAGAAAATAGAACAGATGAAGAACGAGATATGATGAACTCAGTTAATGATAAACCGATAGCCGCCATGCGAAGAGAGAGGGTGATAGCCGGCGGAGACGACGGTGGTGATGAATAAGACGTTTTGTCATCGAAACTAAACAATTATGCTTCACCATCCTTTCGTAACCACCAGAGAGATTAAGACAACGATGTGATAACGATGAAATCCAAGAACGATGAGTTGTATGATGATTTCTGGAATTCTGTGAGTCCTATTGTTGATCTCTCTCCATTTAAGGGAGTTTGAGAGTAATACTTTTTTTTTTAAAAAAAGTACTTTTTATTTTATAGCAAATATATCTAAAACCTAGAGAAGCCATTTGAGACCCTCTTCCTCTGATCAAGTCCTCTTAAAATATTTCTGGACTATTGGAAAATACATTAAAGTCTTGAATTTTTTATTATCCGCTACTATTGTCGAAAAAAATAATTGACGACTATTGCTATGTTGAGTATCTAGTTTTAGCGGCGATTTATTTTTGCCGTCATGAGAATGTAATAATAGCTCATAGGGAGATTAAAATTGAGTTTTCAAGAAAGATATGAGTTGATATATATCAAGTGTTAAAGATAAGTTGTAAATATCCATGCATTTCTTTCAAGTATATGTCTGCAAAGCATAGGGAGATGCATAACACATAAGCGAGCTGAAGAAATAAAAAAAAAAGTAAAAACAATCAGTGCATAAGAAAATTACTTTTCACCCATTCAAAATGTCGTGTCAAATAACATTAACTAAAATTTTTACGCTGAAACAAAAAGATTCAGTATTTTCAAAATAAATAATACCATAAAGCAAGAAACATAAATTGAAAAAAATAAAATATCAAGTGCATGTTATCATGGGTATGAACAATGAAGCATATTCATGTACTGTTCAGTAAACTTGGCAAATATAACGATTGATAAATGCTAAAATTATCCTTGAAAAAGCTTTAGTACTTCAAGCAAATACTCACTCTGACAAAATCAACCGCCATTTCAATGTTTCTGCAATGATCTCATAAGCCACTTGCTGATTTACAAGATGTGCAATAAACTTGATTGCAGCTAGCAATAGAGAGTATCCATGAAAGGTACCTAAACAAACATAAAAGAGGAAATCTAGTTTAATTTAATAGTTTGATCTTGAAAGAAGACAACAACACTCCAAGAAAACTGCGATAGATTAACTTTTCATTTTGCTTATATGCTCTCTTAAGCTGCAAGACAATTCTTCTCAATAAAAGATCACCGACCTTAGGAAATTTGGTGTTCGCAACCGCAGCCAACGCAGCAAAAACTAACATCAGTAAAACTGAGAGAAGCCAATTGAGACATCATACATGAGGGGGCAAAACAAACCTTTTCCTCTAATTAGATTATCTGAGAATAATTCTAGAATTATATCTTTTATACTACCTCTGGTCACACTACGACAAGATATTATATTAAGGATGGGAGGTAATATTAGAAGCATTAACCTGCTTAATGCTTCTTTTGTCTTGAACTTGTCTTTAGGTTTTGAATCCCCATCTAACCTTCCATGTCCATCCTCTTTCATCCTAATATTTGCATCTACAATGACTATACGGCTCTTTTGATATGCTTGGATAGAATGCTAGAATGAAAAGTTAAAATCAACTACAAAAGTATTCAGTAATAATAAATCAAGTATAATAATTATAATCTAAATCTCATCATAAGTAAGCAATCAACATGAATTATTCAAAGCAACTGGTCCAAGGGATTTTACTCAGGTGGTTATTTTTCAACGGAAAAATCTGCAAAGCACTCCTCATGGACTCTGATATAACAAGCTCAGTCTGCTTCCTCGCTGGAGTTTGTAGTGGAAGGCTTAAAGACAGGAATGAAGAGTCCCCATATTATTTGTTTTGTTGGGACATTATGAGGAAGGTAAATTCATTGTAAACATTTTTGTAATGAGGTTTCAATGAAATGAAAAATTGTATTTTTCCCAGTACCTTGTGCACAATATATATTATTGACAGATTTGTTATATTCTTAAGATTATTTAACCATAGTTATTCTTCATTATTTTTAATATTTCGCTTCCCGAGTTTTTGATATAATGAGGATACAGCACTAGTAACCCTAGAACACCTTAAATCACCTTGAAGGCTCATCACTAGAATGTTCGGGACAATAAGTTAAACAAGCAAAATATTTACAATGAGGATATATCAGTATCAGGTTCAGGCCTGCTGAAGAGGAAATTATTAGTATTAGATTTCTTGCCTACCCATCTATGAGTAGACTGTAAATGTTTAGGACCAACAGTTTGAGCTACTATTAATGTTGAACATATTGTAGGTATTTTGGGTTAGTTAAAAACAAAGAGATGATTGAGGAGAATCATAAAGAATACTCGCTCTGATCCTTAATATTAGACATATTTAACTAATTTGATTAAATTAAGCAAATTAATTAAGTTGGTTAATATAACATGTATTTTCTATTACACCTTGATCATCATCCTTAATTTCTTTTTTTCTCTTTTCTCTTGATTATTGTTGAGGGAGCATCAATAGGGATAAATTAAAAAAATATTGACAAATACAAAAAATAGGGAAAAAGATAAATAAATACTACTTGAACTTTAAAATCTCAAATCAGTGATTTCCCAAAAACTTGAGTTGTCAATTACTATACTATTTTTGTCAATCCTATTATTCTTATTAGCAACAAAACCAATTTAGGATTTTGAAGTTCAAGTGGTATTTATTTATCTTTTTCCCTAAAAAATATATCTTATATTTAAGACGAAAATCAACTTTTTAAATATCTCCTAATTAAGGACCGAAGGGAGCATGTCACAAGACGATAGCCACTACTTCATCCTCCGTGAGTTCAAGGAAATAGAATATGCCATAAATAATACCTTTTTACCATTAAAAAAACAAGAGGTTCTTACACCAAAGTGATCCATCTGCCACTTAATAGATTAAATTAAATTGGTCCTAATAATTAGCAACATGACATTCCAAAATCATCAACTATCCTATCAAGTCATGTGCAGCAACCAAAATTTGTAGAATAGTCTTCAAAGCCTTCAGCTCCCTCTCGTACTTGCAAATTTCTTCGCTCACCCCATTGATTCTTTCTAAAGTCGGCCATATATAAACGGACCATCAAGCTAGTCAAAATAGTTGCAGCACCAAGGTTCTTGAAGGACACACACCGGAACAGCATTAATTGCAAGAATCAAATCATAATCATAAAGAATTAGATAAAAAAAAGTCATTATTTTGATCACAAACAAGGAGAATAGTTATCATTAATTAATCTGGTCAGAAACAAAAGCGTAAGCAGCAACAAATGTAACTTATAAATTAAAACCTTCTCCAAATCACAATTGACAACAAATCAGAATAGAAATATCTTCCAAATCATTTTAATCAAACCAAGTTATCATAGGAAGATCGAATAGGTTTATTGGTTTAATCAGATCACGGAGAACTTCACTCGGAATCAACAACTACGCTCAGGTTCGGACAGCCTTCAATCAATCGTTCACTTTGACGGCTCAGGTTCGGACGGCTTTCAACACAAAAGACGAATCAAAGTGGCCGGCGACTGATATAAGAAAAACAAGGAACGTAGAAGAGAGCAACCTACGTCCAGAAAAGGAGACCATAGATCGCAATTCACCTGCTAGCTACAACTAACCTGCTTCTTCTCACGTTCTCTCCATGTCGTGTTGCGTGGAAGATCTTCACCTTCATCCATCGTTGAGAACCCTCTCGCCTTGAATGGCTTTTCTGGCGGCTTCTGATGGCCTTTCCATCGCCACCAATGGCTTCCGTCACGGACGCTCCACACTCACCGCCAAATCTGCGATGTGCAATTTTATTTGTCATTATTGTCTTCGTTTTCGCTTAATTTTTTTTTTAATATTGTCTGCTCTGCGATTTTTGTTTGTGATTATTGGCTGCCATTGACAGCGACGGAGCTTTGTGGATCAAGGCAAATGGCAGGGAGTGTCCGACTATGGCTGTCATCGTCGTTGATTGCTTTTGGCATTTCTTGATTCTCAGATTTGTATGTGTTAGGTGCTATTTTTGGTCGTTTTTGTTCTCCGATCATGCTCTCTGACGGTGGTTCAAGGTGTCGAAGGTGTCTGGTTCAAGCTTGCTTCGATAGTTTTTTTATTTAATTTCATGGGTATTTTTCCTTTTTTGATAACAAAAATTTTAAAAAAGGGGTTAGGTTCAGCCATGATCCAAGGGTAGGGCGAAATCTCCCTTCTTCCTAGGTCATACCAATGTTGGGCAAAGTGAGCTGTCAATTACCCTCAAGTGTTTGTTTACCTAAACACCCAGGAGCTAGGATGCCACTCCAAGCACCGCGATTGAAACCATAACTAAGTGGTACTCCCCAAAGATCAAACATGCTCCAAATGGTTGTATGCCTCACCCCTTTGCCAGCTAAACCCCATGGACGATGGGTATTTTCATGGGTATTTTGGTCTTTTCAAAATGTAAATAGATATATCAAATAAATTTTTCATCTGGTAATGTAACCCAATTGGTTTTAAATAGGATAATTTAAACCCCGAAAATCTTTCAAGCAATACATGCGTGTAGACAAGACATTTTTTATACAGTTTAATATGACATGAGTATTGGTTTTTTGTGTTAACATTCCTCTTAATACTTTCAAATCTAAAAACAAATTAAGATATAGATACAATCCTATCAAAAGTTTTACATTTTTGGAAATTGAACGAAAAATAAAAATAACTTTATATTCTAGAAAGTAATATATATTTCAATGTGTTAACCGAAAAACCTGGATCATAAATCAGGAAGTTGACAAATTTAGAAAGAAATTTGGGACATGGAGGATTTCGTGGATGCGGAAAGGAACCTTTTACTTAGATCAACGGACATAGAAGATATCAGCGTTCCATTGGAGGAAATGAATAAGCATATATGCATGATTATGCTAGAGATCTCAAAATGAACAGGTTTAGGAAGTGAGATTGTATGTAGTTTCCTTGATATGAAATTAAAGTTAAGATAAAGGAAGATAATTGTTAAATCTTATAGAAGATCAATTTAATGACAATGACTTCTTGGAAATATTACTAAAAAAGTTGTAAATTATTTATTTAAATAATTATAAACATAGAAATCTTAATCACTGATATGAAAATCTCAACTACATGAACTATAATATGATATGAATCTTAAACACTCCCCACACATACTTCAACCCAATATATTTATCATTTATATGTGGCTAAAATATACTTTTAGTCCTTTAAGTTTGCATAAGGGATACTCTTGGTCCCTTAACTTTATAAGGTATACTTTTGGTCATATAATTCTAACACCATTAATGCTGCTAACAGGAAACGCTGACGTAGCAAACTCAAGTGATAACTATGTAATTACATGTTATTAATCTTAAATTTAAAATATGTGTAAATTGAAAAATATCTAAAAACCTAATGAAACAATCAATATCAAAACATCAATTATATTAAAATATTTTAGTTTAATAATTTAAATATATTAGTTTAGTAATCTAAATATCAAAACCTCGATTTCATTTGCAGCATTTTGTTCATTTATTTTAGTTTAATAATCTAAATATATTATATTAAAAAATTTAAAACTTAAATATGCTTTGCTAGCCACACAATTATCACTTAAATTTGTTGTATCAACATTTCCAGTTGGCAACATTGAAGGTGTTAGAAATATAAGACTAAAAGTATACTTTATAAAGTTAATTGATAAAAAATATACCTCATAAAATTTAAAGGACTAAAGGTATACTTTACCTTTTATATGTTGTAAAAGTTTTAGCGGAAAAAAAATCATTTGACCTTAACGAGTCATACCTCATTAAGATTAAAATACGTTTCTTAAATAAGATGAATAGGCACAAAGCTTACAAATTATCTATAATAATGCGAAACTCAATTTAAAGCCTTCATATTTATAAAACGTAAAAGTAAACAATGTACTACGAGGGAAGTAAATAATATTAAAGTGAATTTCTTACCTACACACTGAATTCAAACAATTTTTTCATTAGAATCGATATTCTTCAAGCCTTAAATTAAAGCACGTGTCAGATTTCCCTCATATTGCCAAATACCCTCATCTAATCATCAACTCATCATTATTCAACTTCATCATCCGATCGTGATCTTGTTCATATTTTTCTTTCAATTTATCAAATAATTGCAATCCATCCTCTATGGTATCGGCCGGATTAATATAGTCATAAAACTCACTGAACAAAAGATTCATATGAGTCGAAGCGGCTTATGTTGCTGGAATTAGCCTGACGACGCAAATAGGTTCAAACATCACGTTGCTACTGAACAGCCGTGGTCATCATTACCTCCACCTTCACCATGCTTGCTGTTGTCGCACTCCTTGCAAAAATTCCGCCCCTTACAACACCGCCCTACCAACGAAGAGAAACAACAAGCGGGAAAATAGTCTCCTACGAGTTTGTGTTACCAAATAATTGTAGTGGGGTTGGCACGATAGTACCAGAAAGAGACACTATCGGCAAGGGCCCAGGGATGTTGAAGTTTGGTTGGAAGTAGGGGATGAAATTGGAAAGATAACCGGAGGCATTTAACACAGGGACGGAGACTTGGTGGTAATGTCTTGGCCTTATTCTTTGAAGCCTTGGGTCTTCCCATGGACCTTTTTGGTTGCCGGAGGATAGGGTTGTTGAAGGTGGTGGGAGGGGTTGTTGGCTGGCGGTGGTGAATTTGCTGGGGCCTAAGAAGTAATCAAAGGTGGTGAGCAAGAGATTGATAAAGGACATGATACTTAAAAAACACATATTCAAACTACGAAAATTTAATATATTTAAATATTTATTTGTGTTTAAAATATTGAAGAAACAATATAATTTTCTAAAACTAATTAAGTGCTCAGGTAGTCAATTAACTTCTGCAACGTGTATATTTATGTTTTGAGCCTTGAATAGGCTTATTTGGACTCCTAATAGTATTATACTCCTCTTGAATACTAGTCTCTTAACCTAGTCAAGGTAATAATTTTTCTCATTCTTCAAATTGCTTTTCCCTCCCTTTCTAATCACTTTAAACTGGGGATTGGGGTATGCAACCTCCAAATACTAACATTCCAGTGTCTCGCTCTTGATTTTGTCTACTTTGAGGAATCATCACTCTTCAAAGTTTTAAAATGAGTTGAGAGATGAGGGCTTTATAAGGCGTCTTTTGTTTCCCTCTACAGCCAATGTGAAACTTCACACAATCAACTCAGAGTATTAGGACAATCGGCTCTTAAGAATTAATTTGATATATATGAAGTAATTTCAAAATAGAATTTAATTTGATATAAAAATTAATCTTTTCTTGTCAATCTGCATATGTAATCATTTTGAATGTAATTTACTTAAGAATTAACATAGGAAAGTATAAATAATTATCAAAATTATAAAGTGTTTTCAAACTTACCGGGAGCAGAGAATGGAAATTGGGTGTGAGGGAGTGATGCTTAGAAAATCCTCCAAGCTATTGAATGAAGAGTGATAGCCCATTTGGTTCGATTCTATAAGAGAGGATCACATGTAATCTTGATGTAACAGACCGATTACAGTATTTGATTGGGCTTATGTAATATAAAGAGGATTATATTTTATAATATTTATCACATCATTTGATATAATCAGGATTACATTGTTAGAGCTGATGAATGACGATGTAGGCATCCTGTAGTAAAGTGAAAATGAAACTATTGCCATTATAATTTTTTAAATTGATGAAATTGCCCTTCATAAATGTTGTTAAATATTAAATAATTTTAATTACCACCATTAAATATTAAGAAATTAATTAATAATATAGAAATTTAAGAAATATTCCCCCATTAAAAAATTAAAAAAATATATATTCCGCTATTAAAAAATATTAAAATATCCCATTAAATAATATTCTCATAATTAAATATTAAAAAATTATGATGAACCCAACATGTACATTACATAATATTTTCACTATTAAATATCAAAAAATTACTATGAACCCAATGTGTACACTGCACAAAATGAAAAAAAAAAAATTATCATTAATCTACCGTATACATTATACATATATATGAAGAAGTGGTAATTTTGCCTTTTGCTATATTATTTCCATATATTCTCATGTTCGATGTAATCTAACAAACGTTTTTATGCATATGCATCATGTTTTCCTAATGACAAGTCAAACAAATTCATGTAATCATCATTACATTACATTGTATTATATTTCATTATATTACCTCCAATTCTGTAAATCAAACAGTCACTGATAGTAACATTAAAGAGTCATAAGTGTGTGTCTATATGGCGGTGTGATGTGTTACTTGTTATCCAATCATTTTCAAATTAGTTAAATTAAATTAAATTTAAACTATAAAAATATAACATTAAAAAATTCAGCACAGATATATTTATGGGATCACATTAATTCAATGCTAAAAAAAAAACTTGAGATGAGCTTTAAATCTTTTGGTTTTTAACAATTTTCTATTTTAATAGATACATAATTGAAAATTACAATAACTTTATAAATGACACTTTTTAAATTAAAAGATGAATTTTTCATTAAAAATTGTAGATTAGAAATTTTAGATCCAAACCATCTAATTAAGATTTTTTTTTATTCTAATTAAGATTTTGGGTGGTCCGGATTATCCATATGTTGGTATCGTGATTATGGTAAGAGATAGAATGTAATATAAAGATATTAAAAAAAAAAAAGAAGAAGCATGTGATAACAAGATAAATTTTATTCAATATTTTGAAATATTCATCTATAGGATAGAAAGCATTATCTATGTGGTTGATTTTATTTTTCTTTCGTTTTAATCCTGAATAAATATATTCAAGGCATCATCATTTTAAACTCTTAATTTTTTTTTTTTTTTTGGCCGAGATTTTAAACTCTTAATTGAGTGAGCAACATAAGAAAGAGTTCATATCCTTTTCCTTCTTCTCATTTTTTTTTTTCAGCTTCTCATCCCTACCCATAAATTAAAAAATAGTAATGGTTCAGATTTAATATTTTATAAAATTAGTATTATTAAATTTTTAAAAACTAAATTTATGTTATTTTATCTATATTGCAGTTATGAATTGTATATCTACAATTTTAATACTTTAAATTTATTTATTTATGTTTATAATAATAAATTTATAAAATATAAAATCTAAAGCATCCATATCTCAATCTAAATGCATCTATGAGATTCTAAAAAAAAGAAAACAAGATCGAGGAAAATGAGAGAACTCAACCCAATAACATAGAGCTATACAAGTATGGAAAAAAAAAAAAATTCTATGGAAAATAATTAATATATCTTTTGTTTTCACCTGAATTAACATATCTTTTGTTTAAAAATATGACTTATATACAAACAAATACTTAATTAAATATGTTATATTTTCTTAATTCCTAATTTATTTATTTTTTTACCTGAAGTTATATTTTCTTAGTTTAGACGATCCGATGATGATCCAAAAAGATATAAACCATCAAAACCCAAAGCCAACCCCATATATGTATATGTATGAATCACTCTGACCTTAATTCCTTCAATAGCCTCATGGATTTTCTAAGCATGACCCCCATCGACAATCCCTCACTCACCGCCGGTGATTCTTTCTCTGGCGTCGGCCAACCCTCCACCGCCAACAATTCTATTCTTCGGCCACCAAAAAGGCCCGTGGGAAGGCCCAAGGGTTCAAAGAAGAAGCCCAAGACAGTACCAGCACGGCACGAGACCAGATCTCCAAACTCCACCGTCGTCCAAATCCCCGCCGCCGGCAAACGCTCCGCTGGCAACAACGATAATCTCCGGCAAGTAAAAAGGACCGTGGGAAGACCAAAGAAGTATTCAAAGAATAAGCCCAAGAGAATACAACCAGCCATTGACATATACTCACCGACCGTCATCGAAATCCCCGCCGGTGAAAACATAGTACAGTCGCTCCTCCAGTTTTGTCGCCGTCACCAAGTCTCCCTCAACGTGTTAAATGCCTCCGGTCATCTTTCCGACATCATTCCCTTGCACCAACCAAGCCCCTCCATCCCCGGACCCTTCCCTATACTGTCTCTTTCCGGGATCGTCAGGCCAACCCCACCACCGTTAGCTGGTGCCATAAACTCGCCGGAGAATATTTTTCCGTTTGTTGTTTTTCTTTCTACGCCAGGCGGTGCTGTATGCGGCGGAAGGATAGGAAGCAGTGCGACGGCTGCAAGCGTGGTGAAGGTGGTGGCGACGATGACGACGGCGGTTCTTAGCGACGTGATTGAGACCTTATGGGGCTAAGAGCGGTCTGATACAATTATAAGATAACCAGAAAGAAAATTTTAAGGGGAAATTGTTCTAATTAATTTATGTATGAAATTTACATAAATCTTTTCATATATGATCCCTATTTATTTCTCTCATAATAGTGTATTTTTCCTTTTATAAATATTAAGGCTTTAAATTAAACCCCGCCTTATCAGCGATAGTTTGCAAGTATC
The DNA here is from genome assembly GCA_963855925.1 of Inga laurina. NCBI lineage: Eukaryota > Viridiplantae > Streptophyta > Magnoliopsida > Fabales > Fabaceae > Inga > Inga laurina. The sequence goes on from OY979704.1 coordinate 26,860,927, forward strand.
AGGATTTTTTCCAATAGGTTCTGGTTTGATATTTTGACTGCACTTCATTAGATTTTTAATTATTTTTTTTTAATTTACATATATTTAAATTAAAAATCAATGAGTAAACATTTAATTGATCAGTCATATATACATGAATGGTACGTGTTTTTCTCCCAGGCATACATTAATGGTACGTGTTAAACTTTCCCGATACTAACCCATGCTCACTTTAATCTGCACGAGTTTAACTCAACCCATTTGTCAAGTATTTTAACGGGACCATCAAGAAATAAATGGATAGGCTGCGGGCCGACCATCAGGCTACCCATCTACCCCATTACACATGAAAACTAGTAATTGATTCTTTTCTTTTACACTTTTTTTGTTTACCATGTTTTCATTCTTTTACACTTTGAGATGTTTAACCAACTCCTATTAATTTTTATACTTAATACATTTGCTACAGCGTTCCTAAATATTTTGGGCATCCACGTCTATTTTCATTTCAAAATAATAATGGAATGAGAAAAGTTTCGTATTATATATAAATTAACAACGGTTCTTGAATACGAGTCTCATGTACGACTAAATCGAATAAGATGCTATGATAGATGAACATCTCGAATTATATATAGGAAGTCAACTTGGACATTACCACGGATCATATCAGTTTCCTTCTTTTTTTTCACCAAATTAAAAGGAAACTTGACATGATCCTTGGTAATGTCCAAGTTGACTTCCTATATATAATTCGAGATATTCATCTATCATAGCATCTTATTCGATTTAGTCGTATATGAGACTCGTATTCAAGAACTGTTGTTAATTTATATATAATACGAAACTTTTCTCATTCCATTATTATTTTGAAATGAAAATAGACGTGGATGCCCAAAATATTTAGGAACGCAGTAGCAAATGTATTAAGTATAAAAATTAATAGGAGTTGGTTAAACATCTCAAAGAGTAAAAGAATGAAAACATGGTAAAAAAAGTGTAAAAGTAAAGAATCAATTACTAGTTTTCATGTACAATGGGCTAGATAGGTAAAAGTAAAAAAAGTCGCCATATCTTTTTTTAAGGAAAAATCACGATATCTTTAATTGAAAACATTACCATCTCAACATATGGACAATTTTGGACATCAAAAATCTTATTTGAATCTTCCAGATTTAAAATTTTTTATATACATCTTTTAATGATAAATTCTTTTTTTTTTTTTTTTTGAGATATACCAGTAATTGAACCAACAACCTCTAAAGTCTCAAACCAAAAGGACCGAAATTACTAGTGATAAATTCATTTTTTAATTTAAAGAAGTGTCAGATATAATATTATTTTTATTTTAAACTATGTAAATATTAAAATAATAAGTTGCTAAAATAAAAAAAAGTTAAATTAAACCAAAATAAAAAAAATTGAATAAATATTTAAATAAATTCATTTTAAATTTTAATGATTTGATAATATTTTTTGGAAGTTAATTTAAATGATTTGATAATTATCCGATAAGGTATCGGATATAATCAATCAAACCCCAAATAAACATTATGTTTATTATATACGCACGCACAGTCACAAACATTTGACCGTTCCAAGCTACGATAGCTCTAACATTATGTTATTTAGTTTGATTCAAAAATAAAAAAATAAAGTGGGCTTTGGAGTGTCAAAATTCCATTCATGGTATAATGTAAATTCCGTGGCTGCCATCGTAGGATATTATAGAGAGCAGATTCAATTTTAGTGATGGCATTTTATGCGTATCCAAATATTATATAATAGTATATGGGGCAATCAAGTTATAGGTGGCATACGATGTGATAAAGTTATAGAGCAAATCCTGAAAAAAGAGACGGTGGCATACAATATGATAAACTTGCCCAAGTAATGAAGAGACTCATATTTAAGAGGGTATTATAGTAGTAGAAATCTAAACTCAAAGACATAAATATAAGCTTGGAGGGGTAAATTGGGCCCAAATGCATGTCCTATCATACCATAGAAATTAATGAGTGTGAATAGCACACATCAAATGCATGTTCTAATATATCATGAATATTCATATGCGTGTAAGTACTTGGAAAAGTATTATTGGGTCTCAAGACGCCTTACTTGGAGTTACAAGAGACGATACTAGAAGACTAATTTAATTAGAGTATATTAATTTTATGTAAGTCAATTTTTTTATTTAATACATTGTTTGGCCTTTATAATGTGATTTTATTTTGGTTTTTGTCTCTATTGGTTCAAAACATAGGTTTTGATCCCTGAGTTTTCTTTTGTCTAAATTAGTGCTTATGAATTTTAATTCCACAGCACAACAAGACATGCACTTGGCCATAAAATTGCAATATTATGACCCGATTTACCTCCTCCGATCCACATGTATATTTATGTCAGTGACCTTTAATATGGTGATTTGGGTTCCCAACACACATAGGTTATAATTAAGTACTTTATTTAATTTCTTTAATCTCCCTAATTTAGATAAATATTTTTTATGTAGGAGTATAATCTAGGATGCCAACATGGAAACCATCTTGAATTACATCAGATATTGTTGGCAATGTTAGAGTTTTTTTTTTTTTTTGGTGAACGGCAATGTTAGAGTTTGATGGGGGAAAAATTGATTCAAAAATAGGAAAAAGATTATTAGGGTCAAATGTTGGGCATCTATTCCGGACTGACCTCATTCGGCACTTGCCATGTGTACTAGATGCAAACATTAATATTTGAGTCAATGTGCTTATTTAGAATAGTAATTGGAGTTTTTAAAAATAGGTTTTTAATCATGATTCACGATATACAAGGTAAGTATATGAGATATGTTTTATCTCAATTTACTTGGAAAGTACTTATAAGCTACAAATAAGCTATCCCAAAAAAAAAAAAACGAACTAGGGATTTTGATTGAGATAAGAGGGTTCGTCGAAACATATGAACTGGGCTTTGAATGTCTATTTTATGATCATTCGATGTGGTTCTTTTTCTTTTAATTTAAAAAACTCAATAAGCCCAAGTAGGCCGAAATGTCAGGTCAAACAGGCTAAAAAAGATAAAGTGGGCCCAATTTATTAATATAGACAAAAGTTTCAACCACCAATCAAAAACAAAAGTTACCAATAAGGGGGAGTCTAATGGAAAAGACTAATCTCTTATAACGAGCGAAAGTCTAAATCTTCATTAAAAGAAGTATTCATATTTAGTGTCTGACAGTGCTTCGAATAAGATTGCTTCTAATATGAGGATATATGTGCTTAGAAAAAAAAACAAAACAAAACAAAAAAAACAAAAGTTGTGGTTGTTTGATATTTTGTTTTTTACCACAGGGTTGTTTAATTCTACACTCTTATCTTTTTATTCTTCAAATAATTTTTATAATAATTTTTTAAAACAAGTTTTTAAAATAAAAAAACATATTTTTAAATCATTATTTCAAAAAAAAAACATATCTAAGTTGGTAAACTGAATAATAAAAGAATTGTTTATTTTGCTAACATAATTGTCGCTTTTGTAAAAATGATGTCATCCACCTTTTTTCAAAATTTTAGGGAAAAAGTAACTAAACGTAAAAAAGAACAATTTTTCTAAAAAAAAATGTTATATTTTTCAATAAGCCACAACTAAAATACAATTTTCAAAAGAAATTATTTTTCATTTTTCTCAACAAAAATTGTTTATAAAAAAAGAGCAAAAGATATACATATACCAACACACATTTTCTTTTCCCTTTTAATATTGGAAAAATCACTCTCAAGTCCCAAACAACAGAGATATTTACAGAAAAGTCCCTGAAAAAACTGAAATAGGACTTTTCTAATATTATATGTATTACACCAAAAATAAAAAGAAGCTAATAATGAAGCCCCATAATCATCATCATTCCTCATTGAAACTACATATAAAATGACATGCACAAATTTACAAATAGTTTGCAAAGTTTTCAATCAATTCCAAATTTAATCTAACAAATAAGTAAATAACAAAATATATTTGAACTTTATACTAGGAAACATTCAATTAAATTAGCTTGAAAATATTCATCCACCTCTAAAAGCTGCTCAACCCTCTTAGTCATAGTTTTTGCATTGGCTAAAACTTCTTAATGGGGGATCAATGCCACACAATGACATTTTAGTTTCAACCTTTTGAACTAAAGCATTTCCAACATAAGCACTGATTTCCACTTACTCTAATGCTAACTTAAATTGAGATCGCCATATGCTTCATTACAAGGAATGAAGCTACTTGTATATTGATAATATAAGAGATGCAAGATATCCATAATCTGCATCTACTTGACTTCACATTGTATTGCATTAGGAAAAATTGCTTTTAAAACAACTTTGACATATGCCAACTTGAATATATTTATTATATATAATAAAATATATATTGCCAAAATGGGCAATTTTTCATTGGGTTTGGGCAGGCCAAAATATGAGTTCGTCATTTTGTTTTAGTTTTTTACAAATTAAGAGGTGTATTTTTCTTGAAAACAAATTGAAATGTGAATTTTTTTTTTCATGAGTCACATTCTAACAAAGATTAAAATGATCTTATATGTTATGTTTTTATTAGATAAAGTTCAGATGATGTGGTAATCTTAAAGTATGTAAGTAGTTCTTAAGATGACAAACGTCAAGTAAGCATGATATATGATATAAATTATTATTATTTTTTGGCCTATGATATAAATTAGATTAAATAATTAAGTAAAATCTCTCCAACTTTAATTAAATCATTATGCCACATCAAATTATAATAATATGATTTGTTGTATTTTAATTTTAATTGGGAAGAGTAAAATGATGTTGTCCACCAAGAGCACCATAAGTATATTTTGTGAAACTTTAATTGCTAAATCACCATAATAAGACTAATGGTATTAAAATTAAAAGACTACAAATATACTTTAGAAATTTAATGGATTAAATTGAAACTTGATCCAAATTTAATGACGAGACAAACACAAACTTTAGGCTAAAACAAATTTAATTTATAAAATGATGATGATGATGATAATTTTATAAAATATTAAATCTGATCTATCTATTTTTTTATCTAATTAAGTACAGGGATGAGATACTAAAAAGAAAAGGAGGAGGAGGAGGATAGCATATCGTGGCTCTTTCAATTAAGAGTCAAAAACGTTGAAAGATTGAATCTTTTAATTCATGATTAAAAAATCGACCTTTATATTCCATTTTATCTTTTGCCATTTTAAATACACGTGCTGCGTACCGAGAGAAAATTTAGCTAATATCAATTAATCTAAAATCAAAAGTCGCCATATCTTTTTTTAAGGAAAAATCACGAACCTTTAATTGAAAACATCAGCATCTCAACTTATGGACAATTTGGACATCAAAAATCTTATTTGAATCTTCCAGATTTAAAATTTTTTATATACATCTTTTAATGATAAATTCTTTTTTTTTTTTTTTTGATATATACCGGATTACCAATAATCGAACTAACAACCTCATGGTCAGTTTTAACTTTAAAGTCTCAAACCAAAAGGACCGAAATTACTATTGATAAATTCATTTTTTAATTTAAAGAAGTGTCAGATATAATATTATTTTTATTTTAAATTATGTAAATATTAAAATAATAAGTTGTTAAAATATAAAAACATAAAAAAAATTAAATTAAACCAAAATAAAAAAATTGAATAAACATTTAAATAAATTCATTTTAAATTTTAATGATTTGATAATTTTTTTTGGAAGTTAATTTAAATGATTTGATAATTATCGGATAAGGTATCGGATATAATCAATCAAACCCCAAATAAACATTATGTTTATTATATACGCACGCACAGTCCCAAACATTTGACCGTTCCAAGCTACGATAACTCTAACACCCGATTCCTTCGGTAGCCTCATGGATTTTCTTAGCGTACGCATCAGCCCCATCGACAATCCTTCACTCGCTGCCGCCGCCGCCCACAATTCTATTCTCCGGCCGGGAAAAATGCCCCGGGGAAGACCTAAGGGTTCAAAGAACAGACCCAAGACAGTACCACCACCGCTCGAGACCAGATTTCTAAACTCCTCAGTTGTTGGAATCCCCGCTGGCGAACCCTTACCGCCATTCGAGGCCAGATTTCTAAACGCCGCCGCCGCCATTGGAATCCCCGCCGGCAAACCCTCTAGCAACGCCACATCCACCGTCGAAATTCCCGCGGGCGAACCCTCTGGCAACGACCATATCCTCCTACGAGTAAAAAGGCCCGTGGGCCGACCCAAGGGTTCAAAGAACAAGTCCAAGACAGTATCACCTCCGCTCGAGACCAGATTTCTAAACTCCACGGCCGCAGTTGAAGTCCCCGCCGGTGAACCCACCGCCAACAAACATGTACTTGGGCGAGTAAAAAGGCCCGTGGGAAGACCCAAAGGTTCAAAGAACAAGTCCAAGACAGCACAACCACCACCCCCACCACTCATCGAAATAAACTCAGAGATATTCATCGAAATCCCATCGGGAGCCGACGTAGTGCAGTGGCTCCTCGAGTTTTGTCGCTACTACCAAGTCTCCCTCAAAGTGTTAAATGCCTCTGGACAACTTTCCAACATCATCCCTTATCACCACCCAAGTTCCGTCATCCTTGGACCGTTTGTGATACTGTCTCTTTCCGGTATCGTCATATGGACCACAAACACGGAGGAGACCATTTTTCCTTTAGAGGTTTCTGTTGCTTCGCTGGACGGTGTTGCATGCAGCGGAACGGTAGGAAGGAGTGCCACGGCTGCTAGCATGGTGAAGGTGGTGGCGACCACCATGACTGCTGAGACTGGTTGCTACAATCCGCCTAACAACAGCAATGTAGAAACTGCACCGGTCAGCAATGCACCGCCTCAAACTCTGAATCTTCTGTTCGATGAGTTTTATGAATCTATTAATCCCAATGATCCCATAGAAGATGGCATTAAATTGTACGATAAACTGAAAGAAAAATATGAAGAAGAACGTGATCGGATGATGAAGGAAACGAATAATGATGAGTTGATGATCCATGAGGATATCCGGCAATACGAGGAAAATCTGACACCTGCTTTAAGAGTTGAACCATATCGATTCTAATGGCAAACTGTTCAAATTCATTGTGCATAGGCTCTGAGTTATGTATTTTTAAACTATAATCTTTTAAGGCCTAAATATGCGCATCTACTATCTGTTGGGATTCTTCAACTTTGTAACATCAATTATAGCTGTTTGTCCTTAAATTGGAGGACGTGGATTGTATTGATAATTGAACTATCTCAAAAAATGAAAATGGAGGAGAAAATATAAAATTATCACTTGTACATGTTTCTCATCAAAAAGGGAAAATATACAAAAAGGCGCTTATTTTTAAACTAATTGTGGCGCTTAAGAAGTGTCATATATCCTATCCCTCCAAAAATTGTAGCGGTTACATAATAAAAGCCGCTACAAAGTTCCCGCCATTTGGCGCGACCAAGACTCGCCAATAGTGTGGCGGTTATTTGTAACGGTTTCACCAATTAAACCGCTACAAAATTCTAAACATCGCCTATTTGTAGCAGTTATAAAGCTGTAACCGCTACAGAATTTTAGAGGTCGTGAAAATTATAGCGGTTATGTATAATAACCGCTACAGAACTTGAAAGGTCTTGTAATTTGTAGCGGTTATTATAGAACCGCTACAAAGTTTAGCCGCTCTAGCTTATTTGTAGCGGTTATTTCAAGAACCGCTACAAAATCGGCCAATATATAAGGCCATGCCCTCTCCCTTTTTCCCATCTAGCCATTTTGTTTCTTGAAGTTTCTCTGAGTGTTTTTTTTTAGATTTGAGCGTTCAGACATCTGTGGAAGAGTTTTTGATGTAGCATTTCTCATTATTTGTACTTGAGGTATGGACAATACATATTTTTTTGTATTTTTATTTTTATTATATTTTTGCATAATAATGTAACTAAAATGTTTTTTTTTTTTAATTTTTGTAGTTGATATGGCTTCAAGACAGAATAGGGGGAAAAGCCTGAGGTCCCCAGACCAATTTTTCGGGGTGGTAGCAGCAAGCAGGGGGCAAAGGGATGGGGCAGCGTAGAGGGAGGGCGACCGTGGGATTTCAACCCATTCCCCCACATCAACCACAAGAGTCGGCCCTACCACAGCCACCGCAGACGATCCCATAGGAGATGACCACACCAGAGGTGCCTGATTTCGGGGAGGGAGATATCAGCGTCAATAACTATGACACGAACGAGGACTTCGACATCCCGATTGAGATCAGAGAGATGGAGCAGTTTTTCGATTAGGAGGAGGTGCGAGAGCAGAACAACCCACGAGGGTCATCTTTGTGGTCTACTGGGTTTGAGGTGCAGGTCCAAGGTAAATAAATTTTTTTATTTAATAAAGTATTTATTTAAATTTGAATTACAATTTATCTAATGTGCGGTAATTGCGCAGATGAGTAAGGGAACGTGTCCCCGAGGAGGCTGGACGTGGCCGGTTTGAATAGCATGGACCAGACACTACGAGTTGTAGTGCCATGGAATGAGGGCACGGACCAGCCCATCGATAATGGGGGTCACATGTTCAACCGCTTCCTGAACGACTTAGGCTCGAATTGGATGTGGTTCCCCCTTCTACACAATTTCTGAAGGGATGGCGAGGATGAGTGATCAAATTCAAATTATGTTTTTATCTTTAAAAAAAATACTACAAAAATTTTTTTTAAAAAAAATAAAAAAATATTTGTAGCGGTTTTTAAACCACTACAAAAATAAAAATAACCGCTACTAATTAAAAACCACTACAAAATGGATACATTAACCGCTACAAATGTTATGCGGATCCCTATAAATACCCCCACCACATTTCATTTCAAACACTCCCCCATTTCTTTTCACCTTACCCCTCTTTCATTTTCTCTCATTTACAATTTTTTTTGTATGAGTTAAGGAACTTAACAATACGATCAAATATGGTAATAAGTTTTTAAATTTTTTATTTGAATACTTCTTTTCTTCGCATAAAATTTATTCTCACCATTTTTTTTCAGAAATTTCATAGCTTTATCTCAGTTTTATCTATTTTTCATACACAATCACATTGTAGTAAACAACATAATAGTTCCTTGTTACCTACTTATCCTTAATAATATTATCAATACAATCTTTATACTTATCCAACTAAATTAAATTATTCCTTTTAATTTATAAATGAGCTAAACTATTGAATAATAAGCTAATTAAATTAGCTAAACTACTAAAAAAAATAAACTATTTAATTTAATATCAAAAAAACTGAAACAAATGTTTTTATTTTTTTTTTAAATTTTCTTAATTTTTGTAGCAGTTACTAAACCGCTACTAATTAACGCGCATTTTTCAAACTGAAATTAATTTTTTTGCCGAATTTCAAATTTTGATGAAATTTGTAGGAGTTATATAACCGCTACTAAATAAAGGAAATTCATATTAGTAGCGGTTCATGAACCACTACAAAATAGCAAAAAAATTTTATTTTTCTTTTCCCGCCTTGAAAATTTCACTTTTTGATATTTTTACCGGTTATATAACCGCTAAAAATATCACAGAAAACGATTATTGCTTATGGCGATATTGTAGCGTTGGGATTGAACCGCTACAAAAGGAAGTAGCAGTTATTTTGCTTGAGTAGCGGTTTTAAATAACCACTATAAAACCGCTTGCAACATACGATTTAGTAGTGGTTTTATAAACCGCTACTAATGTTATTTGTAGCGGTTAAAATCGCTACTAATAACCATTTTTAACTACTATTAAATCACGTTTTTTTTTGTAGTGGTTGACTAAAGAAAAAACAAAATGGAATTGGAATTAGAGGTTCCATTGTACAATTGAGACCTAACCATTAAGCGAGAAGCGATGGAAACGACGGAACCAGTGAATGCCTAAGATCTTATTAAAAACAAATATGAACGATTCATTAGGTGGGATGGCGGAAGGAACCAAAAACCAATCCATTTATTCTAAGGAATTATATTTTAAGGAGTCATAGGCCTACACCTGAAATAGATAAGAGTAAATATTCGCCCATAAAAATTTGGATTTTATTGGATTTCTAATAAAAGGAAAAACAAAATAAAGATTCGTTAGAACCTTATAACATAAGAAAAACAACATTATCTATTTATATCTAGATAACAAGAATTGTCTATAATAGAAAAAGAATATTTATAACAAATAATACTTGTTTAGTTATATATCAAAACAAGATATACAAATTTTCAATAAACCAATGGATTAGAAAAAATCTCACAAAGTCCCACCATGATTCGATATATTATTCATGAAATCCATGTATATGTATATTCTATTTTAATTGTTTCATTCGCGAGGAGCCGTATGAGGTGAAAATCTCATGTACAGTTCTGTAGTAGAGATGGAATTGAGAAAAAACCATGAACTATAACCCAAAAAAATAAAAGATTCCGTAAACAACATAGAGGAAGAATGAAAGGAATATCCTCTCAGGGTAATCATATTTGCTTCAGTAGATATGCTCTTCAAGCACTTGAACCCACTTGGATCACATCTAGACAAATAGAAACAGGGCAGTAAGCAATATCACAAAATTCCCACCACAGTGGAAAAATCTGGGTACACATATTTCCAGACAAGCTAGTTACAGTAAGACCTATGGGGTAAGCAAAAGGATCTCCCGAATATTGGGTAATTGTCGTTAAACCAGGTAGAATACTTTATGAAATGGGTGAAATCATAGAAAATATAGCCAAAAAAGCTTTGCAATAGCAACATCCAAAATGCCTATACGAACTTGATTCATTATTTTGGCATAATAATTAAAATCAAAGGAAAGAGGTCTTTGGGATGAAAAAAAAATAACAATTATAGGTTTTTTTTTAAATACACAATATTTCTTTTTTTCTTTACTTCACCCTTTGCACTAAAAGAACAGGAAAAAAAATGATATGATTCAACCTCGAACCCATTTGAATGTAGCCGATATCAGCGGGGCTTGTGAATTGATGTGGATTCAAATAATAGGAACTAGTAATCGATGATATGCCTATATTGGTTATGTTATTGTTGTTGTAATCAAGAAAGCAGTACCAAATACACCTTTAGAAATATCAGAAGTGATCAGAGCTGCAATTGTACGTACTTGTAAAAAGCTCAAACGTAACAGCAGTATGATAATGCTATAGTTGTCATTGATCAAGAAGGAAATCCAAAAGGAACTTAAATTTTTAGTTTGATCGCTCAGGAATTGAGATAGTTAAATTTCACTAAAATAGTTTCATTAGCACCCGACGTATTATAAGACGAGACTATGATATATTTATAGTATTTGAATGAGATAGATTAATTAATAGATTGATTATGTCTCAATTAATAATTAATTGAGACATAATCAATCCATAATTAATATATATATATATATATATATATATATATATATATATATATATATATATATATATATATATATATATATATATATATATATATATATATATATATATTTAAAAAAACACTTCTAGTGACATTTCATTGAGGAAGAGCCACAGGAAGTCTGCACTTCCTATGGAGCTTCCTCAGATGTGGTGCTTCCTCAAAGAAGTGTCATCTAAAATATTTTTTTTAAATAATTTTTTTATATTTTTCTTTTAGAACCCTATAATTATAGTTGATAACACACTTTAAACATATTTTCTTATCCACAACAAAATGAAAAAAGTAAACCACAATCAAATAACTTCAAAATGATATAAATTAACAAATAACTAATTAACAAAATCACTACTAAGTAAAATACAAGTGTTAAAAATAAATAATTATTTTACTTATGCAAATCATCAATGTTAACAATTACTACGAAAACTAAAAGTTATAACTACTACATATCTTCAGACACAACCTATATATAATAATATTTAATTTTATCTCATTTATTTTTCAATATATAAAAATGAGAATAATTTTTTTTCAAATTTCATAATAAATAAAATATAAAAGACATTGAGCAAATTAAACTATTAACTAGTAATAAAATTAAATGTGTAAGCTTAAATTAAAAAAAAACTTACAATGTATAGGAATCTTGAATAGAGTAGGGGCTTTAAAATAATGTGTTCTACGTAGCTTTAAAATATATATAAAAAAAGGGAAAATTGAGTGGGGGCAAATGAAACAAAAGGAGACAGTGGCCATATATTTGAAATATCACAATCCTATTACCGGTTGTTGAATAGAGAATTTTACATTTTCCACTTTCCAGTTAGTCATTTCATCATCAACATTGTCCTCCACACACTGTACCAAGAAAACTTCAAGACCAGCTCCCCTAACTATGTCTGTGATATGCATAATTCCATTGCCAATTAACTTGGATGAGGGAACGCCCTTCCATGTATTGGGTCTCCAACCTTTGAACTCCAACCTGCAAGCCCAATCACAGTAAGCACAAGGTTGAACCAAATATGACTTAATAATAAGCTCACATAAATGAATAATTGAAAAACAACTACAATCAATAAGGAGGAGTGATGAAATAAAGGAATAAGGAGGAAGTATAGATCGAAGTGGGGACGGTGATGAGTGACAAAAAGAGAAGAAGGAGAAAATTTGGGGACTAAGAGGATAAGGAGTGGGGGCTAAGAGGATAAAAGTGATGGAAGCAGATTGCACAAGAGAGAAATATTTGAAAAAAAATTAAAACAAATATTACTTTGTATGGCGCTTCCTAAGCCAAATGCCATACAAAGTACGTAGTAGCTGTGGCACTTCCTTAAGCAAGAGCCACAGCTGCTGCTTCATTTTTTTTTTTTTTTTTGAAAAATCCATGGCTTTCAAACCCAGACCGGACCGGCCAATTTGGACCAGAAACCGGTGAACCAGCCGAAAAATCAGTCTGGTTTGCTGATGAACCCTAGTTAAGAGTTGACCCTGGGTTAACCTAGCAAACTCAGCCTAATCCGGCCGAGTTGGCGAGTCAACTCGGGTCACCTCTATATTTTTTTCCCCTCCTACCTGATGAAACGACATCGTTTGTGTTATTATTATTTTTATATATTCAAACTTAGTTGACCGATGGTGTTGGCTCCAAGTCTCTGGTCAATGATCAAAATCAAATCACTCACTTCACTTCATATTCATTTTCATTCATTGATTCATAGTTTCACACTCACAGTAAAAGGCTGTTTTTTTTATGATATTTGTTCTTGATTATGAATATTTGAGTAAGCAGGTTTTTTAAATTCTTAGCAAAATTGGATTGATTTATTTGAATTTAAATTATTATTCAACGATGAACGTACAACATTTATTTATTTATATGAAATATTTATTCTCATATAACTCTCCGTCAATTTGTAAAGAAAATTGTAAACAATATGCGACAAGTATTGGAGTATATGATTATTTTGTTAGTAATTTAAAGTATAGAAATGATATATAGTATTTGAAATTTTCGCCGGTGCAATGAGAAATTATATTATTTTTCAATTTCTTATACCTCACCGGTTTAGGCCCCGGTTTGACTTCGATCTGACCCACTGACCGTTGACCCAGTATCCCGGCTAGCTCAGTGCCCGGTCCGGGTTTCAGAATCTTGGAAAAAACACCTTAGGTGAGGAAGCGCCACCTAAGGTCACCAAGCAGCTATAGCACTTTCTTGAGGAAGCGCTACCTAAGGTGTTTATTTTAAAAAAAAAATATTGAAAGAAGCTGTGGCACAAAAAGTGCACCACCAAACCCTCTTTCTGTAGCAGTGATAACTCAATATAGGGAATAAAAAAATTTGGACTTTGAGCATCATTAATTAGCAAACTTTCTCATATAATTATAGGAAAATTTTGTATTTTTTATCAACCTCTATTTGATATTTGAGTAGATGTAGGTTCATGAAAATCAATTGCTTTGAACGCTGTTTTTGTAATCTTTTTTGAGTAATATTATTTAGTTTAATTCAAAGAAGGACTCTAGAATGTCAAAATTCCATTCATAGTACTCCCTCCGATCTTAAATATAAGACAAAGTTAACTTTTTTTTTTTTGAGAAATTAAGGAAGTCAAATAAGTTACTTAATCATATCATATGTTATGTATCATTAGACTATATATTAGTTTATTGATCAAACTAATATTAATTTGGAGAAAAAATATAAATATAAATACTCTAAAGTAATTTAATTAGCTTCCTTAATCTTTCTAAAAAAATTAAATTTATCTTATATTTAGAACCAAAGGGAGTATAATGTAAATTCTATAACTGCCATCGCAGGATAGGTATGGAGAGCACATTCAATTTTAGTGATGGCATTTTATATGTATCAGAGTATTATATAATAGTATATGGGGCAGTCAAGTTATAGGTGGCATGCGACGTGATAAAGTTACCCGAATCATGTCATTCAAGGAGAGCAAAGCCTAAATGAAGAGACGGTGGCATACGATATGATAAAGTTGCCCAAGTCAGTTCATTCAAGTATAGCAAAGCCTAAATGAAGAGTCTCATATTTAAGAGGGTATTATAGTTATAGGAGTAGAAATCTAAACTCAAGACATAAATATAAGCTTGGAGGGGTAAATTGGACCCAAATGCATGTCCTATCATACCATATAAATTAATGAGTGTGAATAGCAAACATCAAATGCATGTTCTAATGCATCATGAATATTCATAAGTGTGTAAGTACTTGGAAGAGTATTATTGGGTCTTAAGACGCCTTACTTGGAGTTACAAGAGACGATACTTGAAGACTAGTTTAATTAGATTACATTAATTTTATGTACGTGAAATTTTCTATTTAATATATTGTTTGGCCTTTATAATTTGATTAATTTTATTTTGGTTTTTGTCCCTATCGGTTCAAAACATAGGTTTTGATCCCTGAGTTTCTTTCTGTCTAAATTAGTGCCTATGAATTTTAATTCCATGGCACAACAAGACATGCACTTGGCCATAAATTTGCAATATTATGACTCAATTTACCTCCTTCACATGTATACTTATGTCAGTGACCTTTAATATGGTGATTTGGGTTCCCAACACACATAGGTTATAAGTTCTTTATTTAATTTCTTTAATTTCCCTAATTTAGATAAATATTTTTTATATAGGAATATAATGTAGGATGCCAACATGGAAACCATCTTGAAGTACATCAGATATTATTGGTATTGTTAGAGTTTGATGGGAAAAAAATTGATTCCAAAATAGGAAAAATATTATTAGGGTCAGATGTAGGGCATCTATTCCGGACCGGGACTGACCTCATTCGGCCCTTGCCACATGTACTAGACCCAAACGTTAATATTTGAGTCAATACAATCCAACTTTCACCGGATTTTGATTTTTTTTTTTATACATGCATAAATTTTATGAAAGGAGTTGGGTTCACCCACAATTTAAGGAAAAGGAGAAATCTCTCTTCCTCCTAAGTCATACCATTGTTGAGCAGGACGAGCTGTCAATTACCCTCAGGTGTTTACCTAGACACCCAAAAACTAAGATACTTCCCCAAACACCGTGATAGGAGATCGAACCTTCTCCCGGGATTTCGATTTTGATCCGAGGGTCGTAGAAGCATATGAACTGGGCTTTGAGTTTCAGTTTTATGATCATTCGATGTGTTTTTTTTTAATTTAAAAACCGCAATAAGCCCAAGTAGGCTGAAATGTCAAGTCAAACAAGCTTAGAAAGACCAATTTATCATTGGAGACAAAAATTTCAACCACCAATCAAAAACAAAAGTTAGAAACGGGGCTTGAGTCTTAGTAAAAAAGGCTAATCCCTCATAGTATGATTAGCCAAAGTCCAAAACCTCATTGAGAGAGGTATCCATATTAAGGGCCGACAATACTTCAAACCAGATTGTCTCTAATAAAAGGATACATATTTTTAGCAAAAAAACAATAGTAAGGGTTGTTTGATTTTTTTTTTTTTTTTTTACCAAAGGATTGTTTAATTCTACACTCTTATCTTTTTGTTAATTTTTATAGTAATTTTTTAAAACAAGTTTTTAAAATAAAATATATATATTTTTAAATCATTATTTAAAAAAAAACATATCTAAGTTGGTAAACTGAATAATAAAAGAATTGTTTATTTTACTAACATAATTGTCGCTTATGTAAAAATGATGTCATCCACCTTTTTTTAATATTGTAGGGAAAAAAGTAACCAAACATAAAAAAGAATAATTTTTCTAAAAAAACAAATGTTATCGTTTTCAATAAGACAAAACTAAAATACAATTTCAAAAAAAAAAATTTCATTTTTCTAAACAAAAATTGTTCAAAAAATAAGAGCAAAAGGCATACATATTCACACACACATTTTCTTTTCAAGTGTTTTGAGGAGGCTAATTTGCCTCCTATTATCCTTAATGTCATTAGGCGTGCATCTCTTCTCCCGTGGTGGTGGAGTGAGAGAGGATGAACTCCGGCTGTGTTGGTGTGTCTTTGCGTTTTTTCCCCCCTTTTTAACTCCTTGCTTGGTCTATTGTTCTTCCTTGCCATTTCATTATATGTGGTTTGGTTTTTAGATATATTGATCTTTTGGTGATGCTATTTGTAAGAGCTATTGGGAAAGCATGCAACTGCGGGCTCACTTGCTCTATTAATTTTTATGCCACCCTAAGTTGATTTTGTATTAGGCATTTCTGTAAAATTTCAAAATGTAGTTAATTGGCTTTGTATAAAGAGAGAGTCTCTGAAGGATTCACGAGAGAGAGAGAGAGAGAGAGAAGTGTGGCTTAGGTGTATTTTGATGCTCTGTTTTGAATATGCAAAACAAAGGAGAGGGAACGCAAGGAAAAAAAGTTAGTGACGAAGGTTATAGAATCAAGTAAAACACAAGAGGTAAACATTAAACATTGTCACCGAAATTAAGGATTGCTTTACATTAAAGATTGTTTCTATCTTTAATTTCCTTATCCTTCCTTACAGTACTAACAAGCAAAATTTTTTCCTTATGTTCCATATCCTCTGTTTTGTATCTTCAAAATAGAGCATCAAAATTCACCTGAGCTACTCTCTTCTGTTAGATATTTTAATATATATTATAATTATTATTAGTTATTAATTAGGTAATTAATTAAAATATCCAGAGTGTGGCCCGTTAGTCAGATTTAGGCCCAATTCATGATTAGGGTTATTGGCTATTAATGTGGTTTTTCTGATGGTGAAAAATAACACAATTAAGTTGATAGCCGTCAAAATTGAGCGTACAAGGAAAAACCATATCTGCTCATCTGAGGTTCCCTGACTGGCGACGGCTCTTAACCCAGTTGCCATCGCTGTGCCCCACAGCCAGTCAGAAAGAGACCTGACAATCATCTTTTGTCTTCAATTCCTTTTGCAGCTCTCTTTCATCAGGATTTGTGAGTTCTCTATCCGATCAAAGCTTAGCAATGGCGAGAGGTAATTCTTATAAGTCTTCCGCTATTGATATAGGAAAATTCATGTACTCTAATTTGTGATTTATTTGAGTATTCGTGAGTTTTGTCCTACATGTGGTATCAGAGCCACGCTCTCTGATCCTCTGCCTTCTACTCTTTGATCGCGGATGATCTAAGTATGGAATTGAATTAAGTTTCCCGTAGTAATTTTACACGGATTCCATAGCTTGGATTTGAGATCGGATTTCTTAAGTGGATGAATTATACTATTGCTGAAAATTAATTCATCTGAGTTTTAATTTATTATTAATAAATTGTTTATCATGTTAAATTTGATTTTTGGATTATGAGATGTGAGGATGATTAGTTTCATCCCAGGAATCATCGTCGCCTTCATACAGTCTCAAAGGATCCGATTTGATGCTTTATGATCAATCTTTCAATATATATGGATTTTCAGATTTTGCTCAATCTACTACCTCTGTGATTAATTGTTCTGAGATCTGGGTTTTCACGTTTTCATTCTTGAATATGAATCGTTATTTATCGATTTTAATAATCTCCTTTGATTTGTATGGCGAGAGAACGTCACTACCGAAATCGGGGGTTGAGTTTAGCTTCACCGGAAAGCTACCTGGAATCGCGGTCCTAGGGGGCTCATTGGGGAAGGAGGATGACAACGCCGTCGCTACCTCTGAATTCCATTATGCTTCAGGTTCTGAAATCACTTTGGTTATGCATGTTTTTCATCTGGGTTTCGAAATTTGATCATAAATTTATGCTTCTTCAAATCGATCTTGAGTTTATGCTTGAGTTCCATCGGACAAGCCTTATACATCAGAAATCGAAGGTCCGAAAAATGCAGCAACGTTATGATTCGAAAACATAATTTTCGATTTGATTTTTGATGATTATTCGGTTAATACTTGCCCATGTTTCATTTTGATTTTGTTTCCATGTATATTGCCATCAAAATCGCCGGATTTGGAGCTCTCAATCGCCGGTAAATGTGCCCAGAATCGTCGGAAAGCACGGCCTGAAACTGCAGTTCTCTGCTGGCTTCAGTCGGGTCGCGGCGGCCTCGCGGGTTCACATTGGGTCGCGGGTCGGGTAGGTTAACCCGACTCGCTGGGGAAGAAGCGTGAAACGCGCGTTTTGACCCCTGGAAACGGCGTCGTTTCATACTTAATGCAGAAAGCCTTTTCCCACTCAAGAAAACGGCGTCGTTTCTGCGTTTCACTTATCAGCAAGGTGGGCTGATGCGCGCTTCTGGGCCGATATATCTTCTGGGCCGACATTGATTTTTTTTTTTGCAAATTGGGCCGACTTTACATTGCAAATTGGGCTTGCGTTTTAACATTATTATTTTTAGTTTCTGGAAACCGATTTTGGGCCGATATAAGCATCTGGGCCGAGGCAAAATTAATAGCTGGGCTTATTGCAATATTAAGGATGACGTTTTTTTTTTTAAAATCAATATTTGGGCCTTTATTATCCTATTTCTTTTCTGAAAAAAATATTTTATGGGCTCTGTTACACTTCTTAATTACTTGGGTTATAAAGGTCTAATTTCCAGAAAAGGTTTTGGGTTGAAGAGATGTTTTGCTAACAGTCAACCAAATTAGCTTCTGTTTTATGTACAATTTTGATTGCATCACATTAAATTGTTTAAATTAATGAAAATGGTTGATTTTGGCATTTTTCATATTCTAGAAAATTTGCAAAAATCATTTTGACATGTTACTTAATTGCCTAAATATTTTGACAATTCATTTTGGGCAATTATCTAACTATTCTAATTTTTGCAAAACTTAATTTAAATTGAAATATGCCAAAATTAATTCTTTAAACAATTTTTTGGATACATAAAACAATGGGAGGGTTTCTAATTAATTATCTAGGGACCTTGTTGAGCAAATTAATTAATTAATCCCTCCATCAAGAAGTGCATATATTAGATTTAATTTGGATGCACAAAATAGTGGGAGAATTTATTTTTTCTTGATTATTTAGTCACATTTTGTTGATTAAATCAATCTATTAAATAAATTCTCATTAAAGATTTGTGCATATTTGGAATTTAAATGCACAAGGTTGGTATTTGTGATTAACATGCATCTAGAGGCTTAGCCACAGCATCCTCTGTTGTATGTATAGATAATCACTTTTATGTTTTAAAATATCAACTTTATTTAATGGGTAATATTAATTTAATCAAAGTGGGAGGATTGTATTTAGTCACATATGTTGATTAAATTAATTGGTTAAATCCTCCATAAAGTTGTGCATATACAGAATTTAAATGCACATGATTAATATTTATGATCAATTTACATGCTATAGTGGTAGCTACAGTGCCCTCTTACAACATGTATAAATAATCATATATGGATTTAAAATATTAATCTTCTGAAGTTGATTAAATTAATTAATTAGGATTCCCATTGACATTGTGTATACATATATGATATTTAAATTGTATATATTTGATATTAGTGATTAGTATACATATTTTGTTTAAGGAATAGCTACAGCATCCTTATGCACATATTGTATGCATAAGTAATCATCACATAAGGTTTTACCATATCAAATTATGTTCATATGTACAATTAGTATACACAATGATGTGATGTCTTTGTGATGAGTATGTAGAATCGAGGAGTAGCCACAGCATCCTCACTAGGTACATACACTCTACTTTGTTCTACTAAACAAAATACATCACTCAAAGATTTAAAGACATCAATTGTAATTAAATGTGTGGTTATAATTAATCTTTGCCCACAGGTAGATAATTATAATCATAGTTTTAATTAGGATGGAATGGAACAGCATTATATTTTCTAAGTAGCCCACAGGTATTAGGGGATATAACTGCATTCCAGTTTCATCAATTTGAGATAAATTCATGCTATTCTAATGTCTTTGCCTACAGGTAGACTTTAGTTATATGAATTTATAATTGTATGATTTACATTGGTGAACATACACCTATATGCGATGGTTGCTTGCCTCTTATAGTAATTTTGTAAGCATGATTTAATTTTGACTTTGCAGCATGATTGTTGTCTGTTCAATTATTTAGTTTGATATAATTTATTAGAGACAATTAAGCTTATAAGGAGAACTCCTGCCATTAGGCTAAAATTGACATTAAGAAAAGTTCTAGTATTTATAATACTAACATGAGAAATGAGATAACATTATTGTCTCAATAAAGCAATCTCATTTAAAAGATGGTTATTATAAGTACATAAAGAATGGAACAAAGTCAATGGTTGTTGATAGGCTGAGGGACATATTTAGAGATTCTCTTAAATTTATTGCATTGTTTTGTTGACTATTGAATGATTCTCCATCATATGGTAAGATGTCTCCATTAATCTTGGTGGAATAGATCCTTTGTTTATTATCTCATGATTTATTACTCATTTTCATGAATACATGCATAGATAATAAGTATTCATTGTAAATGTGTTTATATAAGTTTGCTCCCTTTTAGAAAAGCATGAGATTTTAAATAAGGGACATCAAGCTACCAACCCTAAAGCCATAAAGCAATAGACATATCAAGTTTAATCTGTCTATGATTAGTGGCTTGATTGGAGGCAATAGTAGATATACACTTGCCATTGGTTTTTGTTCTAACAGATGAAATAGTTCATCCCGGTTTAGTTGACTCTTCAAATACCTGAACATCTTTTGCTTTATAATTAAGTAGTGTCATTTGACACTTTTAGAGATTATGAAGTAGAAGTGGGTAATTTAATCTGGTAAACAGATTAATTAGTGAATTCAATTAGAAGAGATGGATGACATGATGGGCACATGGTTGAGGATAGTAATTTAGCCTATATGTTTTCCTCTTAAAGAATACACTGAAGACAATTATATATATCTTAGATAAGTTTCCAACAGAATTATGTTTAAACCCTTTTAAAATCTGAGAGTTGGAAGCTCAGTTTATATAGAATTGTCTCATAAATGAAAGAGTGTGCATGGAAAACATCCCAGAGATTAAGACTGCATATTTTGATGAAGATGCAGAAAGATCTTGGGAATTCTATTGAGCTACCTTTTCCATTTTAGAAGTTGTGTAATAATTTTGGAATGCCAAATTATTAAGAAATGGTATGATTAGTGGGAGTGGTCAAACTCATTCAGGATGATCACACATAACAGATTGTAACCTCTAATCATGATGGAACATTGGTTTTACATGATACCCTTCTCCTTGAGGTAGATGTGAAACATAATGAAGTTCTGAAATTCTCAATTGGTCAAGCTTGAGATAAGAAGCATCAACATTAAGGACTCTATCAATTGTTAGGAAAAATATCCCAAAACAAGCAAGGGATATTCTAAATTGATAGATGGTACTCTTATTGTATAACTTCAATCTGTTAGCAGATTGGGTTAAGACCAAATGACAATTTAAATTTGGCAATTGCTACCAACTATACGTCATGTATTTCAAGTAATCTGATTAGAGCATAAATAATGAGAGTGACCCTAAATTCCATTAGCACATTTCCATTATAGTAACAAGGAGAGATGTGTGTGAATTAAAAGAAAGGTCACATAAACTATGAGGAGAATTTAGTTAGCAAAATTGAGAAACCGTCCTCACATGCATTTTCACATTAGTGGTGAATAATGTGTTATGATGCAATCACATATATGATAATGTTGAAAGCATCATAGTACTATTTATATCACTAGATCAGTGAGAGTTGAATTATCTATATTGAACAAAATGATGATTTACTCATTGCTTGTGAATTTTGACATAAGATGTTACACATAACAAAATCATCATTGTTCAAATTTGTGATAGGACTAGGTTAATTGTAGTATTCTTTTAGAATACATAAGGAAACTGTTCTCAAAACACTTGAGAATATCATAAGAAACCTATTATCACATGTATTTGAACATTTAGAGATAGATGATAGTTGTTATGATAATACAATTAAATTCTCCACATGTCTCTAATATATATATCATTGTATTCCTTCTAATCCAGTTTCATAGGTGCAGGCTTGCTTGAATGTGTACACAAACTGGCAATGTCATTGCAAGGAAACTTTGGGAGGATTATCAAGTATATTCTTACTTGAATAATAATTGGAAAGCTGCAAGTCATGAAGTACATTATAAAATGTACATCAAGTCTCATGCTCTACATATAGGAGAATGATTAGATTTGTTTTGTTTAGTATGATGTGTTAGCTATAAAATTGTTAACATTTTGATGCATCTTTACGTTTACTGAACAAATTGCATTATGGAGGAGTACAAGATTGCTGAGTAATCATTGATTGCTTAGTTCCACCATGAATTGCTTAATCTAATCATTCTTGGAGGCAAGTTATAAGATTGCCGGTTAAAGAATTTCATCATGTGGTTTTAAATTATTTTAAACCCATTAAGGGTGTTGTGTGACCATAAAGTCAATAGGTCACAAACACATAAAGTATAGATCCTTAAATGAACTGCATGCATTTAAAGACATTGAAGGATCAAATACCTTATTTGTGACTTGGATCACATTGAGTGATCTAAATAAGGTATTGATAAATGATGAAATTCAAGTTGGAGTTTGTTGTCTCATATTGGTATCTAGTTATCGAGATTGACAAACATTCAAGGAGGAACCGAATAAACATTTAAGGTTTATTCATAAAGTTTTAACCCATTAAGTAAGGGTGCTGCTATGTAATACATGGAAGATAATACTCGACTAAAGAGGACTTATCGCCATGATTCTTGCAGCATAGCCTTAATTAATCTGAATAGGGTAACTGACGTTAGTTACGGGCCAAGTGGGAGAATGTTAGATATTTTAATATATATTATAATTATTATTAGTTATTAATTAGGTAATTAATTAAAATATCCAGAGTGTGGCCCGTTAGTCAGATTTAGGCCCAATTCATGATTAGGGTTATTGGCTATTAATGTGGTTTTTCTGATGGTGAAAAATAACACAATTAAGTTGATAGCCGTCAAAATTGAGCGTACAAGGAAAAACCCTATCTGCTCATCTGAGGTTCCCTGACTGACGACGGCTCTTAACCCAGTTGCCATCGCTGTGCCCCACAGCCAGTCAGAAAGAGACCTGACAATCATCTTTTGTCTTCAATTCCTTTTGCAGCTCTCTTTCATCAGGATTTGTGAGTTCTCTATCCGATCAAAGCTTAGCAATGGCGAGAGGTAATTCTTATAAGTCTTCCGCTATTGATATAGGAAAATTCATGTACTCTAATTTGTGATTTATTTGAGTATTCGTGAGTTTTGTCCTACATCTTCCTCCCTCCCTCCCTCTCTCTCTCTCTCTGAATCCTTCAAAAAAGCTTCTTTATCTATACAATGCCAATACGGACCACAATGGAGACGAGGTGAATTATTATGTCCAATAAGCAATGCCATTATGCAGAAGATCCCTTTAATGTCATGCAATATATACATCTAATGAATCTTCTAGTGGACACAAGAGAAGATGTTGATTTGTTTATCAGAGAGGGCATGATAAGAAGCCATTATGGGTATAGGAACGAACTAGCCAAAATGATAAATGGGCATTTTAAGGGCATCAAAATCCCCGAAACCAATACCCATTATTCAAAGATTTTTTGGGCAATATTTAACCCAAAGAGACTAAACTCCCAAATGCGTTCAAATGCTGTGATGAACAATCAAAGGTATCTGCATTCTAACTGCACTTTCCATCTTCTCCATGTCACGTTAGTGTATTTATCCACATCCTCAAAAATCTTTGAATAATGGTATTGGTTCCGGGGATGTTGATGTCCTTACAAAGCCCATTTATCATCTTTGCTAGTTCTTTCCTACTCTCTGATAAGCAAATCAACATCGTCTATCATGCCCACCAACTGATCCATTAGATATATATATATATTGCGTGACATATTAAAGGGATCTTCGACACAATGGCCTTGCTCATAGGCAATAATATTTCACACTCGTGTTTCTAAATCGAGCTTCATAGTGAGCATCCAGCACACCAAAACATCCCTCACGAAACTCCAGGTAGAAGAGGCCCCTGTCAATAATGGGTCTGAATTTGACCCCTAACTCATCCATCTCAGTCGCTGGAGGTATGAACTCGAGGCACTCACTCAAGGTAACTGTGCGGTGGAACAATCTAATCATATCCAAGAAATACTTTTTTACGTCTGCCATCTCCTCTATCTCCATAGGACGGGTTACACTGAAGGCCCTAAAGAAGGAGTATGCCAAACAACAAAAATTAGAATCTTCTGGGAAGGCAATATTATAGAGGCGGGAAAGAGCGAAAAATGGTATATGATTCTCTAATAATAGAAGATCAGTGACCACTTTGGGGCACCCCCATTCCTTGAGCAATTTCTATCTTCCTCTGTGTAAAGGTGAAGCACCTCCATTCTAAACAAGCCAAAGATGAAGCATGAGTCTAGTAATACCATCATTGCCAGTGCGGGGACTCACTTAGGCACATATCTTCTTGGTAACAAGTTCTAATATCATTTTGCCCCCGTCGAATTGCTCTTAAAAATTCATTCAACTTTTCAGCACCAACCTCAGCAAAAAAAACTCTAAAGATATGTCATTTTATAATTTTCCATGTCCTACGGGTTCGGCCAGGAAACTGGCGAATCGGTCGGTAGATTGGTCCGGTCCAGGTTCCTATTTTTAAAAAAAATAATTTTTTTTTAGAATTTCATATTAATAAGTCTAAAATCTTCAATTTCTCATCAATTTTACCCTGGTTTGGTCCCGATCTGACCCACTGACCTTTAACCCAGTACCACGACTAGTTCAGTACCCGGTCCTGATTCATGAACCTCGCTTAGAAGTGATACTCCCAAGCACCTCAATAATGTGCAATTTTTTTTATTTTTTTAGTAATTTATATCCCAATCAACTCTTTCTTTATTATTCTCTTTATCAATGTCACATTTTTGTATTAATTAATATTTATATAATATTTAATAGGAAAAAATATACTTAAATACTACTTGAACTTCAAAACTCAAATCAAAGATTTCCCAAAAATCCGAGTTGTTAATAGATATATATTTTTTGTCAATCTCATTACTCTTATTATCAACAAAACTAATTTAAGATTTTGAATTTTAAGTGGTATTTAAGTGTTTTTTTTTTCTATTTAATAATTTATATATATTATCATAAATTATTTTACATCGATTTATTTAATACTTTATTTTAATTATTTTACATCACAGTTAATTTTTCCTACCAAGGGAGGGAGTAATATTTTTTTGGGATATTTATTTTTTTAAAAAAAAAACAAATCCAAAGTTGGTTTCATCTTCCCCAGCCATCAATCCGCCAGCGCATGGCACACATACTCTCAGAAACACTAGTCAGTTCACGCGCACACACCCTAGCGAGGAAAACCGATCAATAATCGAATCGACAGAACATACAAGACGACCCCGCCCAGCATTCTTGCCGTTTTCTGCTGCTCGCCGGCCGCCCACCTCAGTTGGTCGAGTTGGACTTCTCGGCGGTGAGCCGTAGAGGTAATTTTCGAATCTCTCTCTCCTATCCTGGAAACTCTTCTCCTCTTTTCCGTTTTTCCTGTTGGCTTCAATTGTAGTCGGAATATCAGTTTCTTATCTCAGTTCTTAAACCATTGTAGCTATTATTCTAGTTGTAGCATGACTTGAGTTCTCGCCTTCTCGTTTTGCTGTCAATATGTTAGCTTCTGATTTTGTTCCATAAACCGTTGATTCTGAGTGGATTCTCTGTCAGTATTCTGAATTCGATTGGAACCTGTTGAGTAGCTTAACAATGTCGATGACAATCATTTGTTTGCAACCTTTATCGAACAAAAAGGAAAGAAAAGGAGAACGGAAGCTCTGTTGTAATGATGTATTTAAATGGTTTGGAAGATGCAGGTATTCTTCCTGCATCTGTTAGGGTTTTAGAGAGTTCCGTTTTGCCTTTTATTTCTTTTCACTTATCTGTGACCCCGAGTAGGAGGCCGAGTTGACTCGGTTCTTCAATTTATACTTCATTGTTTTCACACATAATTGACTGCATTCAACATTTCAATGGAATATTCTCTTTATCCATAGTTCATCTCTGTGACTAGAAATAAAAATTGATCATGGAGTCAGTTTTTATGATACAGATGTACAATGTATTTTTCTTTTATTATCTGTCTGTGTTTTTAAATTTGTTTACATTTTAGTACCTTGTATTGAACTAGATTGATAGTATTTCTTATGTATTTATTTCATTGCAAGATGGTTGCTTCATGCCATTGTTTAAGCTATGCTTTGCTTGCCATGTTCTGTAGCTGATCTGACAAAATGCTTTGAAAAGGGGGAACAAGATTTCTTTGTACGGGTACCCTGGCCTTGGGTTTCATAAACCTCTTGTTGCTTGTGATACTTTTAGAAAATGGGAAATTTTGGTCTAAGATAGACAATGCCTCATATGAAACCAATTTACCAAGCATATAAAGTATCCCTTAGCATTGTTATAAGCAAAGTAGCAGTTACCCAGCAATATTTGATCGCATGAATTTTTGCTTTACTCTTTTCCTAAAAAACTGAGCTGATGCATTTTACTTGTGTTTTTGTCTTTTCAAAATTTGACTTTTCTTTTAAAGCCTAATGTCACTGAAGTTACATTTTCACTTATCATTGAGGTGTTCAACAAGACAGTTGAGACAACCAAAACTAATTCTTGTACTTGGTATTGCAATATTATCTTATATTGTCCCAGCATTTTGTACTTAAGCTAAAACCTGAGATTAGACTTAATTAATACTTTGGTTTTTATTCAAATATGATATTTATGTTGCAGGAACTATATAATTGAATCTGGCGCATGATCCTACCCTGTGCAATGGCTGATTCATCGTCTGATTCATCATTTTTTGATCGTATGATCAGTCAGCTTCGTACAACATGCAAGTATGACTTCATATATCTGATGCTTAATTAAAACTGTTCTTACTGCTACTGCCAATGTCTCTTTGTTATAAAGTTGTGTAACTTGACTGACTGACTGCCTTTTATTAATTTTCACGGCTGCAAGTTTTTCTGTCTAGTATGTTTCTGTCTCTAATAAGCACCAACTTGCCAATTCTCTTAAACTTTTTCCCCATATTTCCCCCTTTCTTTGGTGAAAGTCTACAATTTATTTTCTTGTGTTGATCATAGGTATTATACTGGCTATCCAAAGGGTCTTGGACCATCACGGGTTATTCATTTTACCTCAGAGCGTGAGTTTATCAGGCTCCTTCATGAAGGTTATCCTGTCGTTGTTGCATTTACTATCAGGTAGGCTTAGCCCTGATTTTTTTTTTCCTTCCTTAATTTGCAGTTAACTTTAGGTCCACATTGTGAAGAAAATGAGAAAGAAAAAAGATTTGGAATAACCACAAGCTAATTATAATGCAGGGGTAACTACACAAAACATCTTGACAAAGTATTGGAGGAAGCGGCTGCTGAGTTTTATCCACGTGTTAAATTTATGCGTGTAAGTCATTAATGGCCAATTGTAAGTGCTGAAACTTAATTCAATGACAGGACACTTTATAAAGCATGCTTTTCACATCTCTATTGACACAATCACAAAAACATATATAGAGGAGGCAATCTCCAAATTTAGGGACATCTAATGACTTGTAATTTTACTTTCAAGAAGTTTAGGCGTGAAGTGAATCATCTCTTTGTCACATTCTCCTCTTTTTATTGCTTACTGCTTTTTATTCTTATTTCCTTGGGTGTTTGCCAGTTGAACCTATTTTCTCATTTACTACACTTCTCTGTGCTGTCTAGATTTTTATTATGCACTGATGAAATGATTATGTTCTGCTTTTTTCCAGGTTGAGTGTCCAAAATATCCTGGGTTTTGCTTAACACGGCAGAGAAAGGAATACCCATTTATTGAAATATATCACAACCCAATACAAGTATAATACGCCTCACATTGTTCACTACAATCTTCCTGCTCTGTCTCAAATTTCTTTGGCAGAGATTGTAATAGTCTAATAGACGCATTCCATAGCATGATTAGCCGGAAAGCATGTTCTATCATATGTTCTGCTTTTAATAGGATAATCTTTGTAGTGATTAACTGTCCAGTAAAACCCTTACTTTGTTTTTTTATACAGGAAGCTAACCAGGGAAGGATGGGTGATCCAAATGTTATTAAATACAATGTGACGGTCCTGCCTGTAAGTTTTGGATCTTGTTTATAAATTATCCCCCCTGTTGACTGCTCTTTATAAAAACCAAATAAGATCTTCTACATTCATATATCTATGCATTTGGAAAAAAAAGCAATATAAAAGAATATGATTATGTTTATGGTTCACATTTATAATATATTTCGCTTAATCTCTCTTCAAATACACTATATGCACCAATGGCTTTGTAGCTTAGTGACACGAGAGCTTCCCTCTAAGTGGAAGGCTTTAAGTTTAATACCATTTGTAGCCCTAGGCCAATTGTGTCCACCACTCTAATTCAAAAAAAGAAAACATATATGCATTTCGTATTTTGAAGGTAGAAGATCTAAGTGGAAGTGTCTGCCTGAAATAACTTGCTGAAAGTTTGTTGGATTTGTCTACATCTGTTGAATACTGATGAGCTGTGTCAAAAATTTCATTTAAATATGCAGTTTAATTTCGACCTCAGTGCGTATGGATTTAGAGAATATTTTAAGCGCCATGGAATACAGGAATCGAGTCCCAAGTAAAGATATCTGCGAAAGGTTTGAATTTAACACAACCATTACTTAATGCAATAATATGTGCATACTTGCATATTTCTGTGTTTGGTCCTTTGAAGGATTTATCTGCTTTAGTTTATTTTCTGTTTTAAGGAATGTAGGAAACTCGCGCAAAAGGAAAAAGATATGTAGTAGATTTCTTCTGACTATCAAAGCTGTAGATGGCTCTTACTAATAAGAAACATGTTATGTTACTTTTGAATTTGATTTATGTAGTTTCAAGTATGTCTTATAAATATTGCAAAAAAATAGGTTATTTCTGATGATTTCTATATGATAATATTGGGAAGGAAGGGGGCGGGAGGGGGTGAGAACTGAGAAGCATTCTGTAAGGAATACATATAAGTTTGCTCAAATTAAGATAATAATGATAAAAATAAAAGATGGTTCGGTAACTTCAAAAAAATACGAAGTTCAAGAAATATTGGAGTATAATATTAAATTCAATTATATAATACTACATCTTTTTAGAAATAAAAAGGATTACCAACCCTCACTATAACTTGGCTTCAACTCCAAGTATGCCTAACAACAGTGAAGATGACAATTTTTTTTTTTTTGCAACTTTTTTTACTAGCTAAGAAGAAAACAAACACATTGTCTTGGGATTTAGCAACCCCTTCCAAAAATTACTTTTGCGCTTGATGAGTCGAATCTTGTTTCAAAAAAATTTTTTCATACAGAATAAAATTACTTAAAATAAACTAATTTAAACACCTGTCAGAAACCTTGATTCAGACTTGCAACTTGGAAACAAGTCATTTATTTTGCATTAGCTAGATTTGGAGAACAATTGAAATCAGATTAACATGAACTTAAAAAGAATCTATTCTATGTAGCATGAAAAATGTCCAACATTTGTATTAAGCCTAGAGGTGACACATAGCTCCCTATCTCTATCAATCTACTAATGGCTGAGTTGGGATGTTAACTAATAACCACAAGGCTAAATGCCATGAACGTAGGAAAGGGTTACAAACCCAGTTGACAGCAACCTGTATTGTGAATTCTGTGACCAAAAAATAAATGGTTGAGTGCTTTCCATTATGTAATGTGACAAAAATTAATGTTGAAAAGCATTCAGATTTCAGAATATGAAGACCATGTTTTGAGCCTATGATCTCACTGTACCTCGTTTGGTTCACAGAATGGAATGCAGAAGGAAATTGTATGAAAAAAGTGATTTTACACATGTGAATTGTCCTTGATGTCCCTAAATTTGGGGGGGCGGGAACTGATGAGAGACAAGGTACTGTTGAGTAATTATAAAAAATGTTATAAATAATGCATTTGTTTCATATTATAAAGCATCACAACTTCCTCGCCTCTACCTCACCATTGCAAACAGGCCTAAAAATTGATAGTTATCTCAACAGGAAGAGTTTGAATCGGGTAAGGGACTTCTATAGGATTGATATATATGTGCAATGAGATTAAAAGGGCGAAGTAGTAGTTCCCATTCATGATAGTTTTGTTATAATAACTTGAACATCCCTTAAAACTTATAGCACTCGACGTTTCATCCTCCTAACGAAATTGCTAAACAGATTTTGTATGGGTACATTGGAAGTTTAAACCGATTACCTTTCCACTTCTCATTTCCATTTCATTAACCATTTATTTCTGTCCTTTCCATACTGGATGAGATGGCGTTTTTGTTAATGATGCATTGTCTGAGTCAAGTTTTGGTTTTGTCCCCATGATCTTACACATCTTGGTAGTGAATTTGTTGACATGAGTGCTGGTCTGCTGATACTTATCAGATTTATCATACACTCCTTTGCTCATGATTACTTTCTGTCATCCTCACTATTAATTGTATCAAAACTTAAGTCTATTTTTGGTGCAGGGATATATTGTCCTAAATGGACCATGGGCTTTTGTTCAGTGGCTGGAGAAAGCAACCATTGGGGAAGAGCGAGTTTATTTTGGTTTTCCAAATTCTATACTTCCTCTAAGAACAAAGTCTAACAACAATACAATGTGTTGTTTTTTTTTTTGGCCATTGCGATACAATTTGTGATTGCTTGTGAAGATATATTTTAATGGCAGAGCCTGACCACGAATGATCTGTGCACTCTTACCATTACTTGGCAGTGGCAGCTTGTGGACAGATGCAGATCGCTGGATTGAAAGCGGCGCTTGCCAGATGTAGACGCTATCCTGGCCTCGATATTTGGAAGTCAGTTTCACAAGAATGTGAAGGACACATGCCCAACCAGCTCAACAACGAATGAGATGATTTGCAGTAGAGTTACGGAAGATATCGCGAAGCCAATGGACCATAGGGAGAATCAGGGAGACCATGGTCCATTGCCTTCGTGATATCTCCTGTAACTCTTCCGCAAATAATCCCATTTGTTTTCGAGCTGGTTGGGCATGTCCTCCGCATTCCTGTGAAACTGTCTTCCAAATATCGGGGCCAGGATAGCTGCATCTGTCCACAAGCCGCCGCCACGGCCGAGTAATGATCTGTGCATTTGTGCTTCAAATAATCGGAGAATATATATTCAACTTAGTGGGTGTTTGGCAAACATCCAAACCTAGGTTTACACAACTCGAGATAAAATTCCTCTCACATACTTACCTCGTAAGTCGTAAAAATTATTAAAAAAAGCTAATCCAAATACACACTTAACCTCGTCACGTGTCTCTGTGCATCTCCATAACTCAACCCAAACGCTGGTTAGCCAAATTATTGGTGCACCCTCTACAGTTTGTACCTCGTGTGTGTGGATATTTCTATTTTCTAGTCCCTTTGTGTGTGTGTGTGGGGGGGGGGGGTGTTTAAAGTTTGGGATTTTGTTTCCCAATTCCCAGTACATTTGTGGACGCAATGATGATCATCTATGGGGTGGGTGGAAAGTTGTACTAACTCGTATTTTGGGATTAGAGGTTAGAGAATAAGTTTGAATTAAGTGAATTGTTAAATCCTGGTATAGCATATGTTCCAAATCTATTCCCTAATGTTTTTTATAATTTTAAGGTATTAAAGGGAATAAAATGGTGGATATTCATGGCCATAGGAATTTTATATTTGAAATTCAAAAGTGAATAGTGTTTTATTGAAATCGCCTGCGAGGCAATAAGTTTATCATATGATTTTGTATGATCAAATGATGAGCAAAAATTATGAGATGTTAGAGAGTGAAAGTAGACATCATAAGCTTTAATTTGATGGGTCATGGGTAATTTTTGGAGTTGTATACAAAAAATTATGTATTTTTTTAAATTTACCCTGAAAAATTGAAAAATTTCTGGAACAGTATCCTAAGAATTTAATTTTGAGAATTTTGTGCTTCTAATTGGATAAAGTCTATATTTTGCTTTGAAACTATACTCAATTAGGGTTCTATAGCCTTTTAGAATCACTCCTATACAAGGACTACAAAATTAGATATGATTTTTTAAATTTTGGGCAAAAAATCTATCAGAAATTCCAAATAAATCTGAAAATAGAAAACATTTTGTTACTAAATGGATCAGCCCATTTTGGCTCTAAGTAGGACCTCTAGATGAGTAAAGGGCTGACTCGAGAGGGAAGGAATTGTTTACATGTAAAGTAGTACTCGTTTAGAATAGCTTAGTTTTTACTTATAACTACTTATAAATCATGATTCACAGTATATAAAGTAAGTATGTGAGAGAAGTTTTATCTCGACTTATGTAATAAGCTCTTATATCTAAAAAAATAAGTGATCCCAAACATGCAAATAATGGGCTTATGACTTAGTACATGTACATAAAGTTGTGTCAACCAAAAAGTTAAAGTTTTGAACTTTGGGCTAATTAAATAATAGGAGATAAAGGCAAAACAATTATAAAACAATTTCCTCATCCTCTTCCCTACACAAAACCATGCAGCCATGGAGAAAAATAGAGAGAGAAAGTTTGAGAGAGTGTAGAGAGAGAAGGAGAAGAAAATTCACAAGGTAGGCTGATTTCTTTAGTGAATTCGTACCTAACGTGTATAATCCTTCTTCTAAACTTTTTTTTTATATTGTTAAAAGTGTTTGAAGCACAAATTTGGTTGTTTAAGAGGCTAGGGTTTCGGCCACATCAAGGAGAGCCAGAAGGAATTTAAAGTAACTTCCGAAACTCCGAATATTGATTGTTCTGGTTGCTGTGAACAATTTAATCGATGAAATTTCGCCGGATTAGCTTTGGTTTTAATTTTGGGAATTGCGGTGGCCTAAGCGTTATGCTGCCAAAATTGGGTCTAAATGGTGGTTATAATGTAATTAAATAGTTAATAAGGTGATTAAGAGTAGAAAGGAGCACGCCTACGGAGTCAGAATTGAAAAACCCAATTTGTCCCAGAGTTTTGTAAGTTTCAGCCAGAGCTAGTTGGAGGGGTTAGAGTTGGATTTTTAATGTTCTGATGATTCCATTGAGTTCAAGAGGGAGAATTAGATGGGGTTGCATTTGGTCACTTTTTTGGAAAAGCTCGAAAAATCATAATTACGAAAACGCCCCTAAAACCTTGAAATAAGGGCTACTAAGGGCACTTTTGTCTTTTGAAAGTGAATTTGGTAATTCCGAGTCCAGGAATGGATTCCTTGGGCGAAAATATATTTGAATAGACCTAGTCAAAACTTTGGAAAAAGTACAATCGGACAGGTACTGCGGGGCCGGGCCGAATGCCGGGGACATTTTGGTAAATTTTTATAATAGACTCCTATAACCACTAGAAACACTATAGAAGTGCCTAAAATAGTACATGAATGAGTTTTAAGCTAATTCGTGTACATTTGACATTTTAGGACCCGATTGATATCCAAGCGGCGACATGAAGTTTGAGGAGCTTATTTAAGGATCAGGGAAGGACAATTAAGGTAGGGAACTTACCTCTCCTGCATGTATTTGATATTTATGCTTGCATATTGATGCATGTTATTGCTTTGCTTGATTATGTGAAACATATATAAATGATTAAAGCTTTGTTTCTATTTATGTTATGACCATAAATATATTGTTTGAAACATTGAGCACAAAGATATGTCATTGTGTTAGCATGAGTTTATGTAATGCAAGCATGTCATGCATTAAACACTTATCCTACATGCATATTGGTACTGTTTCCTACTAAGATTCTCTTAAATCTCACCCTCCCTTACTAACAATTTAGACAGGTGAATATGAAAGGTACGCAGATATCAGAGAAGAGAACTACACAAGAGGATTATAGTGGTGGAACGAAGATGGGAGGATGTCTCCGTTTCACTGGGACGGGTTTAGACATCCAAGTAACCCTGTGTAGCTATATTGATGGTAATTATCATGTACGAATACCTATGGGGAATTTCTGTAATCATACACATACTATCAGTATAATTATGTTATTTCTATGTTACCCATCGAACCATGTATTAATATTCTGCTACAAGTCAAAATAAGTAAGGGTGTGACAAGAGTGATATGAGGTTAATAGATGGATT
Source organism: Inga laurina (assembly GCA_963855925.1). Taxonomy (NCBI): domain Eukaryota; kingdom Viridiplantae; phylum Streptophyta; class Magnoliopsida; order Fabales; family Fabaceae; genus Inga; species Inga laurina. The sequence goes on from OY979704.1 coordinate 26,895,516, forward strand.
GTATGTTATTGTTTGTTCAGAGTTGATTTTAATTTTTCCATTGTCGTTTTGGATAAGCACCAAGTGTGAAGTGGGAGCCATATCTGTCATGAATCCGGTATTTAGTGCACTCCCCTTTTGTTTTGGTCAAAAAGCAGAGTAATTAAACATATAGATAGTTTAATTAATATTGGGGTTAAGGTGTAAATTTGTCCCGGAAGTATTCCCTAAAGAGCAATGTTGTCTCAATAGTTTTTTTAAGTGTTACCTCAGAAGTTTTAAAACATAGCAATCTTGTCCCATTCTGTTAAAAAATTGATGTTGACCTTCAACTTTTTAATGATAAAGGATAACATTGAACCTAAAAAAAACTTCCAGGACAACATTGCTCTTTAGCAAAAACTTCCGAGAAAAATTTGCACCTTAACCCTTAATATTGAAATGATATTTTTTTTTTCCTTTTTTTTTTTTTTTTTGGTCAGAGCATTGATTCATCCGTTAACTATATATATACTTGGATGACTTACACTATAAAAGGCATATTTTTTTTGTCAGAGCATCGTTCATAAAAGGGTTTAAGTGATACCCTTCAAGAAAAGAAGCATACATATAAACTGTTTGAGAACCCCGTGCCGTTATAGATGGTTGTTCATTGCAAACAAGGGACTCTGCCGCATTGGCATGAAAATCACTTCAACGTATTCCCATCATGAAACGGATTTGGATCCTTTTCTTTTTCTTTCTGGTTTGCTCCCGTTTTTTTCTCTCAAAATGTACTATTTTAGTGTAAAATACACAAGCTTCTCACTTTTTTTTTGAAAATAACATTGATCATTCTAAAGTATTTTTCAGTACCAGTCAGTTCCCTAAAATATTTTTTTAAGATCCTAAAAAATTAGTTCAAGATACTGGATAATACTGAAAAAATATTGCATAGTACTGACTAGTACTTAAAAAATATTTCAGGATGATCAATATTATTTTTCAAAAAAAAAAAAGTGAGGAGCTTATATATTTTACATCAAAATAGCGCATTTTGAGAGAAAATTAGAGGATCCAAATCCGAATGAAACATGCTACATTGGGAGGGGTTGTGTAGGCGGGGTTGTGTAGGCCAGCATTTCAGATGCATTCAGCATGTGAATATACTCATTACATAGTTAAACTCATCTATGGGCAGCATGCTCCAAATAATGTATTTTACAGTAGGACTGCACTCATCATTTATCGAGTTCTCCATTTCCTCTAATAAGGAATTTTCTTGTGCATAAAGCCTAATTAACAACACATTTAGCCATGGTCTGTACTTCTTTTCTGGATTCAACTTCAGTAATTCCTCTATCTTCTTCACCCTATCAGGCTCAGAACTTTTACAATATGCACATATCATACACCTGATCAAACGAGATGTCATTCTCATTTACATAATCCCTCACTAACTGATATGTTTCTTCCATCTCCTTCAGATTGCCTGAATAAGCATACCCTTGTAGCATCAGCAGGTATGTGTCAGCGTCAGGCAACAAAGGGCCTGACTTTAAAATTTGAAAAGTTTGTTCCATTTTATCCCACTTCCAGGCTGTAACATACCCAGCAATCAGATAATTATAAGTGCTTATATTCTGAGAGAGGCCTGAATTATGTATCCCCTCAAATATTGGTTCCATACGATATATTAGTATCAAGCGACCAAAAACAGAAATAAGAATATTGTAGGTTATGATGTGAGGGCTACAAGTTTCATCTATCTTCATTCGCACAAACAATGACTTGCATTTCCCATGAAGACCATTGAACATATAAGCAGCCAACATCGAATTATAAATAGCCGTTGTTTTTATTTGCTTGTTTGCAGCATCATTAAATAGTCCTACTGCAAGATCAATATTTTTAGATCTACCAAATATGAAGAAGAACGTGATCGGATGATAAAGAAAACGAATAAGGTTGAGTTGATGATCGATGAGGATATTCGGAGCTTTGAGGGTCGAACCATATGGATTCTAATGCATATTGTTTGAATTCATTGTATATATATGAAATTCACAGTAATATTGTTTATTTCTCCCGCCATATATGTATGGGAAAATTGCCCATAAACACCTTATTGGAAATTTATTTGTTAAATAGGACCTTATATTCAAACAATCTTTTCTGTGTGTAAAATATTTTTCCTTGTGTTCAAATAATCTTCCCTGTGCTAAATATATCTTCTTTATGTGATCTTTCCTTATATTCAAACAATCTTCCTTATGTACAAAAGATCTTCCCTTGTAGTCAAAAAAATCTTCCTTGTGTACAAAAAATCTTCCCTTAAATGCTTTAAGGTCTTATTTGGCTAATAAATTTTCAATGAGGTCTTTATGTGTAATTTTCCCTATATGTATGGTGTATTTTTCAGTGTTTTCAAGACCGGACCGGACCGGCCGGTCCGACCACGAAACCGTCAGACCAGTGGTCCGCCCGGTCCGGTTTGGCTACTGACCCCGATTTGACCGTGTTTCACGCGGTTTGATCGGTTTTTTTAATTTTTTAAATATTTTATTCAAAGTTTCATATAAATAATTCTGAAATCTTTCCTAACTCATCGGTCTAGCCCCGGTTTAGCTCCGGTTTGACCCCGATCTGACCCACTAACCCTTGACCCAATACCCCAATCGGTTCAGTGACTGGTTTGAATTTCAGAACCTTGGTATTTTTACCTTTTATAAATATAAAGGTTTTGAATTATGTACTAGTACATTTTATAAATACGAAGGCTTTGAATTAAATTCCGCCTTATTAGTGCAAAATCGAGGAAGCATGTGCCAATAATGCTACATTCTACCTAGGCCGATTATTAAACCAAGTGAAACAAGCCCCTGCATTGAAATTTCAAAAAGCTGAGGCAGTTACTGAGGTAGGATTATAGAGCCCGGACGCTATAAAACTACGATCTTTCAAGGCCGAAATATGCGTGTCTACTACCCTCCATGTTATTAGTATCATATCTGTGGGGATTCTCCAACTTTGTAACGTCAATTATATCCATTTGGGGAATTTTCACTCCTCCACTTTCTAGCTCTTCTGAAAATTGGAGTCAGTAGGCTCTTGTACAAGTTTGTTCTGAAAAACAGAAAGAATTTGGACCTTTGAGGCCCATCAATTAGCAAACCTTTCTCATAGAATTGAACGAAATTTGTCTATTCGAGTAGATGTTGGTGGAAGAAAATCAAGTGCTTTGGATGATGTTCTTGTAATCTTATTCAATTTTATTCAAAAAAAAAAAAAAGGACTATGGAGTGACGAAATTCCATTTATCGGTAGGGATAATGTAAATTCTACGGCTGCGATTGCAGGATATGAATGTAGAGTGATGTTACTGTAGGATAATGTAATCCCTTTCTGAGTAATGTTATTCAATTTTAGTGTTGCCATTTTATACGTATCAAAGTATTATATAGTAGTATATGCGGCAATTAAGTTATAGGTGGCATGCGATGTAATAAGGTTACCCCAAGTCAGGTCATTCAAGTAGGACAAAGCCTAAGTAAAGAGATTTGTATTTAAGAGGGTATAATAGTAGTGAGAATCTAAATCACCTTTTTTTTTTTTTTTGGCCAAGAATCTAAATCACCTTATTGAAGGCTCAAGACATAAATACTCGCATGGAGGGGTAAATTGGGGCACATTATTGCATATTTTTGCCCAAATGCATGTCCAATCACACCACAGAAATTTTTGAGTGTGATAGTACACATCAAATGCATGTTCTACGCCTCGTCTTTGGGTTCAGCTGGCGAAAGGGTCGGACACTCTCACCAATAGGAGAGGGTTCGATCCCGAGGAAGTCCACTTAGTTGTAGTCTAAGTAAGACGTTGGGAGAGGCATTTTAACTTGGAGTCCTACCCTTTGATCTTGGATTATGAGTCAACCTAACCCTTTTCCTAAAAATTTTGTAGCAAAAAAAAAAATGCATGTTCTAATATAGCTTGAATATTCAAGAGTGTGATTTGGAAGAGTATTATTGGGTTTGAAGACACCTTTACCTGGAGTTACAAGAGATGTTACTTGAAGACTAATCCAATTAGAGTCCACTTATTTTATTTAAGTCAAATTTTCTATTTAATGTAATGTTTGGCTTTCATAGTTTGATCTTATTTTAATTTTTGTTTCTATCGTTTCAAAACATCTAGGTTTTGATCCCTAAGTTTCTTTTTATTTAAAACCTCAGTGCTAAGGCCCAATCTACCTACTCCATGGATATATTTATGTTAGTGACATTTAATATAGTGATTTGGGTTCCCAATAAACATAAGTTATAACTCATTACTTTATTTAACCATCTTTAATCTCCCCAATTTAGATAAATATTTCTTCTATTAGGGATTATAGTAGTACAATTAAAGATGCCAACTTGGACACTATCTTGCATTACAACATAGATTATTGGCATAGACGGAAAACAAATTGATTAAAAATAGGAAAAAAGGTTATTAGTGTGAGATGTTGGGCATCTAATCCGGACTGGCCTCATTGGGCCCTTGCCACAAGTATTAGACTCAAACGTTAAATTAAAAATATTTTTTTATTATTATGTTTTATTTGAATCAATACAATCTAGGATACTAATTAAAATTCAACTAAATAATTAAATATTATAGGAAAATGTTTATTCACGGGATTTTCATTGAGATTAGCGGGCTTGTGGAAACATATGTGGGCTTTGAATTTCAGTGTTATGACTTATGATCATCAGATGGGCTACAGAAATTTTTTTGAAAAAAAAAACCACCAAATAAGCTCAAATTAATTGGGCCCAAATTTCAGATCAAACAACACAGAAGAAGACAAAATTGGCCCAACTTATCATTATAGACAAAATCTTCAACCACCAATAAAAAAAATATGGGTAGTTTGATTTTCTTTTTGCCAAAAGGTTGTTTGATTATAAACTATCCTTTTGTTCTTCAAATAAGTTTTTAGAGTAATTTTTTTAAAGTATTCAAAATAATTTATATATATTTGAATCATTATTTCAAAGAACATATATAAGGTGCTAATAATAAAATAATTTTTTATTTTATTAACATAATTGTCACTAATGTTAAAGTGATGTTCTCAATCTCCACCTTTTCTTTTAATTTTGTAGGGGAAAAAATTAACAAATCATGAACAAGATGTTCTGATTTTTCTAAGAAAACAAATGTTATTTTTTTCATAACAAATAACTAAAATTCAATTTTTTTAAAAAAATTTATTTACGTTTTTCTAAACAAAAACAGTTCTGAAAACAGGAAATCAAATAAGGCTTATTTAATATAATTTTTTAAATACATTTCATAATTACACACCTTGAGATATCTCAAAATAAAGTTATAACTTGAGTCTTGCAATTAAAAAAAAAACCAATATATGTCTTAATAATCACATGACAAATTATGAAATAATATGTGTTTATGTATGAATATCAGTGTAATCAAACTCAGACTGGACCAAAAACCGCTGAACCGGAAAGTAGACCGGTCTGGTCTGGTGACCCGGTCCGGTCTAATTTTTTTTTTAAATCAATTTTTTAAATTTTTTTTCTTTAGAATTTCATATTAATGAGCCTAAAATCTTCAACCTCTCACTGGTTAGTCCTGCTTTAACTCCGATTTGACCCACTGACCCATGACCCAATATCCTAACCGATTCAGTGACCGGTCCAAGTTTGATTACCTTGATGAATATTGATTGATATGAATAGGTGCAATTGCGATAAAGACTCCAAAGAAACTAAAATTTGTCTTTGATCTTAACTTTTTAATGTTTTGTATCATCCATCCAAATAAAAAAATCACATCCATCTAAAATGCAATGAGCTATATGTAAACTGTGGTGGATGAATATTAGATAATAATATAAAATGTTTCATAAAAATGAAATAATATATAAATATATATATAATAAAATAATATGTATAGAATACTATTTATTTTATATAAAATTATATATTTTTTAAATAAATTGTATATAATTTTTTAGATAGGGCCAAATGGGCAAGGCGATACCCCCTGCCCAATGCCTAGCCCAGCCCGATAGTTTGTCTGGTTTCAATATGCCCAAATTTTTTTTCGGGCCACTTTTTTTAGGTTGGGCAAAGCAATTTTTGACCAAGGTCGGATAGGCATATCTAGCTCATAGGCACTATACTCACCCTTGATTAGAAGTATAAAGTACAATTAATGACCATGGCCCATTAGGCATCTAATTTTTTATACATTTTTAAATACTAATCCCTCCCATTTTTATTAATATAGGATTTATTTGGTGAGTTGATTTTAGTCTTAAATATAAGACATATTTTTTATATTTATCAAAATTTTCATAATTTACCCCTATGCTACCTCAATAATAATCAAGGAGGAGAGTAAACGAGGGAATCAAGAAAGATAATTATGATGCTTTAGAAAATACATGTAATATTAACTAATTTAGTTAATTTCATTTATCTAGTCAGATTAAATAAATAGTTGTTATATTAAATATGGGGGGAGTACTATATGAAAAATGAAAGATGGCAATATTAACAAAAAATATTTATTTGGTTAGATAATATATACCTGAAATTTTATTCTAATCAATTTATCCCTTATTGAATACAATTTTTTCCCCCGGGGGTATGGGAATATATGGTGGAAACCTTTGTGGCCCAAGGACGATGTTAATAAATATTCCATCAAGGATTTTGATTTATAAGAAACAAATTATTAATTCATAAAAATCATGAACTTTATTTATGATTAATTAAGATATGTTATAGATTAAATTTTATTTTTAAAAATGCCCACATTAAATATTCCACATAGTAGCATTATATTTAATGATATTAACTTAATTATACTCTATAAATAAAGATATAAAATGAATAATAAAATAAATATACCAAATAAGGGGTCATTATTTTCTTAATTATATTTTCCAATGTTTCTTTTAAAAAGGATGGAGGGATAATATATATAATTATTCATTCTGGAAAGTAAACATAGTTTGTCTTTCATAATTAGTAATTGTATTTGTATAATATATACACTTTATCATTTAAGTAAATTATTTGCTATACATGTCAAATTCAATATTTCCTTTGTGTTCTCTATATGATATTGCATCCTAATAAAATTTTATAATATATCACTAAGCACTTTTATTTAACTAGTAAGATGTTATACCAGCTTAATGTTCATGTCTTTAAAGGGAAAATATTGCTTTAGAATTTCAAGTATTTCTTACAAATATACTAATTATTAACAAATTAGGAGTATAGGGACTAATGTTATAATTGAGGAAATTGTAAGGACCCAATAAAAAAAAAAAACACTACGTAGACCAGATTAATAATCAAGTGAAACCATACATACTGATGAAAGATTTAATATTTTTCAATTTTATATATGCTCTAAAATTTGATTTACTCTTTATTCACACCGTATACAAAAATTATGTATCGTATGAGCTAAATGTTAATTTAGGTTCACGATGAAATCCATGCAAACCATAATTTTGATAAGCACATGATTATAATCTTGACTTTTGATTATCTTCTGTATGAAACCAAATAAAATCCAATCTAATATTCCAATCTGATATTCAAAGTTTGGCAGATTAAATATTTCTCGCCTATAATATATCTCCAATTTGAACAACCAAGTTTGGCCAAGGGGAAAAAAACTTGAACAATGTAATATTAATTGCTCACATAAAAATTAAAAAGCAATGTGGTGTGTGTGTGTGTGTTGATTAGGCCATCTATCTTCTCGTTAACCTGCCTCTATATATCTAGAAACAAAGGAACAGACAATATGTTCAGAAATATTGATCTGTACCATTATTATTGTACAATAATAAATTCTCATGATGGATATGAATTATTATGAGATCGAGAATTCTGAAATAATAATACTAAAATAACACAAACCCACAAAGATTTAAATCTGAAATTTATTCATTTTTTATTAATCGAACCACCCTGCTCGGAACTTGAATTACTTCCTCATTTTTCCTCTGTGGGCAAATCCCATTCACAGAAAATCAGCCAAAAACTTTATATATCAGCCCTGATTGCTATGAATAAAGTCTAAAACATGAAGCTGTAAGATCAGTTGGGCAAAAAAAAAAAAAAAAGATCATTATGCATAGTTATTATTATAAATTTTACATCTTTATATTTTATTACTATAAATAAATTTCAAACACTATAAATCAATCTCTCTTTTTATATATATATTTATATAAATTGTCATCATTATCTGTTTTTGTTTTAGGGTTAGTGGCTTGTCCCTTCCAACACATAAATATCTCCTCCAGATTCGAACTCAAGACCAAAAGAATCTAGGCAGGCCTTACCCACTAGACGAAGGCTATCTTAGTTGCGAATCAATCTCTTCGTAACACATCTAAACAAACACAAGCAAATGATAAATATGTATATATTGAAGCATATACTATTGAAGAATCTGACTTCGAATCAGATGAACAAGAGATAGAGAAACATGAACCAGCATATATATTGAAGGTCTTGATCTTCTCTCAAAGTCAGCTTATTACATTTATTTTTAGAGAGAGAGAGAGACTAATACTGAAACTTCATATCATTGAAACGAAGAGAAAGAAAGACCAGAGAGAGAGAGAGAGAGAGGAAAAACCCTCGAAGCAAAAACAGGGAAGAGAGAGAGAGAGTAACAGGAATGATTGAAATGTAGCAGAAGATGATAAAGAAGAAGAAAAAGAACCCATTGTGCTACTTCAGGTGGATTTTCCAGGCGGCGGAGGCTTCTTCGCCGGCGCCGGAGGGTGGGTCACAGAGGACTCTTGTTTATGGGCTTGAGGGTTGGAAATGGTATTGCCTGAGGTGGTCCCTCCTCCCGTGCCAAGCTGGTTGTCGTTCAGGTCAAATGGCTTGGAAAGATCCTCGCTGCCGGCCATGATCTCCGGCGGGAGGACCTGTGAGGCTTGTCGCCGATGGCGGGACATGGTAGTCGAAACGTTTTTTCACAGAGAGAGAGAGAGAGACAGAGAGAGAGAGAGTGGAAAGAAATGTGAGACAGAGAGTTGAATGATTTATGGAGGTTGGGGATTTGTCTGGTGAGTGAAAAAATTCTAATCCACGCGCTATCTGAGATCGGGGACAGTGAATAGAATTACTCACAAACACGCTTTTCCAATAAAAAGTAAATAAATAAAAATAAAAATGAAAAAATTTCATTTTGGTTTTAGAGAAAAGAAAATATAATAAAAAGACCCTTTAAAATATCAAAATTAAACTTAAGTCTTATAGAACTTTTTTACAATAAATTTTAATTACCAAATACCCATGAATATGTTAATGAATATCTATAAACTTGTTAGTGTAGCGCCTATAAACTTATTAATAGACGCTTCTAGATTTATTAATAGATTCTTATGAACTTATCATTGAAATTGAAATTTATTGTAAAAAAATCTCACAAAACTTAAATATAATTTTAAAACTTTAAGAGATTATTTTATTGTATCTTCTCTTATCCAAAACCTAAATACAATTTCCCCGTAAAAATTTCTTGATCTGATGCCACATTTTGGAGTTAACGTGGCTGTTTTATTTATTGCATACAAATTAAAATAAGTTTTACTATTTATAATTTACTATAGAGAAAAATTGTTGAAAGTACATGAAAATTTATTGGCCAAAGTAGAACTTATCTGCAACATGTGCAATTCTGTATTAAGTGTGCATAATCTATTTTTAATACTACCTCCAATCCTAAATGTAAGACGTAATTTATAATACAATTTATATTATAAACTATATCTTATATTTAGGATCAGAGGAAGTACTTCAAGTCTTTTATTGTTAGTAAAAGTTTTCAAAACATAGATAATTTGCATATAGCTTTATACATATACATATATGCATCGGCAAAATACACACACACACACACACACATATATATATATATATATATATATATATATATGTAAATATGTATATCAGTATATGTATGTATCAGTCACACAACACGGCTAAAAAAAAAAAGCTACATTCCTTAAATTCATGTCTTTTTCCTTTATTAAAAAATAATAGAAAAAAATATAAGAAAATGCTACTTGAATTTTAAAACATTAAATCAGTAATTTAATTTTAGTTGTTAATTGCTGTACTCATATATATAATGCCTATACTCTTATAGACAACAAGACTAATTTAACATTTTGAAGTTCATATAGTATTTTTTTTATCTTTTTCCCACAATAATATATCAATTTAGATCAAAGTCTTTCTAATTTTTTCATTAAAGAATTATTTCCTCTTATCCATATTATAAGACACATTCCACGAGGTATTTTTTTTCCCTTTTTATAAGAAACTTTGATAGTTTCAACTTTTAATGAGAATTAAATAATTTTTTTTTTCATATATGTCAATATTTAATAATGGTGGTGAGAGAGTAGAAATTAATATAATACTAAATTTTAGTATAGTTAATAAGGTAATGTTCAAAATCATTTCAATTGTATAATAAATTTAATACTTTTAACTCTTTTTATTGGTATGCATGAATTAGTTTAGAATTCCCTACCTTGCCTCCTATCCAAAATATATGAAGTTCTGATTCAAAATATAAGAAATTAATAGGGTAATTACTAATTAATGATTTTATATCAGTTTCACCCCTTGTAGGAAAAAGAGAGCGGTGAGAGATAATAAATACACATTTGTTCATTAAAAAATAAATGCATATTTAAAAACGCATTCTTTAATTAAAGTAAAATAAGTATATTTTAGTTATAAAAAATAGGTAAATTTTATTAAGAGAGGGGCATGGTGTTGATTTTGCTGGTGTTTAAACTACTTTCAACTTTTCGTCGTTGCCGTTATGTTTGAAAAATGTAGTTTTTTTGGTAATGTGAATGTCACTAATGTAAATGTAATGTGAATGTCGTTGATCAAAGTTGGCTACAAGTTCAAAGATGGATTCCTTTTAATCAAATTGACCAAAACTTGGGGGTCCAACAAGTACATTTTCCATTTAAATTTTTCAATTATATTTATATATATTGATTAGTACTTATAGATCAGCAATATTTTCAAAAAAAAAATTATTATCAGTATATATTATACGGTACAATGCAATTTATTTCACAATATTCTATGTAATGCACCGAGTAGAAATCTAATTTCAGTAAAAGAAATATAAAATACTATATATTCATCTTGTCATCAAGAACTGGCTTGTAAAAAATATTTATTTCTCATGATTTTATCAAAAAATAAAATAATAATAATTTTTCAAAGGTGAACGACCAAGAAAATGTTTTTTCATCAAAAAATTTTAAAATATATCTATATTTTGTTTGTGTAACCTATGCTTAATTTGAATGATGATGAGAGTAAAGTGGGTGAATTCCTCATGATAATATGATATGATACAAAAATTTGTCTTCTAACTTTTGTCATTTTTTCTTCTGCTTAGTAGTTTACACAAAGAAATGTGTAGGAATTGATGAATGAATCAATTTGCACATGCATCTATATAGTGTTGTATATATAAAAATAATTTGTCTTCTAACTTTTGTCATTTTTTCTTCTTTTTTTACCATGCTTGGCCTTTGCTTGCAAGAAAATATTCATTCTCTCATTCAAAATTTCCAAAATTAATAATTTTTTTTATGACATGTAGCATAATAATCTATATATAAAATAAAAGTTCTAACAAATATCATGCTAAAGACAAGAATACTACTAGCTCTGTTTCTAATATTCTATGCAATGCAAGAGATTTGGAATAACTTTTTTTTTTTTGTATATAAGTGCTTATTACGTAAATTGAGATAAAACTCATCTCACATACATACTTCATGTATTGTAAATCACGATTTATAAATACTTATAAGTAAAAAATAAGTTATCACAAACAAACCCTTATACTAATAATTTAATATATTTCGACAATCGAATATGTATTCTTTTTCTTTTTCTTTTTGCAAAAATCATACAATCGTTCCATACTACTATATATACACTGAAAATGATGATGATAAAAATGTAAAAGATTATATATAATTTTTTCTTAAGGAAATCAGTTTATGCCATACAACAATATATTATTATCACTTGTGAGTTGGGGTGAAATAGGATATAAATCGATTTACTTTAACATATGTACGTATGTATATATGGGCGGCGTGTGTGATCTTGAGGTTATTTTTACATAGTTCAATATTTGGAGATTTATATGGCGTGATCTTTGACACTTTGATCAAAAAAATTGCGCCACTAAAATAAATTAGTTCCAAAAAATTACATTTTTTTTATCAATTTTCTTATGAAACATTAAAATTCCTATATATTTAATCAATCCACTATAGCCTTTGCCAACTAAAACGTTTAAGACATGATATTGATAGGCATCAATTTTACAATCAACATCAACCAATCAATATTGAACATATATAGCCAGCAATACTACTTCTTTCATAAACATTTATGATTCATACCCCATGCAAATGCAATTTACCAAAACCCATCAAATTAAATTAGTTTCAAGATATATATAGTGTCAATAATTATGGAAGTCATGTGACTCAAAGATCTCATACATAGAAGATAATGATATCTTTTGTTTATTAGTTTGTATTTTTTAAAGATGGTTTATAGGAATCTTTCATGATTTGTTCGAGAAAGGTAACCCACGGGAGAAGATTGTTTTGTTAATGATTCTATAATATATTGATAAATTATTATATATTAGATTTTATATATGGTTTTGGTGATTACAAACTATAAAATTATACATATAAATAAAATGTTTCAAAGGGGTTATAATAATTAAATACATGCACCGTATAAGAATGCTGACACTGTAATTTCTATTTATTATTACCTTTGGCGAATCATAACGGTATATTTATTATTCGGTGTATAAGATTAAGTGATGTATCTGCGTAGGTCCAATGAATGTGTCCATATTTCCATTTATAGAGCTTAAATCCTCTTTCAAAAGTTATGAATCATTAATATTGTATGTGTTTATATATATAGAAGCTTACTTATATAAACTAATTAAATAGAATGCCATGAGTTGCTTTTGGGTCATGAAAACTTACCAAAATAGATGAAAGCACCATCGATTAAAAGATTTAATGCTCGTTTAGAATAACTTATTTTTGGATAATAAGTACTTATAAATTGTGATTCACGGTATATGAGATAAGTATGTGAGAGGAGTTTTATCTCAGCTTGCGTAATAAGAACTTATTTTTTAAGTAAACGCTAAACCAAACAAAATATAATTAAGCATATTGCCAGCCAAAAAAAAAATGAAGCATTATCAAGTATTATTGTTGGCAAGTAAAAAAACATTAAGGAACAAGAGGTTAAATAGTAATTTTATCAAATTTTATTAATTAATGAGCACACCTAACTTTATTTAAATTGCCATGTACGTAGTTGAAAATATCTAAACCTTTCAATCTCGTTCAAACTATCCATTCTATCCTCTAGCAAGAGACATAAAAAGACATCAAAGATCTGATATAATCCATGAAATATGTGTGACTGAACCTAACTCTTGATTTTGTACTTTTAAGAAATTATATTAGAAATAGTTAAATCCACAATTAACATTTGGAAGCACAGCTAGAAATTGCTAATAAATAAGAGAATTAAAGTGATAGATTCTAGAAGTCCTCGGATAATATTCAAAATAATTGAAATTAGATTATTTAAATCCACAATTAACGTTTTGATAAATGAGCACTAAGGGTTTACGTCTCAGTAATATTCAATAAGAGTTTATATAGATTGAGGCTTAAGTATTATTTTGCAAATTTGAAAGAATCATGCCTCATTAATTTTTAAATAAAGGACATCGTTGTTATTTTCCCTTATAATTAAGCCAAAGATTAAAATAATTAATATTTTTGTGTTTGCCTAATATAGGTTTATGCATTGCAAAACAATTTTAAAAAATATAGTAACACTATTTATGCATCAATGATGTTTCATATATTGTGTACAGCTTGGGTCACCGTATTAAAAACTTATTAACACGCGTTGATAGCTGATACCAGTGAAAGATGAATTGGGGGGGGGGGGGGGATTACACTCAGGTCCAAAAAAAAAGAAAAATGAAAAAATGATCCCTGAAGATTGTAAAATGAAAAAATAGTCTAAAGGAATTGTCAATACATGCTCATAGAATTGTTAACGAATTGTTAATACAAGCTCCTGGAGTTATTAATGGAACCATTTTTTCATTTTGCAATCTCCAAGGACCATTTATTTATTTATCTATTTCTTTGGGACCTAAGTGTAATTCTCAAAAAAAAAAACGTTTTGAGAAAAACTTCCCTCGATCTAGCTTCATTTCTTTAATCCCTAATATAAAAGTCAGTTGAATGATTATATTTGATTCCAAATGTAGGCAATCAATCTGCTCTGTCTCTTATATTTATCTTCTTTTTTTTAACTATCACTATTGATTATACATGTCAAGGGAGTTACATCAAAGGTAATTTCAACACAAATGATTTAAGAAAGTATTTAAAAAATAATAATACACATTTTAGACAAATAATACATAATTTAAATGAGGATTAAGTAGATCTTATGTTAATGAGGGGGTAGTATATTAGATATGGAAAAAGTTATATACTAGTAACTCATAAGTAAAGAAAAATTGGGGACAAGGACCTATTAAAAAATTGGTTAAAGTGTACCTTTAATCTTTTAAATTTATATTAAATTTCAGTTTAGTCCCTTTAATTTATGAAGTGTTTTTTTTTTTTTTGATTAATCTACCGGCATGCGGCACTACTAACAACTGACTAGTCCGATTCGTTGGAATGTAAGCCCACAATAGAAGGAACCTTGCCACTTCTAAGTAATTATCGCTGCTGTTTATGAAGTATATTTTTAATCTCTTAATGTTAACATCGTTAATTTTATTTAATAAAAAATACTGACTCGACAAATTTAAATAGTGGCTCTACAATTAAACTTTTACCAAACATGCTCAAATTTAAGCATTTAATTGGAGAGCTAGTTGGGACTTGGAAGGTTGAATATGGTCCAAAAAAATAATAAGTACAGTATTTCAGTCCGTTTTATTTGTTTTATATATTATTTTTTCTTTAAATTAATTTACATTATTTATAAATTGATAAATATTTTTTTATTTGACTAAGGAGTTTTTCTTTTAAGGCTTAAAATACAAATGGTTTCCGCCTCTCCTAATAAGTACGCTTTCTGAAATTCAAAATTATATTTTTCTCTTTATAAGGAAAACTGCTTACTATATTAACCTAAAACTTATTAGTAATTGATAAAACAATAATATTTCAGGGAAACCATATCACATTTATTCAAATCAATCAATTTATTTTATTTTTTTAATCTATTTAAATTAGTTAAGTAACTTTTACATCATGGTAGTATTATTTGGTATTGAAATTCAAATCTTCCATGGAATTATTGCACATGAGCATCTTCCATGTGTCTTGAGTCCCAACTAAAGTCTTCAATTTAAATTAGTCATCATTTTTGTCCCAAACAACGGAACAATATCACCACAAATTGCTTCCCCGGACTCAAATTTTTAATTAATTACTTGACTTTAATATTTCATGACAATAACAAGAACAATAATTGCGACGATATTGATGGATCATAAGGTTGGTCACGCGCGACAGTGCGAAAGAGATGAATCTACCTAAGTGACGTGGGGATAGATGTGACCTGGTTAGGAAAGTGAATGAAAATAGGAAAAAAGTAATAGGAGTATTATTTTTTTACCTTCTAAGGATTTTAAAAATGAAAATTAGAAATTGGGGAAAAATTGGAAGGCATAAAGCGCGGCGAAATAGGAGCCTCAAGAGAAAAATATTTAATATATGTGAGGCAGTGATATAATACGGTTAGGCATTTGGTTACCTACCTCTGTCTAAAGCATATCATATTGGCCGAATAAAAAAGTCTAAAGCATATCATGCACACCCACTTCCCTCTGTTGTGTTCTATTTCAACCATTCCTATCCTCCCTCCCATACCCTAGGGTCTACATTTTTGGCTCTTTGGCGCGTGATGATTAGAATTTCATACATGAAAACAAGAAATTTTTTTTTATATGAAAACAAAAAATTAGATATATATATATATATATATATATATATATATATATATATATATATATATATATATATATATATATATATATATAGAATATAACTACACATTTAAAGTGATAAAACGTAAGTTACAAAGTAGGGGAATAATATACAGATGTATCTAAAAAGATATTGTAAAATCCAACAAACATTTCTTCTTTGAGTAATTATTTTTATATGTGATGGTTTAACCAACTTGCAATGAATAGGAAAATGGTTAGCATAATCGACATGACTTTGTCAAAGGATAAGAGTCATTGTTTCATGGAGTGCCTATAGCTGCAATTGAAGGATTCCAAGTTTGATCAGAGGAGCAAGCAACTAGTGGTAAAAGCGAAGATTGTTGAAAAGGATGGTAATAAAAATGGCATGCAATTGGTTGTTAGTGTTACTAAGCTTGAAGTAAACATCCCACTTGCAAGAATAATTTTATAGGATAGATTGTCAGTCTTGACATTGTATGTGTTGTTGATGAAAAGTATTTTCTTATTGATGTTGTTGCGCCAGAAACTTATTAGTAAAGGCATGTGCTTTAGGTTGTACTGATTTAATGACCTACGAAGGAGAAATTCAGGAACATACATGACAAAGTTTGTTCTTTACAAATAAGAGAGAATCCAAAATATAAAAAAGTAAATAGGTCAGAAAGTCGCTAGGGTCATTGTGGTTAATCAACCATATCTCTATCCAATCTTGTAACCTTTTATTAGGGATAAAGTCAATCCCAAGACCAACATTACAACCAAACCAACAAGCTCTCAGTAGAAGCCAAGTGTCGACAACATAAGAAGTGATTGCGGGGGCAAGATGCCTCTAACAATCTTCCACAAGAACAAATGGATTTTAAGAGGAAAAGACAAGTTCCAAATTAAAGTGCATACCACATTGGCTGATTCATTCGATTGTCCTGATGTAGATTGAAGAAGTCTATAACCATCTTGAATAATGAATATTCCTGAATTAGTAGCAGACTATCTAATAATATCAGGGGACCTAGATAAAGGAATTGAGTGTTTTAAAATTTCTGGAACCGCTTGCCTAGGGTAGCGTGAGGATGGGTATATACCTGAAGATGGGTATATGCCTAACCATATTGCTACAGAGGCCACCAAAGCTGACTATTAAGAGAGATAGAAGTGCCCTCACCCACTTGTCAGGTAAGATAGTTAGTAATAATATCACTCGATTTGAGAATTTTTTTCCACAATGATGAACTATTATAAGCAGGCGTAAATATATGATTATGCTCTAGATCTAGATATTTTTGTAACATTAGTGTACTAAACAAGGGAGATTTGTTAGAGATGACTTGCCACAAATGCTTTGCTCAGAATGCAGAATTAAAGGCATCTACTTGGACAATTTGGAGACCACAATTCACTTTGGGAAGACATAACTCACCCCATCAAAGAAAATGAGCTATCTTCATTTCTATTGCATCTTCAGTTTTATTGCATGACATAATTTAGAAGAGAACTTGAGATAGGAAAAGGGATATACTAGTGAGGATGACCAAGAGTGCTCTATCAAGACTAAACGACATGTTTGTGATATCAAAATATCCTTCCATCCTACAAGATGTTTATCAAGTTTCTCTTAGACCTCTAAATATTTCCATTGTTCGGATTTGGGATCATCTACATATATACCTAGATATTTCCCCAAGTACAAATGAAATCTGATTTGGAGCAGCTCAGAAAATTGACGCTTCAATTAGTGAGAGACTGAGGGACTACATATCAGAGATTATTTTTGGTAATTAGTGTGTTGACCTGAGATGAGGGAATATCATTGAAGTAAGGCCTTAACTATACGACAATCAGTTTTTTGTAGCACGGTAGAATAGAAGAGTATCATTAGCATACATCAAGTGGGTCAGCGGCATTACACCTCGAGAGATGTAGATACCCTGCCACCAATGATAATTACCCGCCTGATGAATCATGCAAGACACACTACAAAAAAACTGTAATTTAGTAGCGGTTCAAAATGTGCATTTGTAACGGTTTTAACAGCTACAAATGATATTAGTAGCGGTTGCAAAAACCACTATAAAATCTATTGTTGTAAATGGATCTGTAGCGGTTTACAATAACAGCTACTCACGTACCACAACCACTACAAATTTAGTAGCGGTTCATTTCAACCGCTACAAATGTTGACGTCATAATTTCGTGTGGTTGGAAATGAAAAATGAAAATTTGGCTCCAACTGCTATTAAATTCAAATAGGAATTTTAATAATTTGGCGCCAACACCTTTGTAGTTGTTACCAAACCACTATTAATATAGTATGAAATTTTAAAAGTAGACCTAAAAATTTAATCCCATTTTGAGTTTAAATTTGTAGTGGTTCTAAAATCACTACAAAATTTTGGGAAATTTAAAATAAAATTATAGAATTATTTAAGTCTATTGTTATAATATTGTGTTGAATAGTTTATTATTTAAGTAACTTAAATTATAGTAGTTATTATTTAAAAAGAATGATTAAATTAAGTTAGATATGTATAAACTTTATATATGTAATATTATATTATTGAGAATGTGCAGATAATAAAGATTTATTATGTTGTCTACTATATGTTGATTATTATGGAAGGAATATTGAAAACATTGAGGAAAAGTTCTTCAATTTCTAGACCCAAAAAAATATAATAATGAGTATAAATATTATGAGAGGGGAAACAATACTGAAATCAAAGAATTCAAACTTTTTTTATCATATTTGATCACTTTGCTCTCTTTGGCTCTTAAAAAAAATTTCAGATGAGAGAAAATGAAAGAGAAGAAGGGTTGAAAGAAATGAAGGAGTGTTTGAAATGAGATGTGGTGGAGTATTTATAGGAATATGTATAGCGCTTGTAGCGGTTAATGTTATAGGTTTTGTAGTGGTTGGTATTTGTAACGGTTTATGTGACATTATTTGTAGCGGTTTCATATTTGTAGCATTTTTATTTGATTTTATAGTGATTTCATAATCTCTATAAATATTGGTCTAAATTTTTTTTATAAAAATATTTCAAATTTCAAATGTTCAATTTGTAGCGGTTTCATCCATTTAACCACTACAAATATTTATACTTTGTAGCAGTTTATATATAAAAACCACTACAAATGGATTTATTTATTTATTTTCATACATATTTATTTCAAGTGTATTCTATAGTGGTTATTGTCATAAAAATGGCTACAAACTTTTATGACCGTTGGCTTGATATGAAATTCTAATTTCCAATGTGCAATACTTTGTAGCGGTTATGTCTCAAAATTGCTACAAATGTTCATGTCCGTTGGCTGGAATTAAAATATTCAAATTTTAAATAAACACTTTGTAGCGGTTACATCCGCATAAACGCTACAAATATTCATGATCGTTGGCGACAATTAAAATATTTCAAATTTCAAATATTCAATTTGTAGCGGTTTCATCCATTTAACCGCTACAAATATTTATACTTTGTAACAGTTTATATATAAAAACCATTACAAATGATTTTAAGCAAGGTCAAGCAATTAATAGTCGAGTTTTCCTAATTTAATTACTAGCCTCTTCCAAGGTCAAGCAATTATATAATTAATTGTTAATCCAATATATTCCTATATAAATTTAAGCAATCAATCATGCATTAAGATTTATGGAACTCAGTAAGACTACACAACTCATATGAATATATTCCTATTTCATATACAAGTCATAGTTTTAATTATAGGATCTACACACATCCATCTCCTTCTGGTCTCAACATGCATATTGAAATCATTTAAAAGATGACCAATCAAATGAAAGCATTAAGAACAATAATTAAAACTCAATCATGAAGGAGAAATTAAAACTAGATTTAATAAGTTAAGATTCAATCCGTCATTAATAAGCTATGTCATCACCATAGGAAAATAGAAATTTAGATCATGATGAAATTAAAACAAAATAAAAATAAATTAATATTATATAAAACTAGAATGAAATGCTCATAAATACTGTATAAAACTTGAATATTAAATTCTCAAACATAAATATACAACCAAAAGATGTATGAAAAATGAAGAAATCTAGCCGTCACTTTAGGAGGTGAAACCTTCCATGTAGGTGGCATGCAAAAAATAATACAATCATAAGCCTTCCAAGATGGAGGCATGCAAAAAGTAATACAATGCATAAAATTATATCTAAAATAAAGTATTTAGAATTCTCGCACAAAGGATTGAAAATTTGTTAGAGAAATATCTCCATGGCCCCCAGTCTCTGCGACTGATGCTCCTATATATAGGCACTGAGCGAATAGCGTCATTTCATTTTTTTTCCTTGATACTACAGTGCCTTGTCATTTTTTTCTCTGATTGAATAGTATCCTGTCGGCAAATTTACGCGTTTTTTCCATGACTGCTACAATGTTTTGTTGCCTGCTACAGTTCTTCCATCCGCTACAGTCACATCCGTCTGCGACAGTGATTCCATCATGAATAGTGGACATTAAATAGTGACGAATGTATCACTTTTTCCAGCTGCGCCTTTGTCTTGTTTCAGATCTTGTGGGTCTGTTTTTAGGTCTCCTTTTTTCTCTTTTCTCCTTAATATGGTGTACATGGTTATCAAAAGAAAAGTAAGGAAATATTTATCAATTACACCCAAATTAATTACATTAAGCTAAAATATTGTCCACAAAATCATTATATAAGGGAAAATAAATATACAAATATTTTATATATCACAAAGCATACCGTTGCAAATTTGTAACGATATTGCTTGAAACTGCTATAAATTTTGATATTTGTAGCAGTTTATTTTAACCACTACAAATGCATCACTACGAATCGTCATTTTTTTTGTAATGACAAAATATTGGCACATAGCATAAAAAGATAAGGAGAAAGAGGACCACCCAGTCGAAGACCTTGTGATGGTTTAAAAGGAACACCTGGAGATCCATTAAATATAACATGATAGGAGACAATTGAAACGCATTGCATGATTAATTGAATCATTGTTGGCAAAAAGTTCACCTTCAAAAGAATTTTATGCAGAAAAGATCAAGAAACTTTGTCATATGACTTTGTAATATCCAATTTGATCGCACATCATGGATCTTTGCATTTGCATGTACCATGTAATTTGGCCATACATTATGAGGCGAGTATAACATTTTATCGGTGATAAGCCGACCCTTAATGAAAGCATTTTGATTTGGGATAATAAGGTCATCCAAGATTTCCTTTAGATGATTGCAAAGGATTTTGGAAATGAATTTATAAAGAACATTATAAAGGCTGATAGGCCAAAAATCTTTGAAGCTATAAGGATTATTGTATTTGGAAATCAACACAATGAAGGATCTGTTTAATTCCTTAAGGAGAAAGCCACGTTGAAAAACTTCAAAGACCATTTCAATGATGTTGTGTTTTAAGAAAGACTAAAATTTCTGATAAAATCATGCATGGAAGCCATCCAGTCCTGGAGCACTATCAGTTTTCATCTCAAAAACTACTTTCTCAATTTCCTAGCCAGACACATTGCGATTTAATTTTTCACAATGCAAAGGAGATAAAGTGGGAAGATTGATGTTTGATAAGGTCTGGTCCATATATATATATATATATATATTGAAATTTAACAAAGAAAGCTTGACAAAAAAAATACCTCCAATTGTAACTCTTAAATGGCTTAATTACTTTGAAGTTTCTAAGAACTAGTTTGAAAGTAAATTTTGTGGTAAAATCACATAAATGTCCTTAATATGAAAAAGAACCAAATGATAGTAACAATTTAATAAGTAACAATAACAGTTGAAGTAGTGACAACTTGTCTCATTAAGGAAAAATGGACAATAATATTATTTTGACAAAAAAAAAAAGCTTAATTCTAAAATAGTGTATGAGGTCCTTCATAGGAATCAAGTCATTTTGAGATTCCCAGTGGCTCTTGTATGTCTTTTAATTTTCCCTTTAACAAAACCTTAAATAAATTTAAGAATAAGTTACTCGTATTGGTTATCAAAAATAAACCAATCAATGGAGTATATAGTAGATATGGCGACAAGAGAATGAAAGAGCAATGTTGTATTACTTCACTTGCTTCATAATACAAATGACATGTCCTATTTTTTTTTTTGTATAATCTTACCCATTGGTTACACTCGAACCTAAATGATTAATAGGGGACAATAAAACATAGATGTGAGTAGCAAGATTGATGTGAGTATTTGGGAAACATCTAAATCGTGGTTTTAGAAGCTATTTTTTGTAAATCGAGACCAAACTCCTTTCACATACTTACTTTGTAAATCGTAAATGTTATTCTCAAAAACTAATCCAAACGTAAGTGGAGGGTTACCCCGGCCCTATTTATAAGATCTAATTATCTAAATAGTACAATTGTGTGTGGTTTGAGAAATTAGTTTTAAAATTTAACAACTTTGCAATTTTATCCTTAATTAATATATACTATACTCTAAGATTATAAAGTCTTCCAATAATAAATGAATGGTAATATTATACATTCACGTGAAAAAATTTAATAATATGACTTAAAAATAAAATTAAAACAAATTTTGTGACTCCTTTATAAATAGGACCGGATGATTTGATAAGTGAGAATGTGATTGGAAATTGGAATTGAGATTTGAAATACTTCCTTCGATACATAATATAAGTCACTTTAATTTATTTATCAGAATCAAGAAATGATAGTTAACTCATTAAATTCTCCAAATTAGAAAACAATAGGAACTTTCCCTATATTGAATGAGGTTTTGAATGAGAGATAAATACAATAAGTCATATTTATATTATAAACCAAGTCATTCATCAAAAAACTATGTCCTTATTTGGGATCATGTTTAGGTCCTAAAAAGTGCTTATTCACGTGAATTGAAATAAAATTCCTCTCACATACCACTCCAGTTCTATTTATAAGTCCATTTTAATTAAATCTCATATATTAAAGAGAGGTAGTTAACTCAATGATTATAGTGTAAATTTCTAACTATACCCTCATTTATGAATGGTTACTTTTCAACTCTTTCTTCTCTATTTATCTTTAAATTATTTCTTCATTAGAACAATAAATAGGGATAAAATTATCACATTCTCATTTATTACATTGAAACTTGACTTATAAATATGGCCAAATTTTTTAATAAAAAAAGATGTATAAATAGGATCAAAATGATACTTACTTTATATATTATAAATCACGATTTAAAAATTACCCAACCTCTGTTCAAAACAAACACAACCATATATTGGGGACTGGAGAAATCAAAGGATACAGAATAGAGTGAGAATTTGTTGTGAGGTGTTGTGTGTGGGGGGAAAAAACTGCGATTCTTGGGGAAGAGAAACTTGTGGCGGGAAAGAGGACCCGAAGTGCAAGGAGAATCCAATTCCCAGAACATTAAAGTGGGGTGTCTGAAAGTGACCAATGCGTGCATGGTGCGTGTACGGAGTAGGCACGTGGATGATTTGCAGAAACTGGGGCTTCTGGGACAGTTTTGTCTTGAGCGATGCGTTTCAGGGGCATAGAAACAAAAAGTACGAGAGCTTTGTTCTGCCTTATCCGTTTGCCTCATTCATTTTAAATTTCTTTTTCTCAAAGATTAATTTATTTAATGTTGATTTGGGATAACTTATTTTTAAATAATAAATACCTATAAATCATTATTTATAATATACGAAATAAGTATATAAAAAAATTTTATCTCAACTTACATAATAAATATTTATTCTTAAAAAATAAACTAACCCAAACATACTTTTAATTCAGCACTCCCTCAATAAAGAAACAAATACTCCCTCTAATCCTTTTCATGAATAATTTTGAATTTTATTATATATAATGTACTAACCGTTAAAATTAATTAAAAATAATAAATATAAAAAAAATCATATTTTTTAAATTATTTATGAAAAAAACATATGAAAGAGAATGAGTAACAAATATGAGAGTATAAGTATAAAACATGAGAGAGAATGTGTAATAAATGGGTAAATGAAAGAGAATTAGTGATAAGTGGGAGATAATTAATATAAATATGTATACTTAATAGAGGTAGAAAATAAAAAAGTAGTTTAAATTTTAAGATATAAGGAGAAAGTTGTTTATAAAAAAAGGTCAACCCAAAGAAATAGAAAGCTACAGATAAAAAGGATAAGAGGGAGTATAAGTTTAAACTTGAGAAGCACTTAAAGACGGCGAATAAAAATCGGACCAGACCGTCTAATTCAACCGGTTGAACCAGGAATAGTCAGCGGTTCAGTCTGGTTCACCCATTAGACCGTGAATCGATTTGAAATTGATTGGACCGCTCTAAACCAGTTAAAATCGGGAAAACCGGTGGTTTAACTGGTTGGACCGGTGTCATTTTTTTTTAATTATTATTTTATGCTATTTTTGAGGGAAAAATAAAATGTTGAAGATCAAGATAAAGAGAAAAATAGATAAAGAAAGAATAAATCTAAAATAAAAAGAAGAAGATAATGAAAAAAATTATTTAAAAGGATATAATAATTTTAGGAAATGAGATATTATTGTATAAGTATAGACATTATAACTAATACTAATAAATTGTAAACATTTTTTTTCTAAAAATCTTCATTTTTATCAATAGAAGTTTAAAATATATATATATATATTGTCACTAATAAATTATAATATTTTAATATGACCTGTCCGACCACCCGTAAGACCCCGGTTGATCCATTAACCCTTGAACTTATGCTATGACCAGTTCATTACCCAGTCCGATTTTTTGTTCCTTGCTTAAAGAGGTAAAAACTCTTTTCACTCTAAGCCTAAAAAATACCCTCTCCGGTCTTTTTTATAAACAACTTTTATCTTTATTGGGTAAAACGAATAGGTGGTTAAAGATTAGTTAAAAATAATAAATATGTCAAAAATGTCACGTTTCTTCCAAATATACCTCTATTTATGAAAAGATTTTAGGGGAGAGAATGCGTAACTAATATTAGAGAGTATAAGTATAAAATATGAGAGACAATATGTAATAAATGAGTAAATGAAAGAGAATTAGTGGTGAGTGGGGGATTTGGATAATTAATATAAAGATGTGTATTTAATAGGGATAGAAAAGAAAAACGTAGTTTAAATTTTGAGATATAAGAAGAAAGTTGCTTTTAAAAAGGATAAATCATCCTAAAAAAGAGAAAATTGTTTCTAAAAAGGACAGGAGAGAATAATTGGTCTTAAATACAAAGGGACTTGGGGATACACTTGATCAAATAAAAAAAGATTAGCTTATTTAGTTATGTAATTTTAAATTGAACTAATACAAGCTAATCCTTTGAATTTAATTTAGTGCTTATTTGAAGATGATTATTATAAGTATGCTTATGCAATTCGAGTTAAAATTCTTTTTATATATTTATCTCGTATATCATAAATTATGGTTTGAATGTTATTTTTATAAACTTAAATCATTATTTCAAACACCCATTTAGTGTAACTGCATTTCTCAAAGTTTTAACCGGCCTTTCAAAGTAACAACTAGTTCAACTTATTAATCATACATTTTATCATTAAGTTACAACACAATCATTTTATGGCCGTTTGATCCAAAGAATTGTTGGGAAGCTCATGGAACCAAATGGTGATTAGTTGAGGACATATCATTTGTTTAGTATAACAATTAAAAAATTAATGAAACGTAAAATTTATTATCTTTTTAATTTTACGTGTAGAATCAAACATCTAAATCAAACAAGTCACAATTTGAATTCCTGGTAAAAGAAATATCCACATTGTATAGTAACGTCTGGAATAGAATCATCTCCACTATGCGGATACCTATATATGCCTGTGAAAAAAGAAACAATAGGATTCAATTTAGTGGAAGTTGCCCGTGATTCACAGAATCAATATTTAAATCCTCACTACAAAAAAAAAAAAAAAGTGTATACATTTAATATTAGATTAAGGAATAAATTTATCAATGAAGTTTTATCTGAGGAGCGTCTGACACAAATATATTTTAGAAGGAATAAAAATACCAATAAACAATTAAAAAAGGTCATTTAGCATAAAAACCGTTAAATCCGTACTAACGCCGTTAGGATTTTCTTTTCTTATAATTTAATATCGTTAATACGGATTTAACGATTTTTATGCTGAATGCCTTTTTTTAATTATTCATTGGTATTTTTATTCCTTCTAAAATATATTTGTGTCAGACACTCCTCTGATAAAACTTCATTGATAAATTTATTCCTTAATCCTTTAATATTTGTTTGAGTTAGTGTTTAAAAAATATATTCACATAAATCAAAACAAAATTTTTTATATATATTTATCTTATACATAATAAATTATATTAAAAAAATAATTTCTACGACTAATCTAAACACACTTAATATCTCATATTAACATGATAGCTCCCAATAAAACGATACAACAAGCAAAAGAGGGAAGGGGAAAGATATTTAGTTGTAGGGGGACATTTATCCTATCCGTTTTGGTACCGTTCAGAGGGTGACAGTACAGTCAGCATAACAATCAGATATTTGTGGGGCCAGGAGTGTTATAAGCCACAGATTCACTTTCCCTCTTTTCTCTCTGTTCCACGTGAAGCATCAATTCCTAAGGCCATCTTTCGAGGGCGTATGACTCAGAAATGAACTTCGGATTCTATGCCTATTGTATTGACTTGCCCTCCTTTGTTTTTGTTTTTAGTGAGTTATTCGGTAACTTTAAAATTACTTCTTTCGATATTATTTATAAATAATTTTTTTATAGGATTGATCCCTTTATAAACAGTTTTCACTTTTTATCTGAAAATATAAATTTTTTTTCTTATTTTATTCTTATTAAAATATTCATTCTCTCTCATATCTTATATTCATCATCTCTCTCACTTTTTATCTATTATCTCTCCTATACTCTTTTAATAAATAAGGATATATATAAAAAAAACATGACATTTTTGACACACTTATTATTTTTAACTACGGGTCTGTTTTGCTTAATCAAAGAGAAAGTTGCTTATAAATAATATCGAAGAGAGTATAGTTTTAGAAGTTCTTTGTTTAAGTTAAGACAAAACTCCTCTAACATATTTATCTTATAAACTCTATTCTCTTAAAAGTTAATCCAAATGTACACATAAACATCATCACCATTCATGATTCATGAGTATCCTAAAACAAAAATATACTATATTACAGGTCCTTTTTTTATGCTTCCCAGGTATTTTTAAATTAAGAAAAGAAAGTTAAATTATTAAAATAATTTTTTTAAAAATACATTTTCAGAAATATATCAAAATTAAAGAAATATGGTTAAATCATTAAAATAATTTTAAAATGAAATAATTTTTCAGATTTATCCCCATTTCAAAGAATGAATTAAAAAGCAAATCCTTCCAAATTCTTACTTCTCTAATCCTATCCTATGTATAATATAATAAGATAAATTTTGTTTATCTCATTTATACGTCACATCATTAAATTTTTTACTTGAGCTCATGATTTATTTACTTATTATGTAAATTTTATATTTTTTATTAGATTTTATATTAAATAATGGTGAAGTTAGAATTTTATTAAATTTTAAAAAAGAATTAATGAGATTAAAGTTTTTTGCTTTAGTAAAATATGTTGAAAATGACTTATAAATAAAACTAAAAAAATAAATTTGATCTTAAATGTATGAGCTGAATAATTAATCTGTATGTATTTTGATAAAATTAGTTTAAATTAGTTATTTGTTAAAAAAAGTGTACTAGTTTTCTTAAGTACTCCTTTTAATTATTTACATTGGACAGTCCCTTGATATAAAACCCTGTTCATTCGTATAATCAGTGTGAAGAGATTAGGTGGGAAAAAGTTGTACATTTGAGAGACAAACTAGATTGAGACATTATATTTAGATGGAAATAAACCCCTTTACTAGTTTATATATTTAGGATAAGAGGAAATATATGATAAGAGTAATTTAGGAAAAAAATTAATTAATACTCTTCTTTTTTATATAAAGAGACTAATATATAGGATCGCCAAATTGTGTCTAGAAAGAGACTAATATATTTAAAAAAGAAAAGAAAAAGAAAGAGACTAAGAAAAAAGGGTTAAATATTGGTTATATTTTTAAATTTGATAAAAAAAATCAATGATAATCTGGATTTTCCATGAATCATTGGTCCCCCAAAGAAGCTAATGCCAAAAACGAAACCTAGAACGAAAAAAAGTAATAGCATCATGTCCATTGTACAAGTTGGGAATCATAAGGTTGTTACAATCTAGATGAGGGGTTCCGACATATTCCCTCCCATTTTATAAGTTACAAATAAGCTAACTATATTGATAAAAAATTCATTAAAATTGGTTGAAGGCAATAAATGAATAGGAAATATATATTTTTCGGAGTAAACTCTTATTTATGAAGAGTGTAAGTTTGAGAGAGAACTAGGAAAAAAAGAAAAAAAGATACATAATTAATTAAGTGTAGATAAAAAAGTGAATTAAATTATTCAGGGATTGTTATTAAGTAATTCGACAGCTTATTACTCAACAAAGTCTATTCGCATGTTAAAAAAGAAAAAGAAAGTTTAAGTCTTGTGTGAGTAGAAAATTGCCGTGGATAATGTTTGAATAAGATTTTTCTGGGGTCAACCATATATACCCTTTTATTGAAGGTAATTATGTTTAAGGTTCTATCGAATACTAAATATATATACCTCTTATAAATAGAAATTCAAATCTTATTTTCTCATATTATAAGAGATTAACTCTTTCCATTAAACCCGTTGATATTTAATAATCCCCAAGAGAAATTTGCTGTGGAGAGAATTTTCCTTGTATGAGATTTGGCCCAAGTCAACGATGATCAGTCGAGACCCAATATTATATTACTTCTGAAAGACCATCATCATCACATAAAAAATTTAATAAAAAATTCATTTACCAAATAAATTAAGTTTGGAGGATCGTCATTTAAAAATAAAAGTGGGTTAAAGGTCATCAACAAAGGTTTGATTTAACGAAAAGGATTAGTCCCTGATAACACAGCAAACCAAAATCCAGACACTCATTAAAAGAGATGCCCGCATTTAGTTCTGTTGCATTTGAAAGAATCACCCATTTGTCCAGGTTCTTCAAACCTTGTTCTTTAAAAATTATAAATTTAATAATGAAGTAGAGTGGGGCATTTTATTTAAGATTAAAGTAAATTTCTTATCTAGCTTAAGTTGGGAAATAGCAAGCAAGCACACTTGGAAATGCCTTTATCAAAAAAAGAAAAAAAAAAAAAAGTCAATAAAGGGTCATGTGCAGCAGCTGGAAACCGGAAAATGCAATTTTACGGAATCTGATAGAGGCTATGTTAAGAAAACGCCTAAGAAACTTACTTTGCAGATTAAACTTGAAATAGCCTTTGGCCAAAACTCATTCAGGAAATAACTCAACTGATATATGACGAATAATCATAAAGTACTCCCTCTAGTCCTTGATACAAGACACTTCACCTAATTTATTAGATTATGGAAATTAGTTAGGTTAGTTAATATGATATATATTTTTTAAATTACCCTAGTCTTCTTCCTTAATTTCCTCCTTCACTCTCTTTCTTGATTATTGTTGATAAAGTATTAATAGGGGTAAATTAGGAAATTAATGACAAATATTAAGATTATATCTTATATTTAGGATCAATATCAACTCCCTAAATATGTCCAATATTAAATATCTAGCTAGCCCTGCATGCAACTATGATCTTATTCCAAGGGACTAGTTAGAACTATCTTCATCCCTAAGGAATGTTAAAAAAGGGAGACAGAGCAAGAGCTGATATGCTAATTTAAGTTCTTCTTAAAAGTTTTGACTTTTGATATTAAAGGTTTGTTTGGATTAATATTGGTAAAAGCCACTTTTAACCCAACTGACTTTTATAAACTGAGTAAAAATCAATTATTGTCATATGATTTATGTTTAAATATGCTTTTATGAAAATCAGTTGGGCAAAAAGTCATCTCTTCCCCCTCAAAAAAAAAAAAAAATTCCATGCTAAACGTATTTTTTCCCATTTAACTATTTTTTGTTCCAATTAATTTCTGAGGCTTCCAAACACCATCTCAAACAAGCCCTAAATTAATAACATTGATATGTAAATTTTAGGTAACAGATATACAAACCCCGTTATTCTAGGAAGGAGAGAGCTAACAATCAAATATTAAGAAAAGGTTGTAAATTATATTATTCTAGGAAAGTTGTCAAAGGCAAGAAAATACAACAAATTCACGAGATACAATCTGAAGATGAACATTGAGTTCCTCATAAAGTGATCCTGTACGGCAAGAACGCAAGCAGGTATGTTCATATTCTGCAGGATAGATGACATAATTAGAAGTTAAAAGGTCAATTCTAATACATTACAAAGTAAAAGCCTCTTCCATATACAATGTACACAATCAAGCAACCTGACAATTTAATCTTGTTCTCGTAATGTATATTGTAAGAGAATGAGATTCAACCTCACAATTAACAAAAGATTCAACCTCATATGGCTCTCATCAAGCATACATGAGAATTTCAAGCGACTAATAAGTATTTTACTCGGGTCAGTAAGTTCTAAACAAGAAAGAATAACTTTTTTTTCCTTTATTTTTGAGCACCCAATATTCCTGAGGGAATTATAAACTATACTAATCTGGATCGGGTCATAGTAGGACCCATTCAGGTGACAATCCTATCACCTAAATTGCTACATTCTCAAAGGACTGAATCTATGACATTTGGTTATGCTGGAATAACTCCTACCAATTGTTGCAAGTTGATTATTTGTTAAAGTAACCAGCTGACTTGATAAATGACCATAACCCATAATGAATAGTTTAAATTCACATCAATTCAAGCGTAATAAAACTCCTACATAGAAGGACAAAAAATCTTCATGCAAAGTCGGTGATTAAAGCATGTTTATGATAAATCCAAATAGAAATATCACGACCATACACATAGAGAATATATGATAACTCCTATCTAGAGGGGCAAAAAATCTTCATGCAAAGTGGGTGATTAAAGCGTGTTTATGACCAATCCAGACAGAAAAATCACAACCATATACCTGGAGGATAAATGATAACTTCGTACAGATTCAAGGCTTGAGAATACTTCAACGGACTTCTCTAGTTCAAAGGCCACATGTAGAGCAGACGGGAGAAATCTCATCTGCCTACCATTTTCAGTATGGCACCTGCCATAGCCTATAGCTGGTAGACAACATGGCCATTGACAACGACACTAGTTTGTCCAAAGCAAAATTTTAGAGTTTCTTTCTTTCTTTTTTTTTTGTCTGAAAAGAGTGCTTGAAGTCCTGAAAATTCAATTGGACCATAAAAAAAACAAACAAATAAAAGGCATCCAAACTCCAATGCATCATCATCTGTTACAAGTTTTAATAAGAACATATACAGAGCAATCACCATACTTTGTTGTATCAAAAGGTAAGAGGTAATAGCCAAGATGAAATTCGTGAATTTGTACATGTTAACTAACTCCTATTTCAGCATCAACCGGATCTCTTCATAGCTACTTCCTGCTAATTAGTAATCACTATATATTAAGGGGAATTTAGTTCCACCAAGAAGATGATATATTGATTTCCTTGGCAAGGCAATGGTTTTGAACACCAATTTGCTAGAAAAAGTTCTAATAAGAAACCGCACTTCTATTGTTACAACACTCTTTTGATGACATAAGATCTAGCTATTAATTTTATGATATCTCAGTAGTTTTTTTCTCCTCTTGGTAATACTGCAATCAAATTCTAGGAAATCCCTAGAAACATTGTTTGTGAAGATTACTGTTTTGTTCCTCAATGTCTCTTCCTACTCTCTTCTGTTAAAAAAGCCTTCTCGAACATATTTTTTATGCCAAGCTTGTTAACACATCAAACCGCTATCCATGTCAAAGTTTGTTCTAAACCTTTTGAGCCCTAATCAATTTTGTGTGCCACTTTGCTGTATAGGGCAGCATTTTGTGTGCAAAACTTCCTACCTTGACCTTAAACCAACATATGTCATTACCCTTTATTTAAAAAGCACAAACACAAGAGGCCATGCAATAAAATGTGTATAGACCAAGTACAATGAGAAGTGGAATCAGACATGCATAATATATAATACAATTCCTACAACACAAGTGACTAATAAGTGAAAGCAGCTCAGGACTTGATCTTCTAAGCAATAATTAATGCCATCAAATCAAACCAGCATACAAAAAAGGGTTAGAACCGTACGTAGTGACAGCTATTCAGTTTACCAGCTAGTTTTTAAAAATGAAATATATATACATATATATATATATTCTTAAGAGATAGAAGTACAACTAGATGGAGGATAGGGTATCCTATAGGCAGAAAACAAAGCTGTCCAATCCTCCGTGGCATTATGTACCAGAGTCTTTACTGAGAAGAAAAAAAGGCAGGTAAGTGACATCCTTCAAGAAAAGAGGCGTACATATAAACATTTTGTGAACCCCATGATTTTAGAGATGGTTGTTCTACACAAACAACGAGGAACATTGCTACTCTCTCTTATTTTTATTATAAGACACCAACTAATAATTCTCATAAATAAATAAAAATAATTAAAGTCATTAAATTTGTTCTAAAATTTGAGTAATTTTCAATATTACCCCTACTAATTTCCCTGAACTCTAATATCATATTAGTTATTACTCTCATCCACTACCTTTATTAATTACAGGCATACATGAAAAAAATATTTAACTCTCTTTGGAAACAAGCAAATGCCTTATAAAAAGGATAAAAAATATTTATTAGTTGGTGCCTTATAATAAGAACTAAAAAGAATATATTAACATGAAAATCCTTGAATGTGTTCCTAATTAACAACACATTTAGCCATGGCCTGTGCTTCTTTTATAGAATCAACTTCAGCAATTCCTCTATCTTCTTCACTCTATCAGGCTCAGAACTTTTACAATATGCACATTTCATACATTTAGAAGAAATCTCTCATTCTAACTAATTCTTCAAAATTTTTTGTAAACAAAAAAAAATTATGAGACAGTGTATTGGGGTCTTATATTTGAAAGGGGGCAAAAAGTAAACCTCTTCTTTATCTCTTATATTAGGCACACAGCCAAGTTGGAAAATACTAGCAAGCAAGCAAACTTGGAACAGCCTTTATCAAACTAGACAAAAAGAACATCAATAAGATCTTATTCCAAAGGACTAGTTAGCACTGTCTTCATCTCCAAGGAATGATAAAGAAAGGCGGACAGAGCAAGAGCTGATTTGCCAATTCAAGTTCTTCCTTATCAGTTTTGCCCAATGCTGTTGAATTATGTCGCTTCAGTTTAAGGCTTGTTTGGATTAATGTTGGCAAAAGTAACTTTATGCCAATTGACTTTTACAAACTGAAATTGAGATGAGAGCAAATCAGTGTAATATAATTTATTCTTGAATAAATTTTTATAAAAAAAAGTAAGTTTGGCAAAAACTTATTTACATGATATAAAAATTAGTTTCAGAATATTTAGATATTTAAGAAAAAGAGTCAAAAGCTAAAAGACAACAAGTTGCTTTAGCTTTAAAGTGATTTTTGGACAAAAAGTTAGTTGCCCCTAAAGTTGTGCCAAACGTTTTTTTCTATCCTACTTTTTTTTTTCCAACATATTTCTGAGGCTTCCCAAATCTATCCCAAACGAGCCCTAAATTGATAGCCTTGAAATGTAGCTTTTAGGTAACAGATATAAAAACCCTGTTATCAATCCCTCACTTACCTTCAGCATGCCCCCTCATCTCCAAGCTAAGGGTAAAGCTTGTGGCCTTGTGGGGTGGGGGTGATGATGAACGCAGGTAGATTGGTCAATACATTAGCATTAGATTTTGAAACAACATATTAATAAGGTACATAATGAATGCAAAATAGAATTAGAAAAAGGCGGCCCAGTGCAGAAAGTTTCCACTAGATAAGGTATGGGGAGAGATAGATATATGCAATTTTGACCTCGTTGTTTCTAAGATTTGAACCAATAATCTTCATATTACATGGCAATAACCTTACCATTGATCCAAGAGTCAAGCTCAATAAAAACATTAATGTTGGACAAAATAACATCTACACCAACCATAACCAACAAGGTTACATCTAACATTATAAAACAGTCATCTCAACATAAGTAACCCAACAGAGGGTCAAAAAGGAAGAAAGAAGTTTTATCTGAACTACAAAATGACCTAATGGATAGCTGATACTGCAATTGACAACAACTTATTGGAAGAAAGTATGTACCATGAGGACGATGAAAACCACCAATGCCTTCATACAAAATGGTTCAAAACCGTGATGTATAGTTAATCAAACCAACATAGTCCTAATCCCCAAGGTTGACTTTTCTACATCCTTGAAGGATTTTAGGCCTATTTCCTTGTGTAATGTGAGCTTCAAAATTGTGAGTAAGGTGATTGCTAATAAGCTGAAAAACATTATGAACTACCTTGTGGCTGAAAATCAGTGTAGCTTCATCTCAGGAAGACAGGGTGTAGACAACATTATCATGGCTCAGAAAGCAATTCATACCATGAGAAACAAGAGAGGTAAGAAGGGGTTTGTAGCAGTAAAGATATATATGGAAAAGGCCTATGATAGACTTGACTGGCGATTCCTGGAATTTACTCTCCATGGCTTAGGATTGAGGGATAACTTTGTTACTCTAATCATGCAGTGTGTCTCAACCACTACCATGAGTATTGTTTGGAATGGTGTGGCTTCAGAGAGTTTTAAACCCTCAAGGGGGGTGAGACACGGAGACCTGTTGAGTCCTTATTTATTTGTGCTTTGCATGGAGCTTCTGGGACAACTAATTCACCAGGAAGTGCAGTCGGGAAACTGGAAACCTTTGAGTCTGAGTACCACTGGTCCACCTATATCTCATTTATTCTTTGCAGACGACTTGATGCTATTTTGTGAGGCTACATCTCAACAAATGGATGAGATGAAGAACGTTATGGAATTATTTTGTAGGGTGTCTGGACATAAGATCAATCTGCAAAAATAAAAAATGTTTGTATCCAGAAATGTCCATTTTAATAGGGCATATGAGATGAGCCAGAGTGTGGGGATTGGGTTGATAGCTGACCTTGGTAAGTACCTGGGGGTCCCGCTCCTACATAAGAGAATGGTCAAAGTGACTTTTGCTCCACTGATTCAAAAGGTTAAATCAAAACTGGCAAGCTGGAAAGGGAGATACTTGAGTATGGCAGGGAGAACGATCTTAATCAAGTCGGTTCTAGCAGCAATACCGCAGTATCAAATGCAATCAACATTGATTCCAAAAGGAGTTTTAGCAATTATTGAGAAATTAAGCAAGGATTTTTTTGGAACCAACAGGATGAATCTAAGAAAATTCATCTGATAGCTTGGGATGTGTTGAAGAAAGCGAAGACTGAGGGAGGTTTAGGGATAAAGGACCTTCAATGCCAGAATCAAGCATTCCTTATGAAGCTTTGTTGGGGAATGATCATGAAGCCTGAGGCTATGTAGGTAAGGTATCTTCGTTCGAAATACTCATGCGGGACGTCTAAAGTCCCTCAAGTGCGAAGAAGATGTGATCAATCAGCAGTGTGGAGTGGAATAGTTGCAGTTTGGGAAGGGCTTAAACAGGGGCTAGGTAGACTCCTAAAAAGTGGGAGATTCACTTAGGCATGGCAAGACTACTAGGCACCACTGGATAGACCACTGAAGGATTATGTTGATAATAATGAAGATTTGGTGGACATGGATGCCCGTGTCAGTTCCTTTATAACTCAGGAAGGGGAATAGGACAGAGTATGATGGGAGAGCTTCCTCCCTACCTGGGTCGTGGAGAAAATCATGTTGGTCCCGCCTCCTACGGGAATTGAGGAGGATGTTATCTGTTGGAGATCGGCTTCAGATGGCAACTTTAGTGTGAAATCAGCGTATGACAAAATTTATTACAAGCCAGAGCAAAGCCGACAATCTCACTGGCGAACTTTATGGCAATGGGGAAGTCCTGAAAGAGTTAAAATGTTCATGTGGCAAGTATTCCATGAGAAATTACTAATGAATCAATTAAGAGCAAAGCATAATCCAAACGTCCTAAACACTTGTCCCTTTGAGTGTGAGAGTGAAGAGAGTATCCTTCACATATTGAGAGACTGTGAGCAAGCCAAGAGAGTGTGATTTTTTTATAACTAACCATATATACTATACTATGTTCTTTACTAGTAATTAGCAGGAATGGCTTAAATAGAACTTGCAAAATTCCCCCAGGGAATAGGAGGATGGCTAGATGGCCATGGCAAAGAGTGTTCAGTACCATATGCTGGCTCCTATGGAAGAACCGATGCAGCTGGGCGCTTGAAGGGAGAGCTGACAACCTAAATCAGATAGTTCACAAATGTTTGTATAATCTCTTCGAAGGAGTGGAAAATGGCAGCTTCCGTCATCAGATTTTCCAAGCACCAGAAAGGGGAACAGACCACTGGCAACCTCCAGATCCGGGCTATGTATGTGTGGATGTAGATGGTTCCAGAGACAACAACAGACATGCGGCTTGTGGTGGGGTTATAAGGGACCACCAGGGCAACTGGATGTGTGGATTTCAACAGAGATTAGAGCATAATAACTCGGCTGATGCAGAAATACATGCGATTCACAGCGGACTACAGTTATGTAAGCAGTTGGGTTTTACCAGGATCAAGCTCTTTACAGATTCTTTGTAGGCTATTCACCTGTTATCCATAGATGGTGGAACTGCCCACCCTCTGTTTGATGTCATCTTAGAGACTAGATCCCTCATTTATAAGGATTGGGACTTGGTGATCACTCATGCCCACAGAGAGACTATCCGATGCGCTGACTATTTAGCGAGGAAAGCTCAGTTGAGTAATCAGGAGTTTTTGGTGATAGAAACATGCCCGGTGGAATGCAACCAGTTTTTTGCGATGGAATGTGGTGGAATACCACAAGATCATCCGGTGATGCAGACTTTTTAGCATTCTTGTAATTCTTCAAGCTTTGCTTGCCTTTGTACGCAAAAAAAAAAAAAAAAAAAAAAAAAAAAAACCGTGATGTATAGTAAAAGATAACCGGGATGAAAGCCTTTCATGTAGTAGTGATAATGAACATAAAGAATTTAACCTAAATATTTTACTAAAACTAAATATGAAGCAAAATATAAAAGAAGCTATTTTTATTTTTTATTAAGAAATTGATAACTTAGCTTGTTATGCTGATGATGCGCATTTAAAGTAATACTTTTTAATTGTGCCAAAAAAAAATTAATATATACGTTCTCTAGACCTTAATATATACATATTTAAAGAGTTGATGTTGTTTCTAAATAGAAAACATAATTTTTATATTTGTCAATTTTTTTTTCTGAATTAACCCTATTGATGCTTTCTCTTAAAAATAATTAAGGAGGAGAGGGAAGGAAAGAAATAAGGAAAATGATTAAAGGGTCTTAGAAAATACATGTCATATTAACTAACTTCTTTAAATTAATCAAATTAGATAAATATGTCTTATATTAAAGAGTACAGAGATTACTTTTTAGTTTTTAGCTTAAAAGTTCTATCTTTTGAATGTATGGCCGACAAAGCATAAGCAGAAAAGACATTTTCATTCCTTATACTTTGAATATTCCTTACATTTTTTGTCACATTTCATTTCTTAATAATAAAATAAATGATTCTTTTTTAATTGGGGGGGGGGCCTAACATGACTGTCTCGAGTTCATCTAGTTCCTTACGTTGAGGGGAAAAAAATCAGACTATGATTGATTTCTATTTCAGAAAAAAAATGATTTGAAATATAATTTACATATGACCTCTGTTTCTTTTCTTTTATAAAGTAGGGTTAATATAACTTTTGGTCCCTGAAGTTTGATCTAATTTTGGTTTTGGTCCCTCAAATTTGAAATCGGTGGTTTTGGTTCCTGAAGTTTCACCCGATTTTGGTTTTGGTCCCTGAAGTTTGAAATTGGTGGTTTTGGTCCCTGAAGTTTCACCTGATTTTGGTTTTGGTCCCTCAAGTTTGAAAAGGACTTGGTTTTTTTTTTTTTGGGTCGGGTCGGGTTTTTTAATTGGGTCGCCAAGTCCTTTTCAAACTTGAGGGGCCAAAACCAAAATCAGATGAAACTTCAAGGACCAAAACCACCGATTTCAAACTTCATGGACCAAAACCAAAATCAGGTGAAACTTTAGGAACCAAAACCACAAATTTCAAACTTAAGGGACCAAAACCAAAATTGGATCAAACTTCAAGGACAAAAAGTTATATTAACCCTATAAAGTATTTAATATTCGAAATTACTAGATTATATTTGAGTATGATTGTGTTAAGGCAGGATTAGCTTTCTCAAAGATGTTCTATACATTATTTGATCTCAAAACCTCGTATTAAAATGAATATAGTTTTCTGTCAGAACCAAGGCTTCTTATTTATATGACAACTTTTCTAAAACAAAAAGAAACAATGTACTATTTTTTTTAGTTGAAAGTTGAAAAGCAAAGATATTTGAGCAGATTCATTTAGCTACTTAGCTAGTTACTAAACGTTAAAAACAGGTTAGCTACTTTGCTTTCCTTTTAAAATTTATCAGACCGTGTTTATTAATTCTTTTGATAGAGTTAATGAAAAACATTTAGGAATAATAAAACACACATGAAACCAACGAAAAAAAAAATGCCTGAGCAATTACCATCTAACTTTTCAAACAAAACTTGAAGTTTTTCTTATATTTTTTTTTATTAAAATCTTTCATGAAATGATAGCAAATGTAAAATAAATATATTATATTTATCTAACAAATTACATTACAGTATTTTTTTTTTTTTGGAATGAAAGCTGGAATTCATTAATAACTCAAAAGAGCAAAAACAACTAGGAGTCCTATAACCTATTGTCCTTCATCAACTACCATCTCATGATAAGAAGGTGGTGAGTGATTGAGGAAAGAGTATTATTGTGGTATTTCTGTTATGAAACAATAGCCATTTTGAAATTTTGACTTTGTTCTCAAACATTTGTCCTTTAGAATTTCAATGACCCTTTAATTAATGTTTTTTTAAAAATAATAATTAGTAAAAAATATTAACATCAATATAATTATCTTTTTTTTCTTAGTTTACTTTTATTATCTTTCTTAATCTCGATGCAAAACCAATTTTTTAAAAAATAATTATAACAAATCATGTTATTTTTATCAAAAAGCCAGTGCTCATTCACTGGGCCCATGTGCTTAAATAAATAAAAGAAAGGTTAATGGGCATATCCACCCAAGAAGTATTAAGGAGGGAATAATGTCATTCTGTAAGTTTTTTTTTTTTTTTTTTTTAATGTTGTTCTGAAAGTTTTAAAACGTAATAATATTACCTCTTTTTTAACAACCGTTTATTTTGACTATTAGTTTTGATCATTATTGCTTACATGGCAGCCACAAGCTTTCTTAGTCTTCCACCTCAACCCCTGTGATCTCCCTCTCTCTCCCTCATTCACTCTTTCTGGAAAACATTATTCTTACATTGTGTATCTTCAAAGGGTTCCAATTGGGTAAGCAATATGAATGATTAGATCAAACAATTTGGATTAGATTGTAAGACACATTGTAAACACTTGGTTTTTAAACACCTATCAAACTATGGGTCGACAAATGGTATTTCAGCTTTATATTTTCCCTATCTTTTTTTCTTTTTTTTTTTTGCCTAAAGAAGGGCTAACATCAAAAGCTATTTGTCGGCTTATTGCCAATTGCATCCATCCCTTATATATATAAACATCAATTAGTACACATTTTATTTTATTTTAAGATCTTTTTAATGTAACTGGACATATATTTGGCACCATGAGTGTCCCTTGTGTAATCAAAATCCATATTTTTTTGGTCTGGAATTGTTAAATGTTATCCAAGGAATTGAAATTTGATCCTCTTTTGTTGATTCCATTTTTTAGTTCCTTTTTCAAAATTGATTTTTTTATTTCTTAATAATTGTGTGAAATACACAAAGTTGAAAACTGCAGCGGGGAAAAATACTCCTTCCATTTTTTTAATATAAGATTTATTTATCTAAATTGATAAGATTAAGAAAGTTAGTTGATATGACATTTTTTTTAATCTAAAACACCCCAATCACTTCCTATATTCCCTTCATTTTTCTCTTATTTGATTGTTGTTGAGGGAACATCAATATAGAAAAATTAGAAAATAGTAACGAATATAAAAAATATGTCTTATATTTAATATCAATATCAATTCTCCAGTTAGGTTCTATATTAAGCACCACAGGGAGTAATAGGGAATCTAAAGGGAAAATCAGTTTAACTGGACCATTATTCTTGATGCCTTTTTAACTTGATCATGTTATATTAATCAGCTGGTAGATTAAATATGACAATATTTTGGCCATGATGGGTGACTAAGTTGAGCGTTAAGCTTCTGCCTCTTGGTCTTTGTCTTTCTCTTTTTCTTAGCCGGGGAGCGGCCACCGATATAACCCCCTACTTTAATAGTCAAATTTATAGTTTGAGAATGCGTCATTAAGTTGAAATAGAAATCAATGGTTAATTTAAAAATTTTCCAAAATTTGTTTAGTGCGGTCTCACGTTCACATCTTGAATATAATTGGTATGTCTAATTCAGTTCCATTCATACATATCAGAGTGCAACCAAAAATTCCCGACAACGCTCAGGTTTTGTTACTTAATAAAGGGTTTACAACGCTTAGTTTCCCATACAGGGGGATTACACAACACTATTCAATATATACAACATGTGCAACTAATCCCCAACAAAATATGACAATCAACTACCAAAATTAAAACTCCTAGCTAGGAGCTCTAACCGCCATTCGTCACTTGCTTTTCCTTTGAACCACTCGCCCTTGCTGTAGGTTAATTATTGGAAAGAATGAGATTCAAAAGAATCATAGTAGTAACAATTCACTTATAACATGTACAATCACAAAGCATATAAGCAAATCACAACAACAACAATACAACGGCATTTTTGCGACAGCTTTTGTTGCATTCACAATAGCATGTTTCACAACAGCACAACAACGGCATTTCACAACGACAATGTTACATCACGGCATATTCAATGAAATGACATATATGCAAGGCATCATACACATAATAAGAGAAAGAGTCACTACATAGTCTCATCCCTCGGATTCCATCGCCCCGAAGGTACGATCCTCCCATCGTCAACACCGATGGGCAACAGGTGATAGACTCACAAACAATGATCAAACAAACATACCATGTATCACATATAGTATAAGGGAAAAGAGTCACTATCTTGTTCTTTCCGCTCATGCACTAGCACTGGTTTATCACCTGCAGGGCAAATGTCAAATCCTATAATTAGAATTTCAACGATAAGTTATTACTTAATCCAATTCTTTAATTCAAACACTCAAGTTGGTTATCATTAGGGACATTTAATCAAATCAACTAAGGAGTTAAAGTGGTCAATTAACTTAAAAGACCAATTCCTAACCTCAAAGTTTAACAATACTACATTATGCCATTACATCTTCAATTTTCGCATAAGGGACTAAATCTGTCAGAATTTTCTCCAAACTTTGAAAATTCAAAACTAATTCTACAAAAATCGAAATGAGGTGATCCTAAGTCCTATGGAAAGCTATTGAAGTCCTCTTCATAGGAAAAATATGAATCATTACCGGAAATCACCACACAATTCCAGAATTACACAAAATCCCACACAGCTCCAGAATTAAGTCCAGTTTCGACATCAAAATTTGGGCAACCAAAACTCCCAGCTTAAAAAACGAAATGACACAAATTATATGTCCATTTTGAAGTTTGGAATGTGAACTTTAAGACTGGAAAGTTTCATAATTTGTAGAGATCATTTGGTTATCCAAAAACACCACACAAGTAGAGTACCTCGCTGGAATTCTGTTTAGGCTGAAAACCCAGATTTACATTTTGAGTTTCAATGACCCAAAATTCACAACCCAGGGCTATTCTCACATAATTTTTCGTGTAGAACACAATGGTAACATCAGAATTAACAAATTCCCACTTGTTCTCCATGTCCTATTTTGGCAGAAAATTCAAAATAAATTCCAACAATTACCAACTTCCAATTTCAGCATCAAACTTATGTCAAATGGTTTCCAATCATCATAAACCACCAATAACATAACCAAAACATCATGAATTACCCAAACCCTTGTTTGGCCAAAATCAGGGCAGATTTACACATGCCAAAATACTCATTCAACCAACACAACCAATAGCTCAAATTGATGCTAATACTCACCTCTTGCTTCTCCTTAAGTTTTTTCTTTGATTCTTCAGCTTTTGTTCTTGCAAGGTGGCTGAAAACTCCTCTTCTTCAAAAACAAAAATCATAGAAATGAAGCTAAGGAAGAGGGGAACAAGTTTCATGAAGGTCACTTGAGCTATAGATGAGGTTAAAAAGGTGAAAAATCAAGATTAAGCTCATCTTGAAGCCGTGTTTTTCTTCCTCTACGTTTTTGCTGCTGCAAACCGACTTTGAGACAAATGAGAGGGAGTGAATGCATTCAGAAATTCTCTTTCCTTGGCCTTTAATATTTGACCGAAAGTGGGCCAAAAGAAATAAAGAATATGTGTGATGAATAATTATTCCTGCTTGATAAAAGTTGATGATAAATATAAGATGACTTCAATTTTAATTCTCTCACCTCTCTTGCCTTTAGAATTCTTGAACGAAAAGTTTGAGAAAGATGAGGAAATATATGGATAATACTTTCTCTCTTTTTCTCTTATATCCCTAGCCACTTTTATTGACTTTTCATATGGAAAAGATGAAATGTATGATATTAATTCTCTTTCCCTCATGTCATGCGAATATAGCCCTTAGAATAGCCAAAAGGGCTTTTTGAACTAATCATAATTTCAACTCTTCAAATGTTACTTCTTTAGTTGAAATTGTTGACTTAGTCATCATCTTTTACAACTTGGTCAAATTGCCTTCACATGTCATATTTAATAGCCTATATTGTTTCCTCTTGTCATACGTAAATCATAGCCCTTTGAAGAAGATGATGATCTTATAATATATCATCTTGCAATATAATATTTAATTGCCAATTTTGCATATGAAACTTGACTAAATTCATAACAAAATTTCCATAGGTAATTCTGTCATTAATCTCACTATCTATTCTGTACATTTAACCCTTAAGTACATTTTGGAATATTACAACATACTTTAGAAAAGGACAAGGGATGGCAATCTAACATAGATCAGTGTCATTTCTGTTATTAGCTCATGAAAATGCTATGGAAATCTTATTTATAATATAGGGCCATTAGTTTAAACATAAAACTTGAGTGATTGTTGGCAAAAATAAAAAATAAAACTCGAGTGATTTTGAAACTTTAAACCGTCCTAGATACCCTTAACCGCTTTTTTTTTTTTTTTTACAAAGGCATAAGACGCATCCAATGATTGTCCAACTTGGTTCAAAAGTCACGCTTGTTCGTACCAGCTGAGCCATAACAAACTTGACATTAAACAAGAAATGTCTAAGCCTCCTGGAAAAGCTTAGGGGAGATGGACCCCTAATCTAAGCTGTCAAAATATGACATATACAATCATGAGATGCAACCAGCAAGATGTGTTATGCATGTAAAATTTGAAAAACTTGACAATCTAAAGTAGGGATCGTAATAACTAATAAGCTGCTTTTAGACTAGAAAACTCAGATCGATATCACACTATAGCAAACAAGAGTTTACAAGATGGAATCATCCAAGTTTCACAACTCACAAGCAAAGTTTTCCCTCGGTCATGAAGGCATCGACGAAATAGCCCTGCTAAGCTTCAGTTGTTTCAAATAATTTTTCAACATCAGCAATGGTGATACGAGCTTCATCAATTTCAGGGCCTTCCTTCTTGTTTGCCTCCTCTAACTCCGCCTGAAATTGAAGAAAATATTCCCAAGTAAAATAGTGGCACGGGACAAGAGAGCATTTTCCAGCAAATTTCAGTAAAATACCATCTTTAGTTATTTACATTGGAACTACCATTTAATGGAAACCCTTAATACATACAATCAATAT
This sequence comes from Inga laurina, assembly GCA_963855925.1. Taxonomy (NCBI): domain Eukaryota; kingdom Viridiplantae; phylum Streptophyta; class Magnoliopsida; order Fabales; family Fabaceae; genus Inga; species Inga laurina. The sequence continues at coordinate 26,939,741 of OY979704.1, forward strand.
TAGATACTTTTGAGTTTTTTTTTTTTGGGGGGGGGGGGGGGGACCATACATATGAGAGACTAAGTGGATCAATGTCTTATATTAAGGACTAAAGTAAACCCCATCTCCAACTTTTATATTAGGCACCAGAGGGGGTATTATCTGCAAAACAGCCGAGTTGGAAAATAGAAAGCAAGCAAACTTGGAACTGCCTTCTTTAATTAAACAGCAAAAGGCCCTAACAAAAGCCCAAAAAATACGCCAAAGAAGGGTCCTGTGCAGTTGCTGGAAATTGGGAACTGCACTTTAAGATGCAATTTTATGGAACCTGATAGAGGGTATGTTAAGAAAACGTTTAAGAACCTCACTTTACAGTTTAAACTTGAAATAAACTTTGGCAAGAAACTCATTCCGGAAATAACTCAACTTTGGCAAGAACCTCAGTTAGCTAGACAGCATGCAATATGAAGCCAGTTGAAGTTGAGGATCAACATGTGTGTGTGTGTGTGTATTGAGCAAAAAAAGGTAGTAATTATATCATTCTAGGAAAGTTAATCAAAGGCAAAAAATACAACAAATTCAGGGGATAAAATTTGAAGATGAACCTTGAGTTCCTCATAAAGTGCTGGGCAAGAACTCAAACAAGTGTGATCATATTCGGCAAGATAGATGATATGATTAGAAGTTAAAAGGTCAATTTTAATACATTACATAGTCAAAACATCTTCCATATACAATATAAATAACCAAAAAATGTTTTTTAATAAGCACATATCCTCTTATTGGATGTAATCGTATTTGAGTCATAAACGGGCTTTAAATGTGGACACTTTTTCCAACAGAGACTTGATCCTTGGTTTGTCATCTTATGGGGAACTAACCCCTTCGTCTAACCCAACCCCATTGGTACACATAATCAAATAATGTTGCCAATAAATGAATTCATTATGTTTAATAGAATGAGTAGCATGCATAATATCTTGGACTTGTTCTGGTGGACAATGACACTGATGCCAAGGTTCATTAAAAGTATATGGGCCCGGGAAATATAACTTATGCACAAGATTTTGGGATCCCTCATTTCTATGTTTCTATCCACTGCCATTTTTACAAGTAACAAGAGGACATTCCTACAAAACAGTTTACTTAGGGTGTGTTTGGTTTGAGGGGAGGGGAGGGGAGGGTAGGGGAGGGGGCGAGGAGGGGGGTTAAATTACTTTTTTGGGTTGAAGGCATTTAAATTTTGGGCGGAAACTCAAAATTTAAAAGGAATGAGATAGTAAAATTTGGGCAGGAAACCAAAATTTAAAAGAATGAAAGGGCAAATTTTAGATTTTTTGTCCAATATTGTAATTTTACCCCCCCAACCCTCCCCTCAAACCAAACACACCCTTAGAGTGCAATCAACCAAGTTAAAGCATCTCAGGAATTGATATTCTCTATCTCGACTAAAGAAATGCAGGTTCTGACAAATATCATATTGTCACAATGCACAACAGTAGTCAATTACAAAGGAGAGCTAAGAGAATGAGATTTTAATCTGATTCTCATAATGTATATTATAAGAGAATGAGATTCAACCTCACAAGATTTCGATGCCCTAGTCCAGTAACGGCTCCATTTTTTCCCAGGAAGACCCCAACCGCCACCAAATCCTCCACTGAATCAGAAATAGAGACTCAGAAACAGAAAAACCTCACAGGTCAGAGGTTAGAAACATGATACAAATCTGCCTACAGTAGGTTAAAAACCTTGGAGAAAATAATGGGCTGAAAGGGAAGCGAAAGAGAGAAGTAGCAGTAATGTGTTCATGTAGTTTCAGTCTTGAACTTCATTCATTACATGTCACATCTGTTACTTTTAAACCATAATGAAAAAGAAGAAAATTAAGCAAGCTCCATCTTATTTCTCCTCCTGTGCAACTTATTCAAGCATACATGAGAAGTTCAAGGCTCCGACAAGTACCTTACTTGGGTCAGTTAGATCTAAACAAGAAAGAATTGCTTTAGTTGACTAGTTGTTGAAGTAACCAGCTGGCTTAATAAATGGCCATAAGCCATAATGAATGACATTTAAATTCATATCAATTCTAGGGTCATAAAACTCTTACCTAGAAGGACAAAAAATCTTCATGCAAAGTGGGTGATTAAAGCATCTTTATGACCAATCCAACCAGACATATCACAACCGTACACCTAGAGAATATATGATAACTTCATACAGATTCAAGGCCTGAGAATACTTCGACAGAATTCTCTAGTTCAAAGGCCACTTGTAGAAATCTCATCTGCCTGCCATTTTCAGTATGGCACCTGCCATAGCCTATAGCTGATAGACACCACGGCCATAGAGGCCTTGTCTAGAGAAATCTACAGCGAGGATCCCCAAAACTACAACACCTTTCCACCACAGCAGTTGCCATTAACAACCACAATGGTTTGTCAAAAGCAAATTTTAGGCCTTTTTTGTCTGAAAAGAGTGCTTAAAGTCCTGAAAATTCAATTGGACCCTAAAAACATACAAATAAAAGGAATTCAAACTCCAATGCATCATCTGTTACAAGTTCTATCAGCAACATATGCAGCGGAATCACCATACATTGTTGTATCAAAAGGTAAGAGGTAACAGCCGAGATAAAATTTGTGAATTTGTACATATTAACTGACTCCTATTTCAGCATCAACCAGATTTCTTCATAGCAACTTGCTGCTAATTAGCAATCACTATATTAGGGGGAATTTAGTTTCACCAAAAAGAGAATATACTGATTTCCTCGGCAAGGCAATGGTTTTGGACACCAAGTTGCTATAAAAAGTTCTAATACGAAACAACACTTTTATTGTTTCAACACTCTTTTGATGACATAAGATCTAACGATTAATTTTATGATATCTCAGGGGGTTTGTTCACTTCTTAGTAATTTAATGTAATCAAATTCTAGGAAACCCATAGAAACATTGTTCACGAAGATTATATTATTTCTCCTCCGTTCTGTCCTCAAGTTCTCTTCCTACTCTCCTGTTAAAAATACCCTCTCAAACATCTTTTTTATGCCAAACATGTTAACACATCAAACATATTGACACAAGCATAAGCTATCTAAACCAACTGAGCCCTAATCAATTTAGTATGCCACTTTGCAGTATAGGGCACCATTTTGTGTGCAAAACTTCCTACCTTAAACCTAAACCACCATACACTTTTATCCTTTATTTAGAAAGCACAAACACGAGGCGATGCAATAAAATGTGTATAGACCAAGTGCAATGAGAAGTGGAATCAGACATGTATCATATACAATACAATTCCTACAACACAGTTTCCTTAGTTAGAATGCAAGCAACCAAGTGAGAGCAACTCAGGGATTGATCTTCTCTGCAATAATTAATGCCAGCAAATCAAACCAGCATACAGAAAGGAACGGGGGTTAGAACAGTAGTGACAGTTATTCAGTTTATCAACTAGTTTTTTAAATGAAAAATATATATATATTCATAAAAGATAGAAGTACAGCTAGATGGAGGATAGGATATCCTCTAAAGAAGAAAACAAAGCTGTCCAATCCTCCATAGCATTATGCACCGAAGTCTTTACTAAGAAGAAAAAAGGCAGGTATTTTGAGGATGAGTTATTTCCACCGCAGTTGCACAAAAAATGCAGCTCCTTAATAAAACCTTTTAAGTGACACCCTTCAAGAAAAGAGGCGTGCATATAAACTGTTTGTGAACGCCCTGCTATTAGAGATGGTTGTTCATTACAAACATTGAGGAACTTTGCTACATTGGCATGAAAATCCCTTGAATGTATTCCCATCATGAAACATGCTACATGGGGCTGTGTAGGCCAGTGTTTCAGATGCGCATTCCGCAGACCAATGTGAAGATATTCATTACACAGTTAACTCATCTATGGGCAGCAAAATAATGCTCCAAATAATGTATTTTACGCCGGGACTGCACTCGTTGGAAAATCAAATCCACGCTTGCACATTAGTCCCAATATTTTCCCAACCTTGGATCTTTGATCACAGCTTACATAAGCATGATACAAAATCCATAATGTTTTCTTTGTGGAACTCATGTTGACACTTTCCATCTCATTCAGGACATTTTCCATCTCCTCAATGCGTTGTTGTGATCCATACATGACCATCTTACAATGGTATAAGGAGCGGCAAATTCTCCAGTCCGAACGTTCAGCATGCCTCACAAAATTTTCTAACCTGTCCACTAAATTTTTCCTAAAATAAGTCGCAATGATGCATCGCATTATACCATTTGTTCTTATTGAGACTTTGCGCTCAAATGCATCATTTATTGAGTTCTCCATTTCCTCTAAGCAGTTTTCTTGTGCATAAAGCCTAATTAACAGCACATTTAGCCATGGCCTGTACTCCTTTTCCGGAATCAACTTCAGCAATTCCTCTATCTTCTTCACTCTATCATGCTCAGAACTTTTACAATATGCACATATCATACACCTGATCAAAGGAATTTCATTCACATATACATAATCCCTCACTAATTGATATGTCTCTTCCATCTTCTTCAGATTACCTGAATAAGCATACCCACGTAGCATCAGCATGTATGTGTCAGGGTTAGGCATCAAAGGGCCTGACTTTAGCATTTGAAAAGTTTGTTCCATTTTATCCCACTTCCAGGCTGTAACATACCCAGCAATCAAATAATTATAAGTGCTTATATTTGGGGAGAGGCCTGAATTATGTATCTCCTCATATATTGCTTCCATACGATCCGTTAGTATCAAGCGACCAAAAACAGAAATAAGAATATTGTAGGTTATGATGTTAGGGCTACAAGTTTCATCCTTCTTCAACCGCACAAACAATGACTTGCATTTCCCATGAAGACCATTGAACATATAAGCAGCCAAAAGCGAATTATAAATAGCCGTTGTTTTTATTTGCTTGTTTGCAGCATCATTAAATAGGTCAACTGCAAGATCAATATTTTTACATCTACCAGCAACTTTGATACCCTTAGAGTACTCTTCAGGAGCCATGGGAGCGCCAGCAAGAGACCCTTTTCTTCTCCAATTTAAAACCTGAATGTTAAAAGAGATAACAGAGGAAAATGTCAAAAGCATTTTAAATTTTTATTTGCAATAGGCTTAAAAAACACCACTATACACCATAGTAGTCAACTATCACTTATCACCAACTTGAAATGTCCTGACACACTAAAACATGTTAAGTTATCTAGCCAAATATCTTAGTCAATTTAACGGGTCTAAATGATATTAGTGGGTAGAACTGAAAACAGGTAACAAGAAACGAACAAAGCTTCATATTATGGTCAAATAGCCCTAACAATTTAACAATCAGAACCTATTGTTTCTCGAGTGTCCAGATATACTAATAGTATTCATTCATGAACATGCAAATGAAAACACGTATTCCTTATACAAATGACATACAATACTCCAGGTATGTGTCCAAACATTCAAGAGATATATATACAGTAAATTGTGACACACACAATAATTCAACCCATTAAACGCATCTGTTCAAATGTACCATTAGAGACAATTGAGGCCATGATTCCAACAGATCCAAAAGATAAACAAGGGTTGTTCCATCTGGACAACTCCAAAACCAAGAGTGAGAATTCTCCTCCAAAACATTAATAACAGCACCAGAGTCGTCAGCTACCCGAACCAATTCACATCCCAAGTTGGCAACTGGCCTTTTAAAATCTTCTCGGTCTATCCAATTGTAGTAATAAGGGTTGCGGGAGAATAAGCCAACCATCCCTCGGAGCACGGAATGTTCGGAGAATTGAGGTTGGGTATTGACGTGGGGGGTGCATGCGTAATTCGCAGAGATTAGGAGGAAGATAGGAAACGGGTTACGGGGTTTTGATTTTGCTGAGGTTCTGTGGAAGCAGAACAACTCTGCTTGTGCTGCGTCGGAGAGTTTCCACGCTCGCTTCATTGTCCAGTGAAAGCGGTGCCTGGGAGATACGGTGGCCGCCGCAAATAGCTAGGGAGGAGCTTCTCAGATTCGGATTCAGATTGGGCTTCAACTAAAGGGTGACGGCTGTTATGCTCAGAACTACGAAAATTATCAAAACAGCGCCTTCGCTGCTTTAGGATTCTCTACCATTTTCTCAGTAGTCATTAATCACAGGTCGGACATCAATTCCATCCTTATGAAGTTATAATAATATCACCTTCGATTATCTCATGAACGGCGGAATGGTAATCGCTGCGCTGATGGAATGGCCAAACTGAGCGCGGGATTGAGTCGGCGGTGGAGACGGCGGCTCTTCTTTGAAGTTTATCCGGCAGCAGATCTGGCGTTTAGGGCAGACAAGTAGTTTTCGCCGTGGTGATTGATGTTTGAGGTTTTGAAGATTTTTCACGCATTTTAAGTGCCTCCAGCGTGGTTAGGAAGTTCATATTTTCCAGAAGCCTTTTTTTTTTTCACAAATCTTGAAAAATTTCTCACATATATTTATCTCAAAAATCGTAAAAATTATTTTCTAAAAGCTAATCCCAACACACACTAACACTCTTAATACGTTCATTATCTTTAATTATGTTTAGTAGTGGAAATATAGAAGATAAATACATTTAGTTAACAGATTTTTTTGAGTTAACGCGGAGGTTAAATTGCTTCTAAAAAGGTATTTTAAAGACAAAAAAATTGAATCACAAAATGTTTTAATATATTAGCCGTATTTTTAGATATTGTATACATATGAACAAATACTTTAAAGTGCCGGAAGATCCACAAAACCCATGAAAAATACTTCACAAGAATGGAAAAATCTTAACCCAAAGTATGACAAAATTTGTTTTAAGAGCGTTGTTCGACAAATTTTCTTGAAACCCAATTGTTTGGGGGCGACAAATTTTTACTTAGGTGCTTACCACTTTTTTTTTTTTTTTTGGAACCAATTTCCTATCATAATTTGGAAAATATAAAAGGCAAATTTGTCCATATCTGGAATTCTTCTCGTTTATTCCTGCTTGTTTCAGCCCGCACATATGGGTTTGTGGGAGTGAAAGCAGCTTTATTGTTGAGTGTCTGGATAACTCTAAAATTATGATTTCAGAAACTCTTTTCTATAAGTCAAGATAAAATGTATTTCACGTATAGAGTGTTTTGTTTAGCTTATTTGGACATAATAAGCCCGATTTTACAGTATAAGCTCGATACATAATGCAACTCAAATAAATGAATGTTTGGTTGAGCATAAATTGAATAGGCAGTTGGCTGAATTTAATGGCTTTTTCAATAAGGCAAAGCAATCAACTTATAGCTTATTGAATATCGATTTTTGACTATTAAAATGCAAAAAATGTTGGCTAACCAACAATTATTCTTTCTCTCTCCTCTCTTCTCTTTCGTATCCGTCGGCCCTCTCCCTCCCAGACATGTTAAAACTCTCTGCTTCCTCCCTCTTTCGATCGGCCACCAGAAAGTGGTGGAGAGGTGGTGTTCGTCAAGCTAACGGATCTTGTAGTGTGTGCGATGTTGTGGCCAGTAGTGGGTTGTACCGGTGTAGCTCATGAACGCGATCTACGACTAACCGTTGCTGGAGGTGAAGTCCGACGGTGTCTTGTGGAATCCGATCGATGGCTTTTGTCACTTACGGTGGCGAATCTGTTCAGTGTCAGCAATTTTGGAGTGTGTAGTTGGTGTTTTATGCTCTTTCTCATCCGGACGTGGATAGGTGCCTCTGCTCAACAATCTGCTCTTGGCTTCCACGGGCATTTGCAAGGTAAGCTTCAAAACTTGCTCTAATCCAAAGACACAAGCAGATGTGTGGTTTCTGGTCCTGGGTCGGTGTCTCCTCCGGTCGTGGGTAGGTGTGTGTGGTCATGCCATTGATTGCTCACTTTAGTCGATTCCTCTATTTCTTTGTTAATGTTATGTTGGAATTGCTAGGAAGTAGGATATCTGGAGTAGTAGTGTAAGTTTTGTTATTTTTTTCAACAACTTTGGTCATCCTAAACAAGTGTTTGAATAAAATCAAAATGGAGCTCATAAGCATGAAAATACCTTTGTATCAGGAATGCCGAATGACTGAGACTTCGGATTACTTTCAAGTTTCTACTGAGATCTGATAACTAATTTGAATGCCTGGAAATTCTTGTTGCAGTTGGTTTTAGATACAAACAAGAAAATAAAAGGTTGGTAATCATTGGTTTAACTTCTTGCAATGGCACTAGAAAAGCTATCATTTTCGTTAAGAAAATAGTATTGAAGAATTCAAAAATTGTATCACAAATCCCTTCGTTCTTGTGTCATACAAAGTAATGTCACAAATAGAAAAGCTATCATTTTCCCCTTCTTGCTGCTTTTGTTTTATGTTTTTGTGCTATCTATTCTCACATATGTTTAGGTGTATGTAATGTGGTCTTTGCTTCATGTTAGTTTCCCTTATGATCAATAATTTGATCCAATATGTTTTGAAATGCAATCAAATTTGAGCACGTAAAGGGAAGACATAAGGCTCAGGTTGCAATGGCATTTTCTACTTCAATGATTGATGATGAAGATTATATAACAGAACACTATAAGTAGTTCATTGTAGCCTTAAAAATAGCATTTTCCCAAATATGTATATATTTACACCCTCACGTGTGTGTAAAGATTTTTCCTATCATTTTTGTTTTTGTAATGAATCCGTTGCAATAATTTCACTTGAAATATCATATGGGTACGCTTGTTAGAATTAAAATAGGCATGTATGGTAATTACTTTTACAAAGACATGACTGTTGAATTTCAATAGATATGTTGAATAAAATATATGCCTATGCATGTGTCCATTAACATAAAATAGACTACTGTAGTTTAATGAATTGAAATATAACATATGTTATATTTATAGTCCACACTACTACTTTGAATGCTCTATTTTTTGTTTTTTTGTTTTTAATTTGGTTGCTTTATGAGAAGGCAATAACTAACATATATTTGTAGTTCACACTGCAAAGTGAAACTTTTCCATAGAAAGATGAATGACTGAGCATTATGGGATGATAAGGCAACTGAAATATTTATCCACGCATGCCTTGAGCAAATTTACAAAAAATAATGGTGAGAGTTGTCGTTTTCGAAGCCTGGATGGGACAGTATTGTCTCCACATTCAATGAGAAGGCTGGGAAATCGTATGAGAAGAAACAATTGAAGAATAAGTTCGATATGCTAAGGAAGGACTTGAGGATTTGGGATTCATTAATAAAAGAAACTGGTGTGAGTCGAGACCCTATAACAAATAATGTCGTTGTTCAAATGAGTGGTGGTAACGGAAATGTTAGGTTATTTATCACTACAGTAACTCATAACTTTGGTTACTAATGATTCAGCTGAATCAAGTATCTTGTTTTTTTAATATAGGTAATGATTTTGGTTACTTGTATGCATACAGGAGAATTTGGCATATAAAAAGTTTCGTCATTCAAACCTCAAGTATGAAAGAGAATTAATGATAATATTCAAGGATGTTGAGGCAACGGGAGAGGATATATGTTCATCGTCTTTCATACAGACACAGACAAAGGAGGCAAGGTAGGAAGATTCTAAGAATGTCGGTGTCGAAGAAATGGTTGCAATATTTTTTCTCACAGTTGGCCACAGAGTTGACAATAGGGTGGTCCAAGAGCTACTTCAGCATTTAGGGGAAACTGTCAGTCGGCTATTGCACTGGGTATTACAGGCTTGCCTTAGCCTAGCACGGGAAAATATCAAACCATGCGGTCTTGAATACAATGGATGCCACCATAAAATACTTAACAATTCTTAAGATTATCCCTACTTCAAGGATGTCATTGGAGCAATAGATAGAACTCACATAAAGTGTGTGATCACTAGTCCCAACCAGGATAAATGTATTGAGAGAAAGGGATATCCAACACAGAATGTAATGGTTGTATGTGATTGAGATATGTGCTTTGTGTTCATATTGGCGAGTTGGGAAGGTACTGCATATGATGCTCATGTGTTTCAATCTACTGTCTCAAATCCAGCTATGAATTTCCCTTATCCACCTGCAGGTATTTTTTCATCCTATTCACTTGAATTACTTTCAATTCATACTTTGCTTAATCTACGTTGGTTATTCTACACCAGTTGGGTATCTTGGTCCCTATAAATGTGAGCGTTATTACCTACCAGAATTTCAGTGTCAACCTGCCTTTGCAAATGCTAAAGAGACCTTCAATTTCTATCATTCCAGTTTGAGGTCAGCTATTGAAAGGACTTTTGAAGTGTGGAAGAACAAATTCAAATTATTACAAAAAATGCACAAATACAGCTATGAAACGTAAGTCTGCTTAGTTTGCACAACAATGACCATACATAACTTTATTAGGGGAAATTCTCAAAGTGATGTTAATTTCAGAGCAGTAGAAATTGGCAATGTAGCTCATTAAGATAATAATACTATAGAGTATGCGGCTTCCTCGAGCAATGATGCTGGGACATCTTCAACCCGTATGAATTGCATTTGTGATATGATTAGAGATCAACTTGTAGAGGACATATAATACAATTAGTTATGTAATTTGTTTTGTCAAATAATGTATTTTGGTGTCACATTTTCTAACTTCAATTTTTCCACTTGTTTATAATATTAAATATCTCGTTTTCTTATAATTAATACAAAAACACTTATATAATCGCCTATCCAAACAAATTTTGACTTTTAAAAAAGTATTTACGCAATCACCAATCTAAACAAATTTTGACTTATATAAAAGCATTTATTCAATCGCTCATCCAAACATAAATCATATTACATAAATTGACTTTTCTATAAAGTCATTTTTAATAAGTCAGATTCAAGATAAGTCATTTGTCCTACCACTATCCCAAACACACACTCTACTTTATAAATTGTAAAAATTATTTTCTAAAAGTTAATCTCAATGCGCTTATTGAGACAAAAATGAGAATGGGGGAAGCATTTTTTTGGGACTTTATCCCATTGTCTTCTGCGACACAAGTCGCATGCTGAAGAACGGAGTTAGCCTCCGGTTCTTTTTCTTCTCCGTCATTGTCTTTGCTGGGAGTGAAACTCGCAAGCAACTATGCCGGGGAGATGGGAGCAACTCTTTCTTTATTCCCCCCCCCCCCCCTCTTTTTTACATCAATTTATTTTTTATTTTTGCCAGCTTTTTTATATCAATTTCACATTTATATTTAATTAATGTTTACTGGAATATGGGACAGAGAATATGAAACAAATAACTGAGTAATTTAATATTTATTTTTTGTCATTATTTTTAGTATTTAAGATGTTTATTAGGATTAGTTGCTATATTATTATTATTATCATTATCATTTGGATTTTACTATTATTAGTGAAAATAATTTTAGGGTTTCATTTGTAAGTAGTTTTGGATTATTGGATTATTATCAATTTTTCTCTTCTGGTTCTGTTACCTCTCTTCTCCCTGGTCTCTTCATTTCCTCTTCCCTCTTTCTCATCTCTCTCAGCCCTTCCCCTTCTTTGTTCTACATCAATATTCATACAATATATATATATATTTTTGTTGATAAAAGTGAAGAGCATTAATATCAAACGATCACACTTCAAAAATCTATAACCATACAAGGATTTTGATTGTGGTGAACTAAAAACTTGTGGTCGAACATATTCTAAAAATAAATTTCGCTGAATAATGAATGAAGTGATATGGATATATCTCTATAAAAAATGTTTCCTTGAGAAAGCTAAGGAGCACATCAAAGATGCATGACTAATTTCTTTTATGACCAGCGAAGGAGAAGCAGAAATTCCTTGATGCACATTCAAATCATTTATGTTGTGGAATGAAACAGGAATAATGTGATAGATATTCATTTAATATTTAATAATGTATATATTATCATATATTATTTTATATAATATCTTACAACAACAACAAACCCTTATTCCCACTAAGTGAGATTAACTACGTGGATCAAATGGGACATGAACCTCTTCACTTTCCTTGTCATCCCCTGTTCTCATTTTTTTTATTCTCACCAGTAACCAGTAGATCAACTCTTAAGGTGTGTTTGGTTTGAGGGGAGGGGAGGGGTGGGAGGAAATGGGAGGATAGGTAAATTATCTTTTTGGGTTGAAGGAATTTAAATTTTAGGCGAGAATCTAAAATTTAAAAAGAATGAGAGAGTAAATTTTGGATTTCTTTTCTCCAAAATGATAATTTCCCCAAAACACCCCCCAACCAAACACTTAGGGTGTGTTTGGTTTGAGGGGTGGGGAGGGGTAGGAGGGAATAAAAGGGTGAGTAAATTACTTTTTTGGGTTGAAGGAGTTTAAATTTTGAACGGGAACCTAAAATTTAAAAAAAATGAGAAAGTAAATTTTGGGGGAGAAACCAAAATTTTCGAATACCCCGGGAAACTCTTCTCTTTTCTGCCATGCGGGTTGGCTTCTATTTTAGAGGGAATATGAGTTTCCTATTTCAGTTCTTGAACCATTGGTGGTGTTATTCTAGTTGTAGCATGGCTTGAGTTCTCGTTTGCTGTGAATATACTAGCTTCTTATTTTGTTCCATCAACCGTTGATTTTGAGTGGATTCTCTGTCAGTATTCTGAATTCGATTGGAACCTGTTAAATAGCGTAACAATGTCGATGAGAATCCTTTGTTTACCACCATTATCGAACAAAAAGGAGAAGAAAGGATAAAGGAAGCTCTGATGCAATGATATATTTAGACTGAAAATGGTTTAGAAGATGCAGGTATTCTTCCTGCATCTGTTAGGGCTTTAGAGAGTTTCTGTTTCCTTTCATACTTGCCGGTGACCGTGCGTAGGAGCCCAAGCTGATTCGGTTCTTCAATTTACACTTCATTGTTTTCACGCATATTTAACTGCACTCAACATCGCAATCGAATATCCTCTTTATCCATAGTACATCTCTGTGACTGGAAATAAAAATTGATCATGGTATCAATTCAAATGGGGCAAATGTACAATGTATTTTTCTTTTATTATCTGTTTCTGTTTTTTAATTTGTTTACATTTTGGTACCGTGCATTGAACTAGTTTGATAGGATTTATTATGCCTTTATTTTATTATAAGATAGTGCTTCATGCCTTTGTTCAAGCTATGCTTTCCATCATGGCATGATGCTCTGTAGCTGACTTGACAAAATGCTTGAAAAATGGGGAACAGGATTTCTTTGTACGGTCACCCTGGCCTTGGGTTCCATAGACCTCTTTTTGCGTGTGAGACTTCTAGAAAATGGGAAATTTTGTTCTAAGAATAGACAATGCTTCATATGAAGCCAATTTACCAAGCATATAAAGTATCCGTTAGCATTGCTATAAGCAAAGTTACAGTTACCCAGCAATATTTGATCGCATGAACTTTTCCTCTACTCACCTAAAAATTGAGCTGATGCATTTTACTTGTGCTTCTGTCTTTTCAAAATTTGACTTTTCTGTTAAAGTCAAATTTCACTGAAGATACATTTTCACTTACCAATCATTGAGGTGTTCAACAAGACAGTTGAGACAACCAAAACTAATTCTGCTTCTTGGTATTTCAATATTATCTTGTACTGTCAGAGCATTTTGTACTTAATTATCATACTGAGTCAAAACCTGAGATTAGACAATTAATACTTTAGCATATATTAAAATATGATATTTGTGTTGCAGGAACTATATAATTGAATCTGCTGCATGACCTTATCCTGTGCAATGGCTGATTCATCGTCTGATTCATCATTTTTTGATCGTATGATCAGTCAGCTTCATACAACATGCAAGTATAACTTCCTATATCTGATGCTTAATTAAAACTGTTCACACTTCAACTGCCAATGTTTCTTTGTTATAAAGTTGTGTGACTTGACTGACTGACTGACTGCCTTTTATTAATTTTCACTGCTACAATTTTTTCTGTCTAAGATGTTTCTGTCTCTAATAAACACCAACTTGCCAATTCTCTTAAACACTTCCGCCCCATATTTCCCTCTTTCTTTGGTGAAAGTCTAAAATTTATTTTCTTGTGTTGATCATAGGTATTTTCTTCTGTCCAAAGGATCTTGGACCATCCAGGGTTATTCATTTTACCTCAGAGCGTGAGTTTATCAGGCTCCTCAGTGAAGGTTATCCTGTTGTTGTTGCATTTACTATCAGGTAGAATTACCCTGATTTTTTTGTTCTTTTCTTAATTTGCAGTTGGATTTAGGTCCAAAACTGTTTAGAAAATGAGAGAAAAAATAGATTTTGGAATAACCACAAGCTAATTATAATGCAGGGGTAACTACACGAAACATCTTGACAAAGTATTGGAGGAAGCTCCTGCTGTGTTTTATGCACATGTTAAATTCATGCAAGTTGTCATTAACGGCCAGTTGCAAGTGCAGAAACTTAATTCAATGACATAACACTTTATAAAGCATATTATTCGCTATTCTATTGATAGAAACACAAAAACATTTTAGAAGAGGCATTAGCATCTGATGACTTGTAATTTTACTACCAAGGAGTTTAGGCGTTAAGAAAATCAATCTCTCAAGTCAAATCTCTTAAGCATACTATTCTTATCTGATACAAGTATAGCACACCTCACATTGTTCACTACAATCTTCCTGCTGTCTCAAATTTCATGGGAAGAGATTATAATAGTCTAATAGACGCATTCCATGGCTTGATTAGCCGGAAAGCATGTTCTATCATATGTTCTCCTTTTCATAGGCTAATCCTTGTAGTGATTAACTGTCCATTAAAACCCTTACTGACTTTGTTTTTTAATACAGGCCGCTAACCAGGGAAGGATGGCTGATCTAAATGTAATTTAGTACAATGTGCCGGTTTTGCCTGTAAGTTTTGGAGCTTGATTATAAATCCCCTCTTCATAATATCCAAATTAGATCCTCTACATTCATATATCTATACATTTGGAGAAAAAGCAATAAAAAAGAATATGATTATGTCTGAGGTTCACATTTATAATCTACTTTCACTTAATCTCTCTTCCAATACACTATATGCAGGCTTTGTAACTTAGTGATATGAAAGCTTCCCTCTAAGTGAATGGCTTCGTGTTCGATCCCATTTGTAACCCTAACCCAATTGTGTCTGCCCCTCTAATTCCAAAAAAAAACTACGTGCATTTAGTATTTTGAAGGTAGAAGATCTAAGAGGAAGTGTCTGCATGAAATAACTTGATGAAAGTTTGTTAGATTTATGTATATCTATGGAATAGTGATGAGCTCTGTCAAACTTTTTATTTAAATATGCAGTTTAATTACGACCTCAGTGCGTATGGATTTAGAGAATATTTTAGGCGCCATGAAATACGAGCATCAAGCCTCAATTAAAGATATCTGTGAAAGGTTTGAGTTTAACACAACCATTAATTAATGGAATAATATGTGCATCCTTGCATATTTCTGTTTGGTCCTTTGAAGGATTTGCCGCCTTAATTTTCTTGTTTGTTTAAGGAATGCAATGAACTCGCTCAAAAGGAAAAAAGATATGTGGTGGATTTCTTCGACTGTCAAAGCTGTAGATGGCTCTTTACTAAGAAGAAACACCTTATTTACTTTCCCTTTGAATTGGGAAAATGACACTAAGATCCCATTTAAAGAAAATAATATCAGAAAAGCCTCACAACTTGTTAATGATGACTCTTTCACTTGTCACTGGCATGTTATAGGACTTTTCTGATATTATTTTCCTTAATTAGGATCTTGGTGTGATTCTCCTTTGAATTTGATTTTATGTAGTTTCAAGTAGGTCTTAAAGATATTGGCAAAAAATAGTTATTGCTCATGAATTCTATATGATAATATTGGGAAGGGAGAGAAACCTTCTGTAAGGAATATATGTTGTGGGTTTGCACAAATTTAGTTAATGAATGATGAAACTAAAAACTGGGTGAGTTTAATGTGTTCAGTAACTTCCCAAAAAAAAAAAAATCAAGAAATATAGGAATATAATACCCCTCATGTTTTTAATATAAGATATATTTACCTAATTTAATTATATTAAGAGTATTAGTTAAGTTAGTTAATATGATATATTTTTTCTAAAACACCCTAATTATCTTCTTTAATTCCCTTCACCTCTTTCTTATTTAATTATTATTAAGAGAACATTAATAAAGATAAATTAAAAAAAATTAATAAATATAAAACATAAATTATATATTTAGGATCAATATCAACTATTCAATTAATTTCTATCCTAAGGATGTTAGGGAGTATTAAATTCCATGATATAATACATCTCTTTAGAAATCAAAAGGATTACCTACCCCTCCAACCCCTAGTACGCCGTCACAAGTCTCAACTGTGAAAATGACTTTTTTTTTTTTTGAAAGCAAAAACAAGTCATTTACTTTGCGTTCAAAATAATGAGCTAGATTTGGAAAACAAGATTGAAATTGGCTCAACATGAACCTAATCAGTTCAATACCACGAAATTAATGCTCTACAAAAGCTAATGACTGAGGCACGTTGAGATTATTTAGAGGGTAAAGTATGACTGATAGGCGATTAAGTTGTGTATGACTAAGTAGGCGTCTTATCCTTTATTTGTGGGTGGACTGTGAATCCAACCTCTTGTCTAAAATTTGTGCTATAAAACAAATGTATTATTTTATGTAGCATGAAAAATGTCCAACATTTGCATTATGACTTGAGGTGACACAGAGGCCCCTATCTCTATCAATCTATTAATGGCTGAGTTTTGGATGCTAACTAAAAAACACAAGGCTAACGTAAGGAAAGGGTAACAAAACCAGTTGACAGCAACCTGCATTGTGAATTTCATGACCCAAAAAAAAGGGTAGAATGCTTTCCATTATGTAATGCGACAGAAATTAATGTTGAAAGAGCATTCAGGTTCCAGTAATGAAGACCATGTTTTGAGCCTATGATCTCACTGTGCCTCGTTTGGTTCACAGAAAATGGAAAGGAGAACAAAATTGAATAAAATAGTGATTTTATATATGTAAATTATCCTTTATGTCCCTTTTTTTTTTGGGGGGGTGAAAAATGAGAGATAAAGTACTGTTGAGTAGTTATAAAAAGAATGTAATAAATAATGCATAGGTTTCATATTTTAAGGCATTTTGGAGAATTTTTAAGGTAATTAACTTTTTTACATAAAATGCCTTTTAAAGTATATCAAAACTACTTCCTTGGAAAGAAAGTAATTATCAGAAACAGATAATCAATAATTAATATATAAAAAAAAAGGCAAAGTTGAAGAAAAAAGAGCTCTTAACTAATTATTTTTTTTTCATTGATGTGTATGGATTAAATATAAATGCTTTATACTTGTTGGTCATAATAGAAGGAGCTCTGACCATTTAAGTATGAGTTTGAATTTGTGTGACTGCAAAAAAAAAATTCGTTTAGAAGATTCACCTCTAATTTAGCTTGATAATGTTTAAATCTGATTTACTTTGCCGTATAAAAAATGTAAATGCTTTATAATATCAAAGATAGGGAGTGTTGCCTATCTCAACATGGTACTTTAAAAAGGTATACTCTTTCATAGTTTAAACGAAACTTAATACTCTTCATGCTAGAAAAAGATGTTTATGTCCTTTCGTTGCCATAGATTATGAATTGAATTAGGTATATCAAGTTATCAAACTGCTTGCTTTAGTAAATTAAACCTTGCATAGATTGGAGAAATGTTAAAAAAAAAAAAAAACTTAGATATTTAAACTTAATATTCGAGTACTTTCCTCTTGTCAAGTTAGGATAAGCAAATTTTATATGCATTATTTATTATTTAATTAGATTTTATTATTATCGTGATAATTTACTTTTTAATTAAGTATACAAATTTGAAAAAAAGTATATTAAATTTATAATTTTAAATACTCAATTTTTTTGGGAAAAAATTGGATAGTTGTTAAAAATTAAATATTAAATTGGAATAGAATAATAAAATCAAATTAAGTGATCAGATTAGGATTAAATAAATTTGACACAAATCCACATTGAGATAATAAATTAAAATGAAATGAAATGAAGGGAATAACACAAAGGGAAAAAAATTAGATTAAGTTCATTATATCCATTATATCAAGTTCTTCAATAAGAAATGACTATGTGTCTATTTTTAAAATATGATCATTTAATTATAAATATGATACATAACCATATGTAATTGGAGAACTTAACATAGTAAATATAAAGAATTTGACCTAAGTATTCTCCCAAAATATGAGGCAAAACAAAAAAGAAGTTATTTTTATTTTTATTTTATTAAGAAATTGATAACTTGTCATGTGGCTACTTTTGAATAAGGTACTAAAAATCGAACCGGACACTGAACCGGTTGAGGTGTTGGGTTAAGGGGTCAGTGGTTCAAATCGGGGTCATCCGGGGTTAGACCGGGGTCAACTAAAAAAATATATAATTTAAATGTTCATGCATACCATTTAAAAAACTACATAAGAGTTTTTTTTAAAACCAATAGTCCAATATAACCTCTTAAACCTAATACCTAAAAAAATATCATTAAATACATAAGGATTTTTCTCCAACCAATGCTAAAAGTATTCAATAATCCTTCTAAAGTTCCTTGCAAATCAAAAAATTTTAGGGAAATAATTTGTTTTAAAAAAAAGTCAGGTTGGAGTATAAAATGTAAAAAAAAAAAAAAAATAGGGCAACCCCGGTCACCTCGGTTCACACCGGGTTACCCTAGGTCACACCGGATTACCCTAGGTCACCCCCGGTTCACACCGGGTTGACCGGTTCAGTTCCCAGCAGTTTTCTCCATTCAACTGGACCGGAATGGCGACCAGTTTATCGGTTTGCAGTCTAAACCGGCCAGTTTGGTCCGGTTTTCAATACCATACTTTTGAAGCATATTCAAAATATCAAAATCCCAAATTAATTTTTTTTTTGGCTGAAAAATCCCAAATTAATTTTATTTCTTACAATAGTTTAGATATTGATTACTCTTAATTAACAATTCACATCTCATTTAAATACGAAATTACTTATTTAAGATTTTAATATTTTTCTGAATTTTTTTGAAATAATTCTTTTTAATTCTGCCAAAGAAGAAATAGTATATACTTTTAGTTTATCTTAAAAGAAGTTCTATCTTTTGAATATATGGCCGACAAAGCAGATACAGAAAAGACATTTTCATTCCTCAAGACTTTGAATATTCCATACATTTTCAGTCCCATTTCATTTCTTAATAATAAAATGATTCTTTTTTCAATGGGTGGGCCTAACATGACTGTCCACTTCGGACTCCGGCTTCTCTCTATTACCTTCCTGCCCCTTGCTTCTCTACCCAAAACACTGTCGGGGGTTGTCTTTTCAAAAAAAAAAATGGAACATCTTAAAATATTTTTTTAGTGGTACCTAATATCTTAAAATAATTTTTGATACATCAATCACTATCAAATATTTTTTAATAATAACTACTGTTTAGCAAACTGCACTCTAAAGTATTATTTCAGTAACACCTAGTATCATAAATTAATTTTTAACTTACTTAGCACCTTAAATAATGTTTTAGTAGTAACTAATGTCTAACAAATTGCATTCTAAAATATTTTTTAGTAACATCCAATATTATAAATTAATTTTTAACTTATTCAGCACCTTAAATAATTTTTTCAATAATATCCAGTATGATAAAATATTTTTTTTTGTATTTAATCCCCTGAAATATTTTTTTATCACCGCTATGTATCTTAAGTTTAGATTTTTCGTTAGAATTAGAAAAATATTTTATCAAGCTGATGTAGAAAATATTATTTTATGATACTAAGTGATATTAAAAAAATACTTCAGAATTCTACATATATTTTTTTTAAAACCCCCCATTTGACCCAAAACCGTAGTATTTTGGGTAATTGAGAGGCAAGGGATGGGAAGGCAACGGAGAGAAGCCCAATTCCTCCACTTCGTCTAGTTTCTTCCACTGAGCAAAAAAATTTCAAAATATGATTGATTTCTATTCGAAAATAAAAGGATTTAAAATATAATTTACATATGAGTTAGGCATCTATTCCTTTTCATTTTTTTAGTTTATTCAATGATCGACATTACTAGATTACATTTGAGTTCGATTGTGTACAGGCGGGATTAGCCTTCTCAAAGATATTCTTTATTACATTCATATGAATTTGATCTCGAAATTTCATGTTTAAATGAATATAGTTTTCTATTAGAGCCAGCGCTTCTTAATTATAGAACAATTTTTATGTCTTATATTAAGAATAGTAGGAAGTGCAATTTTTATCAAAAAGTCTGTGCCAATGCACTGAACCCATGTGCTTAGATAAATAAAAGAAAAAGTATACATTCCATTTTTGTCTTGGGCTAACACCATATCTATTCAAAAAGTTAATCCAAGATAAAAGAAAACATTCACAATTCATTTTGCAGCATCATTTCACAATTTCTGTTATGGAACAGACAAATTATGCCGTGGAGCACCTGCCTTATGCCTATCTTGTCCTTTTCTATTTTTAATTTTGGATTAATTTATTGGTATTCGGCGTTATTAGCAACCGACTAGTTTGATTTGCAGAAATGTAGGGTCACAATGGGGGGAACCTCGCTACCTCTAAGTAATTATCACAGCTGTATACCTAGAGTTCGAACATAAAACCACTAGTGTTAAGTTGGTAAAACCCACGGTCAGTTGATCAAACCACTTGGTGGTCTATTTTTATTTTTTGATGCCATTAAGATTTTTTTTCTGATTTTCATAAAAAAAATATTATTTTCAGATCCTATTTTAGCCGGAGGGAAACTCAAATTAAGCCAGTTGGGGCCAAAACGACATTTAGCCATAAATCATGATATTCTATTTTGGAGGTATGTGCATAAATATTTTTAAATCATATTTTATAGTTTTTATTTTTTAATAGAATAATAGTTGACAATTTGAGGAAAAACAATTAATATTTGAAAAACTATTATCATGGATTATGCCTTATGCCTCTTGTAAGTTATGTTTAATTTAAAAGATTTCATTTTTAGTACAATTGAACCCTGTAAAGATTTCCATTATAAATAATATTTGCCTACTTTAAGTTTGAATTTTTATTAATTTTAAATTTTAAAATTTGATCAAGGGCATAATCTTTTTTGAGGCTTAAAATATAAAGGGTTTCTTTAATGTTCTCAATAAATGCACTTCCAGGAATTTGAATTTATATTTTCTCTTTATGAGTGTAAAACCATTTATCATCTCGGCCAATAACTTGTTGGTAATTTTATACTACTTTTTAAGGGCTTGAAAAATTTATATACAATAATCTGACTTATTAGTCAAAGGTCTTTTTTGATAGTAAATTACTAAATTGCACTTTGAAAAATTTGCTTATAACTGTAAGTTATTGAGATCTAGTTTATTGTTGACCGTAATCTTACCTATGATGAGTTCAAGAATATCTGATCATAGAAAAATTTGATTAGGTGAAGAATTTTAATATTAGTTTGGTTTGATTTTCTTTCTTGGCCGTTAGTTCGGTTTGATTTTACTTGTTAAGTTCTTTTATCTCTTCAAGTCCAGTTGATTTTCAATTAGATGTAGTTTAAGTCAAATAAAATTATTAAGGAAACAAAATTCAATCTGTGTTTATGTTTTTTTTGACAAAACTCAAACTTCAGATTTTATTGAAAGAAATGAAAATTTTATATTTCCAAATTGATATAGTATTTGTTAATAGTTACTCCTTCCGGTCTTAATTATAAGACAAAGTTGACTTTTTTTAGAGAAATTAAAGAAACTAATTAAATTACTTTAGAGTATTTATATTTATATTTTTTCCTTCAAAATAATTAGTTTAATTAATAAATTAATATATAATCTAAGGATACATAACATATGATATGATTAGGTAACTTATTTAACTTCCTTAATCTCTCCAAATAAAATCAACTTTATCTTATATTTAGGATCGGAGCTAGTAATAAAATACTCAAAGTAAATATTTTCTTATAAAATTTGTTGGGGTAAAAGGAATGATCAACCATTCCAGTGCTTGGATAGGTCGAGCCCAACTGGCTGGTGGTTGCTCTTCTAAATGTATTTATTTACTTTTACACGGACTCAAAGGTGAGAGTTTTGCCTCAAGTGGCTAAAGCATTTTTCGCTGGGATCAACCGCAATTGGTGGTTGTGTTATTTTATATTTTGCATTAATTTTATGCACACAAAATAAAATAATGGGAAAATCTTATATAAAAACCACTGAATTACCCAAATTAACTGAATTTAATAAATTATATATCAAGTTATACGCTATAATTGAGGATTTAAAATTTCAGTCAAATTACTTCCATATTTCTTAATTAATTATTAAAACAGTAAAATTGAAAGCATAATTATATTATTTACTCTATCAATTAATTTCTTAGAAAGTATGGAACACATAGCACCATTTGTTCTCCGACTTCTTTTCAAATATAACCCCGGCATGTTATCAAGTCCCATCTCATTTTCCTCTATACAACTATTGACATTATCAGGTTCTGCAACATCACCACTATTCTCAAATTGTCACATTTACTCTCTTCCTGTCTAAAGTTGAATTCTGGTCACAATTGACATAATCTGAATGACCTTTAACATCTTCATGAACTGCAGGAGACCAAATTCCAAAATCTCTTACATGTGTACCTATTTTGATATTATCACTTCTATTTTCATCAGTGTTGGCAAAAAGATTCTGCACTTTTGTCAACCTTACAATGATTAAACTTATGGTTCATAGAATGAAAACATTCAGAAGGTGATGATGAAGCATGTCCAAATTAAACTTGCCGTGTGGACCAGAAAAATATGCATGAGCTGCTGATGCATTACGTTCAAAAATTCTTCTTTTATGGCAATACCAGATGCACAATTGTCAGTCCCATTAGCCTTCCTTTTAAATTTATGTGCCTTAACCCACCCTTTTTATTATTCTGGACCAACATCTAAGCCCAGAACCAGGGAATTTCACCCCAAATGATTTCTTCTCATTCATGCAGAAAAATGATTTGGAATTCCCTAGGGAAGGAGTCGTGTTAACAAACCCAGAATTTAAAGAAATATACTAATCTCTATTTGAGAATTACAAACCACAATAGCATTACAATAAACCTGAGTGATTCTACTGTTAATATATATATATATATATAATATTTATATTTAATATATAATATTTGGATAGATAAAGCTAAACCCTAAATGCTTTTAATTGTCATTCTCATTGTTATCAAACTCATGAATTGACTTTCCGAATTTACTGTTTTTACGTTTTCAACTTACAAAATCAAGTTGAGTCACCTGTAACCAAGCTTCTTGAACCCGGACCGGTCCGGCCCGGAAACCGGCGAACCGGCTAGTAAACCGGTCCGGGTTCATATTTAAAAAATATATAAATTTTTCCCTTAGAATTTCATACTATAAGTCTAAAATTTTCTATTTCTCACCGGTTTGGTTCCGATTTGGCTTTGGTTTGGCCCCGGTTTGATCCAATGACCCTTAACCCAGTACCCTGACCAGTTCAATGCCCTGTCTGAGTTTTAATACCTTGCTTGTAAGATCATGACTGTTGTAAACTCGGTTAAACTCATGAGTTTATATACCGAGTTTATCGTTTTTACGTTTCTAACTTACAAACCATATTAATTTACACTCAAACTCATATTAACTTATTCGATTTGATTATACTTAGAAGTTTAATATATAAATTTTATTGAATTTTCTTTATTAAATATGATAAATTATAAATATTGATAGATTTGATTTCAATTATTTAAATTTAAAATATATTTAACTCAATTTGTTGTCATTTTTTATATTTTGATTATTTATTTATATATTATTAATACCTATTTAATATTAAAAATAAACTCTAATGATTTTTCTATTTGAATTCACGATACGAGTTCATGTCATTATCACGAATTTGCCCAAGCTTGTGAGTTTGACAACTTAGGTCATCCTTGTCTCCGTCTCTGTCTCTATCTCTATCTCTTGCTCTATCCTTATCTTGTGGTCGCTTTCTCTGTTCTTCCTTTTTATCACTAGCCATTGTTTTCTATCTCTCCTTCCTTCCTCCCTCCTCTTCTGGTTCTCCTCTCATAAATTCATCATTTGAGAACTCGTGGTCTCTACACCATATTCTTTTCATGTTTGACCTCCGCCCCTACCTATTTAAATTTTATTTTTTGGCAAATTCCCATTTGTCAGCAACGATCTTCTAGAAAAAATGTAAAGCATAGTTGAAAAACGTTGCATTTATCTCTAATTTTTGGTTGCTTCTTCCTCAATTTGTGGCTGCTATTATTTTTTCTTGATTTCTTTTGCTGACAAAAAATTACTCCTTCCGGTCCTAATTATAAGATAAAGTTGATTTTTTTGGAGAAATTAAGGAAGCTAATTAAATTACTTTAAAATATTTTTATTTTTATTTTTTCTTCAAACTAATTAGTTTTTTACTAATAAATTAATATATAATCTAAAAATATATAACATATGATATAGTTAAGTAACTTGTTTATGTTTTGGTGTTTAAAATTAGTTCTATTTGATTTTTCAGTTAATTCGGTTTTCACCAAATTCATATCGAGCCGCATTATATTATGATATTGATATTTTTAAAAATAAAAAAATCCCAGTACACACATCCAATAAAGTGGATTCAGATTAAAATAATTACATAAATAAAATAAATAAAGTAGATTCAGATCAAAATATCCCAGTATAGTAAAATAGTAGTTTGGCCTAGCATAAAAGGAAAAAAAAAATAGTTAGGCTTAGACTTTTATAAAGGGCACAATAAACATAGGCGAGGGCTTCACCTACGAATGAGCATTATTATGCGTCTTAAGGGGTCGCCTTTTTTCTTGCGCGCAATAAATGATATGATAAAGACAAAATCGGATGTGTCCGCTTCTACAACCGCGATTTGCGTCCATTACCAATCTCATTCAGCAAAGCTATAAAAATTTCTTTCTTTCTCGGTTCGGTGAGTCACCCCATCATCATCGGCTTCTTTCCTTCGCACCAAATTGCGCTCTCTCTCTTACCGCCATTTCTCTTGTATGTGAAGAAATTATATGTGTATATATATATATGCAGACACCTTTATACATATAGTATCATATTCAATTCTTGAGTCAAATACTCAGACAAGGCTTTTGGCGTTGACCCCTCTGTTCAATTCAAACCTTCGCGTTTTCTAGTCGCTTTTATAGGCAGCAGCTGTACGAGTTTCAAATCTTCGCCAAATTCTTTTTACTTTTTGTCTCACTCGTTTCTGGCTTGCCCTTCTTTGACCGGCATTCGGTTTATTTTGCTTCTGAGTTTTGCCCATCTCGGTTTGTTTAAATGGAGTAGAAGATCAGATCTGTTTGCGTGAATCTTAATTCTGATTAGGTATGGGTTTTTTTTTTTCGTATCTGAGTTTCTATTTCTGGTTCCCTCCTTCTGCTCATGTCTGAATTTGACTTTGATACTACTGGTTTTTTTTTGGTTCCCCTATAAGCTTTTGGGTTTGGGGAATACTGACTAACTGTGCTCATTGTTTTTCTATTACTTTAATGCAGAAGTTTCTTGTGGAGCATCAATTGGATGGACATATAAAAGATGTGTGGTATCTGTAGATGATGTTTTTTGAATGATGTTAGTGGGGTGAATGGGATTTTGGGTACAAGCTGTTGTGGATTGCAGAAGTGGGTTGTGTTGACTTTTATATATTCACAAGTCTTTTATAAGAATAATCAAATATTTTAAGAATGAAAGTGAAGAAAAGCATGGGGCGTGCAAAGTCAGGACTTATGCTGATTATGGCGCTTGGGTTTTTCTTTGCCGCTTATAATTTGCTATCTATAATTGTGCAAAACAAAGAATCGAATTCTGGAAGTTGGGTGGCTGATGGGTTGGAATTGTTTGATCCTGTTTTAAGGATGCCTGGAAAGGTGTTAGGATCAGCAGAATCTAATTCAAAATTTCATGTTGCCTTGACTGCAACTGATGCTGCTTACAGCCAATGGCAATGTCGGATTATGTACTACTGGTATAAGAAGGTAAAGGATATGCCTGGATCAGACATGGGAAAGTTCACCCGAATTTTGCATTCTGGCAGGGCAGATCAGTTGATGGATGAGATTCCAACTTTTGTGGTTGATCCACTTCCTGAGGGCTTGGATCGGGTAAGGAATTTCTGCTTCTGTTGTGTGAATTTGATATATGCATATAATTTGGAAGAGAGGGGGGGGGGGGGGGGGAGACAGAGAGAAAGAGAGGTTCTAGAGGGTGAAAGAGAGAAGAACAGAGAGGGGTTGAGAGGATTTATAACAGAACAGTGCAATTCATTCATTCACAGCATAATCTGAGTTACAAGTAGGTGTTTAAATTTATTTATAGGTAGCACAATGACTCTGTCAGCTAATTACCAACTAACTCCCGTAACTACCCCTTATTCTGTTATGCTAACTAACGCTCAAGACCTCTTACAACTACCTGTGACTTATTCTGTTACTAATATTATTATTATACAACAGAGTTCAGTATGTTTAGAACCTTATTATTTAGTCCAATTAAATTTTGAGTACAGAGGACCTGGGAATTCGGAAAGATTTGATGTCTTGACACATAGAATTGGTTTCACTTATTTCACAACTAGCTGAAGTATTAAACAAGGGGAAGAATCTAAAAAAAGCAAAGGAAAGCTCTGATAAGTGAAAATGGTCAGTTAGCCCAATGCATCTACTGAGTCTCATCCTTGTAATCTACAAAACTTATTGATCAAGGCTTTTTTTGGTACATGTTTGTGAAAGGAATATAAAGAGAAAGGGGATGATAAAAGTAGTTTTGAAACTGAGAAATAACACTCATATTCCTATTTTTCAAATAGTAAAAATTGTCAGGTTCTGTCGTATAATGATAGTGAGGACATGATAAACATTTTAAAAAGCATTACAACCTCCTCCACCTCCACCTCACCATACCAAACAAGCATAAAAATTAGTAGCCACGTCCACATCACTGGAAGAGTTTGAATCTAGTAGGGGAATTCTATGGGCTTGATATATATGTGCAATGAGATTAAAAGGGCGAAGTAGTAGTTCTCATTCATGATAGGTTTGTTATAATAACTTGAACATCTCTTAAAAATTATAGCACTCAACATTTCATCCTCCTAACTGAATTGCTAAACAGATTTTGTATGGGTACATTGGAATTTTAACCTGATTACCGTTCCACTTCCCATTTCCATTTCATTGACCATTTAAACAAGGGTGGAAGGTATGCTAATTCCTTTCTATTCCATCCCATTTATTTCTTTCCTTTCCATATTGGATGAGATGGCGTTTTTGTACCAACTTAATGATGCATTTTCTGAATCAAGTTTTGGTTGGGTCCCACGATTTTACACCTCATCGTGGTAGTGAATTTGTTGACATGAGTGCCGGTCGGCTGGTACTTGTCAGATTTATCATACACTCATGATTACTTTCTGTCATCCTCACTATTGATTGTATCAAAACTTAAGTCTCTTTTTGGTGCAGGGCTATATCGTGCTAAATAGACCATGGGCTTTTGTTCAGTGGCTGGAGAAAGCAACCATTGAAGAAGAGTGAGTTTATTTTGGTTTCCCATATTTCTATGCTCCCTCTAAGAACAAAGTCTAATAACAATACAATTTTATGATTTTTTATTGCCATCGCAATACAATTTGTGATTGCTCTTGCAGGTATATTTTAATGGCAGAGCCTGACCACATATTCTTAAGGCCCTTGCCTAATTTGGCTCATGGAACCAAACCAGGAGGTTATCCATTCTTCTATATAAAACCAGCTGAAAACAAAAAAATAATTCGGAAATTCTATCCTGAGGAGAAGGGTCCCGTTACTGATGTTGATCCCATTGGCAATTCTCCCGTAATCGTTCATAAGGTGAACTCACCTATAGCTCACATGAGTTGCCTGATTGGTTACCATCTATATGTTTTTGAAAGAAAGCTTGAGAAAAAAAAACAGTTATTATTCCTTTTAGAAGAGAAACTTGTCATACAAATTATTTAGGAAAAAAAGTTTAGTGGTCTCACTTTAACATACTTTATAGCTATTAGTATTACAATACAGCTAATATATTACAATTACCTATTTGTGTTTAAGCGAAATAGTTTCATCTTAAGGCACTGATTCTTCTTTATCTTGATCGTCAGTCCTTGCTGGAGGAAATTGCTCCTACGTGGGTGAATATTTCCTTGCGAATGAAAGATGACCCAGAGACTGATAAGGCCTTTGGATGGGTGCTTGAAATGTGAGTAGTACTTAAGAAACACTGGAGCATTTTTTACTCTTAGCATATATTTGTAATTGACCTTCATTTCATATTGAAAATAATCATGGCCACTGACTGACCATATTTGAAACCATTAAATTTTCTGATGTTGCTCTAATTTGACTCGTGAAGGTATGCATATGCTGTGGCATCTGCATTGCATAATGTACGGCATATTCTCCGAAAAGACTTTATGCTTCAGGTGTTCTTCACACTAAGTTCTGTCAAACATTGATTTTCTTCTTCCTGTATCTCGCCTTTGCTAGATATTGTTTTGTTACTCAAAATAGCAAATCAGCTATCAACACTTGTTTTTGTACTGTTCAGCCGCCTTGGGACGTAAATATTGGAAATAAGTATATACTCCATTATACATATGGATGTGACTACAATCTAAAAGTAAGCTGATCCTTCCTCCCTCTTTTCTATATTATGTTAAACTAAACTTATTCTTGAGATTTTCTGGTCTCACATTTGTCCATATTAAAAATCGTGGTCTTGCGTGCTTACTGGTTAGCGCTTAAGCTATGTATTTCCTGTTATTTCTCCACCCAGGGGCAACTAACATATGGAAAGGTTGGAGAATGGCGTTTTGACAAGAGATCATATCTTATGGGTCCTCCACCGAAAAATATTTCCTTACCTCCACCTGGGGTTCCAGAAAGTGTGGTAAGCTGTTTAATTTTTTAATTGGCTTGCTTGAAAATGATTAATCATATTTATCTCGATCTGGAGTTGAGATTTTCTGAATATGCTCATTCCTGATCATTCCAAATTGTATTTTTCCTTAATATTGACGTCTCTAAAAATGATGTCAACTTCTTATGAAGACGAAGTGACAGGAGTCTTGATCTTAATTACAAAAATAAATGTGGTCCTGTTCACTATAGTCTTGTGAAATTCTGAATTTGATCTGTTCCCATAGTTCTGAAAACCAGGCCACCTTGTTTTGTGACTTTGTTAACCTTCAATATCCAAACTGTACATAGGTTTGTTAGAAGTTTATCAAATTAGCTAGTTAACTGATAGACTTGGCTGAGTCAACACATTAAGTTATCTTCGAATTGCACCTACCCTTGATCAATAGAACTTGCTGGGTTGGTAATCACCCAATGCAGAACTTTTTATCTTGGAATAACTGAAAGCTCAGTTTTAACTGTAGCCGTATGAGGATGCTAGAAAGCCTAATGAGCAACAAGTCAGCTTTACATGTTGATATCTGATAAGCAACAAAAGATTCGTACACCAATTAAGTCTCTTTTTTCGGTCCAAAAGCAAAAAAAAAAAAAAAAAAAAAAAAGTACGTGCCTGTTTGATTATTTATATAGGAAATAAATTCTGTGTTTTAAATGCTGACTGGTAAATAAACAGTAAAGCTTACTATACAGTCATCTAATGCTGTATTGTTGAGTTGTGATTGGCTTATTGGTTTTGGCAATTACTAGATACTGTAATTTTTGATTTGCAGGTGACACTGGTAAAGATGGTTAATGAGGCTACTGCTAACATACCTAAATGGGAAACACTGAACAGAAGCTGATCAAAAGGATAAGAAAAAAGACCATTAAGTCTTTTTTGTGTTACTGATACAGAGTGACTGCAATATGAGAAATACCAAAGTACCAAACCCTAGACACATGTGATGAGGATGATTATGATGATACAAGAGGTTAGTTTTAGCAGAGGGGAAATGTGATAGATACAAAGAATGCTTTTGTACTTTCTTTTTTCTATGCAAATAGAGTTTGGTTATAGCCATTTGCTTCGTTGCTTTCAACTTGTAAAAAAACTCATTCCTGGTTACATAGTTAATTTTTGTTTGCCTTTGCTCAGTTCTGAATTTAACCAAAGGAAATATATAACAATTCTTTGATAGACACAATTTATATATATAAAAAGGGGGAAATGAAACTAACTACAAATAGGTATTTAAATGTGTAAAGTAAAATGTTCTTTAAGACCTATGATATTCTTACCGTTCTCAATCTTTCTTTTGTGAATCTATATGGTTAAAAAAAAGATATAATCAAAAATAGCCTTTGATAAAGCTTATTAGATAAAAGCATAAGTTTCATTAATAAAAGGAAATTTCTAAGCCCTCTAAGAGGATTCCCTTCTCTTTTCTAAACTGTACATGCATCTTTTACCTTGCCAGCCAACGACAAGATTAAGCAAATAAATTGTTTGTTATTAATGGTAAAGGTCATTTAGGACTGAGATCTTTTTAATTTTTATCTTTAAATACTCATTGAAATTAATGAGTGAGATTTTTAGTCAACAATCTATCCAAAAACTTAGTTGTTGATAGATCATAATTGTATCATGCGATTCATGTAGTCGAACCTAATTAATAGGACAAAACCTTATTTGATAAAACCAAGAGCCCAAACTAACTGAAAATATTTCAACTGTACAGGTATTATAATTGAGGAAGAAAAGTGAGTCCAACTGTACAGGTATTACAATATTTATAGACATGTGCCAACACACCGACCTACAACACATTAATTGAAAAATAGCTACACATAAAACTAAAAATAGCATACTCAAATCAAACACTTTTACAACTTAATTATTCTCAACATTCCCCCTCAAGTTAGGAACTGTATAATCACAAGGTCCTAACTTGCCTAAAATATAGTGATGCTGAGGACCTCCAAGCCCCTTTGTCAATGTCAGCCAAATTTTCTGAGGACTTCAAATAGCCAAAGACAATAATTTTCCGCATTAGCTTCTCACGTACAAAATGACAATCCACCTCGATGTGCTTTGTGCGTTCATGAAATACTGGATTAGTTGCAATATCGATTGCAGCTTTATTGTCACAATATACTTGCACTGGCTCAATATCATGTACATGCAACTCTTTCATCAATCCAATAATCCACACTAACTTAGAAACGGCCTTTCCTAAGGCTCTGTACTCAGCCTCTGCAGAAGATGTTGATACCGTATTTTGTTTCTTTGATTTCCAGCAAATTAAGGAATCTCCCAGCTTTACCAAATATCCTGTGACTGATCTGCGTGTGTTTGGACAGCCAGCATGATCTAAGTCACAATAGCATTCCAATTTAACAGAACTTGCTGCTGATAAGAAAATTCCACGTCCCGGGCAGCTCCTCAAATAAGTGACTAGTCTCATTACGGCCTGCATATGTGAATCCTTTGGAAATTGCATGAATTGACTCAACACCTGCACAGTGAAGGAAATGTTAGGTCTAGTTAATGTTAAATACAATAACTTACCAACCAGTTTTCTGTATGGAGTTGGATCACGGAGAAAATGATCATGCTTAGTCTCCTCTGCTGTGAGCTTGAGATGTTGCTCATAAGGAGTGATGTAAGTTTCTGAATCATCCAGTTCTAATTGTTCTATCAGTTCAGTCGCATATTTCCTTTGGTTAAGGAATATGCCTTGGCTGGACCGTAAAACCTCAAGACCCAGAAAATACCTTAAATTACCTAGATCCCTAATTTGAAATACACTATGCAAATAACGTTTAACTTTATTGATAACATGAATATTATTCCCAGTTATTAATAAGTCATCCACATAAGCAAGAACAAACAAAATATCAAAACCTGCCCTCTTTTGAAATAGAGCATAATCATGTTTGCTCTGGGAAAATCCCCCTTTTCTCAATGCATGTGTCAATTTCTCATTCCATTGTCTTGATGCTTGCTTAAGGCCATATAGAGACTTTTCTAATCTACATACTTTGTAACCTTGCTCCCCCTTTCGTGGATAACCTTGTGGCATAGTCATATAGACCTCCTCATGGAGATCTCCCTGCAAGAAAGCATTATCCACATCCATTTGCCACAATGACCAATTATGTACAGCAGCAAGGGAAAGTATAATTCTAATTGTAACCATTTTAACAACAGGAGAAAATGTTTCATAACAATCTATACCTTCCCTTTGACTATATCCCTTGGCAGCCAACCGAGCTTTGAACTTATCCAAAGTCCCTTCAGCTTTATATTTAGTTTTAAACACCCATTTACAACCTATAGGTCTTTTTCCTTTAGGTAGAGAGACTATTGTCCATGTCTTATTTTTCTCCAAAGCATTTATCTCATTTAAGTGCAAAGGAAGAAGTTTGCCATTCACCTTCTCTGCTTTCTTCATGCATGCAGTGTCGACGCTGATTCAAAGTCGTTTTAATTTTCAACATTTGGACTTTCTGTTGCTTTGTTTCTATTTTATTTGATGTTTCTTGGGTTTGTTTTTTTTATGTTTATGTAGTTTATGGATTGGGCTTTCATATATGTTGCGTGTTATAATATTTTGTGAGCGAGTCCAATCTTTCTTGTGTATAATTTTACTTTTCTTTGAATAAATTGTCTTATAATAAACAGTCGGTTTGAGTTTAACAAAAGGGACTAGTTCTTTATAATATGACGAATCAAAATTTAAATTTCCACTAGAAGAGGTGATTATATTTAGTGTCTGACAATGCCTCAAATAAAATTGCCTCCAATAGAAAGATTCCTATATCAAGTGAGTGTTTAGGAATTTCCCAAACCTAAGTTTTAAATCTAGGTTTGCATAACCCGAGACAAAACTCCTCTCACATATTTATCTCATAAATCTTAAAAGATATTCTCAAAAGCTAATCCAAACACACACCTAGTCCAAAAAAATTGTCTGATAATAAAAAATTAAATTTCATTGAAGATTCACTAGAAGACAAATGCATCTAATTATTGGTAGAATAACGAGGATATGCACATAATATATTACCCTTTCTTGTTCTTAATATAAGACATATTTAAAGAGTTAAACTTAGTCCTAAATATAAGAAATATTTTCCATATTTATCAATCTTTTTTTAATTTACCCTTATTAATACTCCCTCAACAATATAATAATCAAGGAGGAGAGGGAATGAGAGAATTAAGGAACATGACTATGGTGTTTTAGAAAATATATTTTATATTAACTAATTTAACTAACTTCCTAAATCCAGTCAAATTAGGTAAATATATCTTATAATAACGATCGAATGGAGTAAATTAATTTTCACAAAGTTTGAGTGTGTGTTTGCCTATTTAGCTACTTGCTTGCATTCGCTTCAAAGCATGCAAATGGGGAGGCATTTATTTGATTAGGAGATTCTCACAAGTCCTATTGTCAAAAAACAAACATATCTAGGTTAGTGATAAGAAAGATGAAATTGAGAACATGCTTGTTATTTGTAACCTTGTTGAGAAAATTGTATCTATGACTCAAGTTGGATCAACTGTTTGTTTGTGATAGCTTATTTTTGGACAATAAGTGCTTATAATTCGTGATTCACGGTATACGAGATAAGTATGTGAGGGGAGTTTTGTCTCGACTTATGTAATAAGTGCTTATTTTTCAGCAATAAGCTATTCCAAACACTCATCAAATACCTACACAATTGAACTTTCTGCATCTTAAATGTAGGAGTTAATTGAGCAGTTTGTTTTGATCTTAAATGTAAAACCTCCATTAGCTTGACCTCCCAAATTTATAATTTTTCTCCTAAACTATCCCCTATATATTGTTAGAGCTGGGAATCAGGGCCAGCCCTTGACGGGCCAGGGTCTAAAAGAGCCAATCCTTTTAAGTCCGGGGTCAGAAAAATTGCAGTTTTTCAAGGTCTGGCCTGAAAGCATGCGGGCTAGGGTTGGCTTGTAAGGTTGGGAAGTCATTTTCACAATATTTAACTATTTTTTCTGTTTTTTCCCAGAGAGATATAATTAGTAAATAATAATAATTAAATTTCTAATTTAATACATAAATATTGTCAACATTAAGGTTTAAACAACATGTCTCATGCAACAAACAAACACAATTACTAATGTATAATCAAAGGTAAAATCATATCCATAAATATCTCACACAAAGGACAAAACAAAAAAAAGGCAAGAAGCTAAACACTCTAATATCTAAGCAATATGAGTATGACAATTATCATTTCCATCTTCTTCGCCACTATTATCAATTTCAAGGACATTTGATTATGCTTCACTTTGAGTAATAGGCTTAAGTAGTCAAATAATCACAACCTCCATCAAAAATCAAACTCCATTAGTCAGAACAGTATACAATATGATTTATTTTAAATAAGCAGAACAATATACTCAAAAATCACAATATAATTCAATTAGGCAAAACAGTATACTCAAAAATCATATTCTATACAATATGAGGACAGAGTCACATATAGATTCAATAAGGCAATTCAGAAAGGCAACACGGTTTTCCTTTCCAAGCCAAAAAAATATATATATATAAACGGGCTTAACTGGCCGGCCCTTTTAAGCCCTCGGCCCATTTGTTTTTTTTAATTCTTTTATTTGTCTTGTAAATGCATTTATTTATCTTGTTAGTGGTCATGTTTGTCATGGTCTTATAAAAAAATAGTAAGAGCATTATTGTCTTTTCATTGACAAAACTTAATTTTATTTTGACCCAAGGGGGTGTAGTGAAATTTCAAAATTTTTGGGAGGTTGACTGAAATAAAATTGCTTCCATAGAACTAAGTGAAATTTTCCCAATTTTCAACTAGAAGAAAAATATGTGGGAAAATCATATCCACCGATTAAGGTATGATTAAACCATATTTTTATAGGATTTTTTATGACTAAACTGGGATTTTTAATACATTTTCTGGGACATTATTACATGATTAAGCACAAATTTTAATTAGGGGCATTTGTATTAAATTAATTATAAATAGGGGTAAAATAGTCATAAATTTGTTAATTATTCATATAAATGTTTTCTTGAACTTTTGATGCTACTTGTGCTTAAACTTGCATTGTATGTGTGAAGGAAGAAATTTTGAGATCTTGAGGGTCAGAATTAATATTTTGAAGCTTTGAAAAAATTACAAAAAAGGGCCCAAGAATTTCTGAAAATTACAAAAAAAGTGAAGAAACGGGCCAGAGACAAGCACAGAAAAGTTCCCATAAGTTTTGATAATTACTGTTACCTTACAAAATTTTCAAAACTTTACACTTCAGTCCCCATGCAAAACTTTTAAATATTTCCAATAGGTCCCTGGTCAAAACTACCAGGGTTACTATTCTCTGCCTTCTCCAGATCCGAAACAGAGACGAGCTGAAACACCCGAAACTGGTTTTGGGCTGGAGCTGAAACAGGACCCGAGCTGAGGGTGATATTCAGAAACAGTTGGGGCGCCGCGGAGGAGAGGAGGACATCTTCTTCACCTCGCATCACCATCATCGTCGCTGGCGGCGTCTACCTTCACCACCAACGTCGCCAGCGACGTTTCCAACGTCCACTGTGATCGGAGCTCAGAACAGAGCTGAGAGCAGTGAGAGTGTAGCGCCGCGGATTGAGTGCAAGCTCGATCTCCTTCCTCCACCTTGGCTCCAAAGTCACGGACAACCACAACCATCTCACCATCCATTAACGCCGGCGACGTTGCTTCTCCACCACACAGCATCACAGCGCCGACAGGAGAGGGAGCTTAGAGTTTTGAGCTGAGAGTCGGAGGTAAGAGAGCTAAGGGGGAGCTGTGAGTCTGTGAGCTAGGGGGCGTGGCAGAACCAGCAGCGATCTGGAGCTTGGATGAGGAAACTGGAGAGAGAAACCACACTACCACCACCGTCGTCCTTGATTCTCCTTCCTTCACCGTCATCTCTGCTTTCTTTCGTCCACCATTTCGTCCAGCTGCAACTCGCCATCACCTCCATTAATCACCATCACCGAACCTCCTTCATCTTCATCACTGTCACCTTCATATTTCCCCTGTCCTTCCATTGTCACATTCTCTCTGTTGTGTTCTCCTTTAGACTGATGGCTTCCACTGCAATTCGTCTTTATTCTGATCATTACTTCATTTCCATGGCTGGTTTGATTGTGAGCTTTGTGGTGACAGTACTTAGCTCCATGATTGGCTTAACCTTTCAATTTTTTATGATTGGGGATTTGACTTAAGTTCAAGAGTTTTAAAGGGAGCTTTCTTTCTTAGTTCATTTATGAATTTTCTATTATTATTGTTGAGATGTGCCTCATCAGTTGCACGATTTGTTGCTGATTTTTAAGAATTATTTGCTGTTTTAAATAAATTTATTTGAATTTATTTGAGTCAAAGTTAGTTTCCTGATTTCTAGCCATTTAGCCACGTAACTCTGTGGGATATTAGTAGTGGGTTAAGTCTATTGCTGATTTGATGGGATAGTGGCAGATTTTTTTTAATTTTAATCATTATGATTTGATGTATTTAAATACCCAATTGCAGAATGAATAAAGCACGTCCTCAGAAATATTTTTCTGTGCTCTTTCTTTTCAGTTTTTCCTTTTGTTTTCTTTTAAAACTTTCAATTGGTATCAGAGTCAAGTTGTATCTTGTGGGACTTGTGAGATAAACACTGAGTGTTAGCCAAAATGCAAACCTCCATACAAGCTGAACCTTCTTTTACTGCCATAGCCCCTCCAGTTTTCGATGGCCTAAATTACCATATGTGGGCAGTGAGAATGGAGGCTTATCTAGATGCCAATGATCTATGGGAAGCTGTTGAGGAGGATTATGAGATTCCTCCTTTGTCAGAAAATCCTACAGTAGCTCAACTACGAAGTCACAAAGAGAAGAAGCATAGGAAGTCAAAAGCTAAGTCTTGTTTGTTCTCTTCTGTTTCTCCAACAATCTTCACCAGAATTATGACCCTGAAGACAGCAAAGGAGATATGGGATTATCTCAAGAAAGAGTATGAAGGAGATAATAAGATCAAAGGTATGCAGATGCTGAATCTTGTAAGGGAATTCGAAATGCAAAAGATGAAGGAATCTGAAACTATTCAAGAGTATTCAGATAAACTTCTAGGAATTACAAATAAAGTGAGGATATTGGGAGGAGAATTTGCTGACTCCAGGATAGTGCAGAAGTTGCTGGTAACTGTTCCAGAAAGGTTTGAGACAACCATTTCAGCCTTGGAGAACTCAAAAGATTTGTCAAACATCACTTTGGCAGAACTTTTGAGTGCCTTGCAAGCACAGGAACAAAGAAGGCAGATGAGGCGAGAAGGATCTGTTGAGGGAGCATTGCAAGTCAAGCTGCAGGTCAATCAAAATCAGAAAGGAAAGAAGAAAGGGAAAAAGGAGGACGGTTGTGATAAGAAGGAAGGAGATAACAACAAGCGTGATTTTCCTCCTTGCGAACATTGTGGGAAGAAGGGTCATCCGCCATTCAAATGTTGGAGGAGACCAGATGTTAAGTGCAATAAGTGCAAGCAATTGGGGCATATTGCTTAAATATGCAAAAACAAACCTCAACAAGAGACAGAAGCTCATGTTGCAGATCAACAGGAGGAGCATTTATTCACTGCAAAATGTTTTTCAGTCACAACCTCAAATGAAATCTGGTTGATAGACAGTGGTTGCTCTAACCACATGACTAGCAATCCAGAGTTATTTATTGATCTTGAAGATGTAGCAGGAATTACAGCAAAAATAGGAAATGGAGATAGAATGAAGGTTAAAGGTAGAGGCACTATTGCATTGCAAACTTCTTCAGGTATAAAGAAGATTTCAGATGTCCTTTTCATTCCTGAAGTAGATCAAAATTTGCTTAGTGTTGGTCAATTGACGGATAAAGGTTTTGAAGTGTTGTTTAAAAATAAAATGTGTTTGATTAGTGATGCTCATGGCCACTTATTGTTTAAAGTCAACATGAAAAATAGATGTTTTTCTTTGGACTTGACTGATGTTGATCAAAGAGCTCATGTTGTGATCAGTGATGAAATTGAACTTTGGCACAAAAGGCTAGGCCATTGCAATGAGTTTGTATTGCAGGATCTAAGTAAGAAAGATGTGG
This sequence comes from Inga laurina, assembly GCA_963855925.1. NCBI lineage: Eukaryota > Viridiplantae > Streptophyta > Magnoliopsida > Fabales > Fabaceae > Inga > Inga laurina. The sequence continues at coordinate 26,977,819 of OY979704.1, forward strand.
TGCAAGGAGTACCTTCACTGGAACCTCTAAAGTCAGTTTGTAAAGTGTGTCAATATGGGAAGCAAACTAGGCTGCCATTTGCTCAATCAATTTGGAGAGCAACTCAAAAGCTACAGTTGATCCATACTAACCTTTGTGGGCCTATGTCTGAGCCATCTTTCAATGGAAGTCTTTATTATATAGCTTTCATTGATGATCTAACTAGAATGTGTTGGATATTTTTCTTGAGATTCAAAACTGAAGTTGCAGGAGTGTTTTGGAATTTCAAGGCATGGATTGAAAATCAAAGTCACTGCAAAATTCAGATTCTTAGATCTGATAATGGGACTGAATATACATCAAATCAGTTTACTAAATTTTGCGAAGAAGCTGGAATTGAGCATTAGTTAACAGCTCCCTACACTCCACAACAAAATGGGGTTAGTGAGAGGAAGAACAGAACTATTATGGAGATGTCTCGCTGCATGCTTCATGAGAAAGATCTACCCAAAAAGTTTTGAGTTGAAGCAGCTAATACGGCTGTATTTGTGCAAAACAGGCTGCCTACTAAAGCATTCAAGGGAAAACACCATTTGAAGCATGGTATGGTTACAAGCCACTTCTAACAAACTTGAAAGTGTTTGGATGTATCTGTTATACTCTTGTGCCACAGGTGAAGAGAGGTAAACTTGATAAGAGTGCTGATACAGGCATCTTTATAGGCTACAGCAATGTCTCTAAAGCCTATAAAGTATTTCAACCTCAATCTCGAAAACTAGTGATCAGTAGAGATATTCAATTTGCAGAATTGGAAAAGTGGCATTGGGAGGAGAAAAGGAGTATTCCATATAGCAAATCATCATCTACAACCTCTCCATTAGATGAAACCATTGATGACATTCCAGTTAGAGGTACAAGATCATTATCTGATGTGTACCAGAAATGCAATGTGTCTTTGGTGGAACCTAAACATTTTGGAGATGCAGTAAAGGATCCTAAGTGGATTGATGCTATGCAGGAGGAGTTGAATATGATTGATAAGAATCAAACTTGAGTTTTGGTTGATAGACCAGAACACAAGAAAGTCATAGGTGTGAAATGGGTGTTCAAAACAAAGCTGAATGCTGATGGCTCCATCAACAAGTACAAAGTAAGGTTGGTGGTCAAAGGCTATGTCCAAGTGTATGGAGAGGATTTCACAGATACTTTTGCACCTATTGCACTCCTAGATACAATCAGATTAATACTTGCAATAGCAGCTCAAAAGGGATGGGCAGTATGGCAGCTTGATGTTAAGTCAGCCTTTCTCAATGGCTACTTGGAGGAGGAGATTTTTATGGAACAACCAGAAGGTTATGTTGTTCAAGGACAAGAGGAAAAGGTCTACTTGCTGAAGAAAGCCTTGTATGGGTTGAAGCAGGCTCCTAGAGCTTGGTATAGCATAATAGATGAGCATTTGCAAAGCCTTGGATTCATAAGAAGCTTAAATGAATCAACTTTATACATCAAGCACTCACATGCTGATTTATTGATTGTCTCTTTATATGTTGATGATCTTTTGGTGACAAGAAGCAATGTTGAGCAAGTTGATTTATTCAAGCAAGAAATGCAGAAAGTCTTTGAGATGACAGATCTTGGAACTATGTCCTATTTCTTGGGCATGGAGATCAAACAAGATCAGCAAGGAATATTTATTAATCAGAAAAAGTACGCAAAAGAAATCCTGAACAGATTTAGCATGGAGGGATGTAAGGCTATTACTACTCCAATGAATCAAAAGGAGAAGCTGAGTAAGAATGACGCTGCAGAGAAGGCTGATGAGGGCATTTACAGAAGTCTTGTTGGCTGTCTCATGTATTTGACTGCAACAAGACCTGATATCCTCTATGCTGTAAGTGTACTTTCAAGATTTTTGCATTGTGCTTCTATGGATCATTACAAGGCTGCGAAGAGAGTTCTAAGGTATATTAAAGGAACTCTTGATTATGGTATTCAGTATAAACATAATCAAGTGCTCAAATTGGAAGGCTGCTCTGACTCAGATTGGGGTGGGTCCTTAGATGATATGAAGAGCACCTCTGGGTATTGTTTTACTTTGAGTTCTGGGGTATTTTCTTGGAGTTCAAAGAAGCAGGAAGTGGTGGCTCAATCAACTGCAGAAGCTGAATTCATAGCTAGCAGCAAATGCAACTGTTAAGCAAGCTCTTTGGCTAAGGAAGCTGCTATTGATTTACAGTTTATGCAGCAAGGAAGCATACCAATTTATGTAGACAATCAAGCAACAATTGCAATATCCAAGAATCCAGTTTTTCATGGCAAAACGAAGCATTTCAATATCAAGTTGTATTTCATCAGAGAAGTTCAAGAAAGTGGTGAAGTGACACTGATTTATTGCAGAACCTCTGACCAAGTAGCTGATATTTTTACTAAAGCTTTACTGAGAGACAGGTTTGAAGAACTAAGGATGAAGCTAGGTATGTGCAGCTACTAATGCAAGGAGGAGTGTTGAGATATGCCTCATTAGTTGCATGATTTGTTGCTAATTTTTAGGAATTATTTGCTGTTTTAAAATAAATTTATTTGAGTCAAAGTTAGTTTCCTGATTTCTAGTCATTTAGCCACGTAACTCTGATTTAGTGGGATATTAGTAGTAGGTCAAGTCTGTTGCTGATTTGATGGGATAGTGGTAGATTTTTTTTTTAATTTTAATCATTATGATTTGATGTATTTAAATACCCAATTGCAGAATGAATAAAGCACGTCCTCAGAAATATTTTTCTATGCCCTTTCTTTTCAGTTTTCCCTTTTGTTTTCTTTTAAAACTTTCAGTTATTATAATTTCTAGCTCCGTTTTAAGTTATTTTTAGTAGGATTTTGTTGAGTTATTTTGACTTTATATTATTAAACTAAGATTGCTTATATTGTGCTTGAAATGGAATTATTGTGATTGATTGATTTATGATATATATTTCCTATTAATTCATTGAGACTATGCTTGCTATCTAATTACTAGTTTGTATAATTAATTTGGGTTAATTTGAGTGTTGCGATTTTGCATTTATATTAAAGGAAACAATTGCGTTAGTTTAATCCATTTCACACATCAATCGGTTTTTAACAATTTATCTAAGAGATAATTATGAATGTGATCGTAGGATTAATCATTAATTAGATAAATTGGACTCAACGCATTTGCTTAAGGTTTTTAATTAAGACTTGATGGATTTCAAACTCTCATATTATTTAGTAAATTAGGATAGCTATTGAACCAATTTCTCAAGAGAATTCACTTCATTCATATTTCATTAACCATCCCATTTTTATAAAAATACCAAAAATATTAGTCTAGCATTTTAATTCAATTGCATTTTCCTTTAGCTATTAATTTGAAAAATCCAAGATTGATTTTCCCCTTGTTTTATTGCATTTGCATGATATATAGATTATTTAGGATTCAATAAAAGGCTCCTGAAGAAGAGAAAATGATCCTAGATTTGCCTATACGCAATCCTTAATAAATTTTTGATTGTGGACCCCAAGACTAACATAAGAGACAAAAAATCTGTTAATCAAGATCCCTATTTTCCCCCCTAAGGTTGCTCAATAAGCATTATGAACTAGTATTTTTTAATTAAAACATGGCCCAATAAATAAGCCCTGATTGTTGGAATCAACTTTACAGATTATCTTTAACTTTTCCTTAATTACTTTGGGCATTATATATTTAACAACCATTCATTTCCTTACTTTTCTTGATTCTTTTATTCAAAAACTCAATAAATTTATTTCCTTGAGGCTTTAATTGATTCCTTCGAGCCTCCTTAATATTCTATAAATCCTTAATTCAAAGCATAAAAATTTGGGATATTACATATTTATTTAAAATTTTAGAAAACATCCACATAAAACTGTGTCAAGCGTGGTCAAGGGATATATGGGCCTTCTGGCCTTCTTCATACTCCAAGCATTCAAATTGTTGATTTTGATGACATGAGCATCATCATAATTGAACACATAAAGCTGTGCATCTTCGTTGATTGCCAATGTTGGGTAGATTCTGGCTGTAATGACTGCTCTACCTTCTCCCCCAAAACTCTATCCACTACTGAGTGATCAATCTACAAGAAAGTTCATGCTTATTTGTAAGTTTGATCGATGGCCTTACACTTTTTAATATTCATTATCAAAACAATGGAAGAATGAAGTTACTATTGATGGATGTTATAGATTTATCTTTGCCACTTACCAAGCTTCTAAGGGAGAGATTCTCAAAAGAAGGGTCAACATCAAGAAAGGTGCCGTAAGTGGTGAGATCATGAACAATACAATTCATTGAAGACCTGTCAAAGTTTTTGCATGTGTATGTGAGATAAGGATCGGAAATTAACAAATTGATACAAAGCTTGTAATTAAAGAGGATGAGCACAAATTAAACCTGCTTTGATCGCTGCAGAAGAGGACCAAAGGTATGCGTTGGTATATGAAGACTCTGAAGAACACAGCAGTATATTCTTTCAGGTCTATCGAAGCAGAAGTTCCACTACGGATGCAACCTTTCTGCTACATAGAAGCTGAGGCTTCACCCAATGCTCCAACACTTGTGCCTTCCCTAACTCATTTGCTTCAAATGAAACTTCCACATCAGCCTGCCCATAACAAGAAGGAAGTTAAATTCATTTCAGTTCAACCACACCAATTTCAGGTAATCGCTACAGATAGGTGGAATCTTTTGTACTGAAAGTGGCTACGTTTATGGATATTTCTCCTACTAGTGGCGTAAAGGTGACGTGACCTGAGACTTCTAAATTCTATATTAACTACCTAAATATATCAAAACACATATAAAAGTAGCCACGGCTCTTAAGATTTACTTGTGCAGCTGTGACCCCAGTGACATGAATGCGTTCACCAGCCTTGAGCAGCGTGGTTGTCCAGCTGATTGGTTGTTCTCGCAGCTTCTCAATTTCGACTACCGGCCATTGAACCAACTGACTCCCTGACTTGTGAAGCCAAATCGCCCTTGGTATTGCCTGCAAATTAAACCACATGTTAATTCCAAATATTCTCTTTATTAAACTATTTTTGGTTCAATTTGACACAGTATATAGATAGGTTCTAGATTTCGTTTTCATCAACTTGACAGTTTTTAAAGTATCCATGAATTTGTTTCAAAGCAAAATATTTATATACCGTCGACTTACTTGTATTCCGGACCATCCTCTCTTGACATAATCATCGTTTCTTGAGTAGGACTCGTTGACCCAACTTAACAAGATCCTTCTCTTCTTTGAATCTCGTCAAAAAAGGAGGCGTAATATTTGCCATAATCATATCTCAGGACAGAATCAATATCCTGGAATCGCTTATCCGGGATAAACTTGTCCTTCTTGGCATCATAAGTCCCAATGAGATAGTGATCATGTCTTATGTCATCCAAACTGACCTTAAGGACATGCCTAACAAAAGGTCCATCGACATGGACTTAGACAACACTGGAAAGAAATCAGGACACTCCCACATTCCAGTGCCTGTAGCAGAATAAAGGTGGTGTTTGGCTTCAACCCAACGCACAAAATTTTTACTTTACAATAGAGCTCTCCCAGTTGTGTCCCTTTTGTTCCCAACTAGGACTCTATAGTGCCCATCTTTCCCTAACCAAGCAGTTGTAGGGTCTCTAAATGAGCTAGAACTAATTTTGTTAGCCCTAGTTGGAGCCATTACAGGGTTCGGTGGGATCTTAACCCACTCTCTGAGGAATGGATCTGAGGTATTTTTAGGGAAGGCCAAGTTCTGGACTTGATGTTTTTGCAGGTCAGCTCCGGTATAGAGAATGGCAGGCTTGCCACCTGAAAGAATGGTGGCTGATCCTGACCAGCTACCTCTGATATCGTATGGCTCAGATGGATAGATGGGTGGGTCCAGTATGGTCCAATCAAAGAGGTCCTTTGACCCTGAATGGCCCCACACAACTTTCCCCCAAGTCCAAGCTGCACCTTCAGGGTTGTCCCGTAGAACAAGTGGTACAAACCCTTGAATCTCATTGGCCCTGACATAAAAGTTGTTATATTAATGCCAATTTCTAGCTCTAATAACATACGAGAATTTGTATACCTTAACATCTGTGCGAGTTCGTGTGGAGTGTAGTTATTACTTATTTACATTTGTGATCATAGTTTACATGTATATAAATTAATTATGAATTTTTTTAATGAAATCATGATAAAAGGTTTAATTTTTCGTATGTAAATATAAAGAAACATAAGAACCACGGAATTCACTCGAAGAATACGCACAAACACACGATTTGAAATATATTTATATTTATATTAGACGATGTATTAATTTAATTTGAAAAGTTATATATGTTTGATAATATACATATAGGCACAGTGGAGCACACACCTCAACCCAAAAGCTTTTTTTTTTTTTTTTTTGACCAACCTCAACCCAAAAACATGAGTTAGCAGACAATTAAGTGTGCAAATCTCTGCAGCAAGCATGTGTAAAACAATTAATGCGCTTCTTGGATCACTAAAAGTCTATATAGCTAAATTTAAGCATTAGAAAAAGGCTCATTTTTAATTTAATTTAATAATAATAATATACAGACACGATTTTTTTTAAAAAAAAGACTTGAAAAAATTTTCAAAAAAATAGACTTGACAAAAAATGAAAAGGAAATAGAAAAAAAGAACAAGAAAGTAAAGAGAGTATAGAAGTAACCAGTGGGATCTGCAAAACACGCCGGGATGTCCATTTTCGTTGTACCAAGTCAAATGACAGAGCAAAGAAAGTAAAAGAACAAAATGTGACAGTTAGGACGACAAAAATTAGAAAGAAAAAATGGAAATATCAGAAAATTAGAAAACTTCACTAGGTCTCACCCGAAACCTTGCTTAAGCGGAACCGAGACGTTTATCACTCCGATCAACCCCCATTGGTGGCCCCCACATTATCTTTCAATTGCCAAGCTTGAAAACCTTCTTCAATAATCCCTTGATTAGCCATTAGATTTTTAACCTGAATATAAGCATCCATTGGGCTTACAACATTAAACTTCCGGCCCACCACGTCACTTTTTGACCCAACACATATGAATATACGGTATACATACACGTGAAACTATCTATTTACTTTGTGCATAAATGAGAAATAGACCTACCATATTTATCAGCCTTACATACACTATCTATCATTATTTTTTTTTTAAAAAAAATAATGTATTTATGTTTGAAGAAAAGCTGGGTATTTACATATGCATATAAAGAAAAACGAATGTACAATTCATAAGATGGTGAAATTTTTTTATTGAGATAATTTTGAATAATTGTACAATTAATTCTAAAAAATATTGGTACCTCTCCAAAAAAAAAAAAAAATTCTAACCTCTTTTATTAAAACCAACTCCCAAATGAATATTTTCTAACAAGTGTGTAATTAATTCTAACAAACATGAAACATTATTTGAAAAACGTGCACATGCGATTAACTGAACACCTGAATAAGCCCCCAAAATACAACATCGTTGAGGATTAAATTTCTGAAAATGAATTTTGCAGTAACAATATTTGAATTTTTAAATAAATTATCTTGCAAAAATAGATAAAGGTTGTTTATTTTTATCTAACCGAGCTAAGTTGTTCACTTAAATTGAAACAAAATCTTGAATTTCGGGAAAATTTTAATTATCCTATCCCGACTGGTCAAATATGCATTATAATTGTTAAATAAACGTGCTTTAGAGAAATCGGAGAAGAAGAACTTAATATGGACGCAAATTTCAATTTTTAAGTATATTTCTGCTTTATTCTTACTACTGCTAGTGTCTTCAATTGTTGCTCAGCCTGTGGTTTTTGATATAACAAATTATGGTGGAGCACCTAATAATGGAGATCTGACCTCGGTGAGTATTTATCTTTTTATGAAAACTAAATTTTGCCATAAATAATCTTTTGCGCTTAAACTTTTTCATAATTATAATTTATTGAAATCCACTTGGCCTGTTGATTGATGCTAACAAGAGCTTGGAGAGAGCATGGAAAGCTGCATGTGCATCAACGAGAGCAAACAAAGTTTTTGAGCCGAAAAGCACATGCACTTTGAGACAGATAGAGTTGACATTGTTCATATTGAGATTCTCAAAACTTTCTATGGTCAAGGTTCAACCAGGGTACTGAAAAATGGACCGGATGCTGAACCGGTTAGGGTACTAGGTTAAGGGTTAGTGGGTCAGTTAGGAGTCAAACCAGAACTAGACCGGTAAGAAAGCAAATATTTCAGGTTTATTTATATGAAATTATGTGTAAAAATAAATTTAAAACGATTTTTTAAAAAAAAATTAAAAATGGGTGAACCGGTCTGTACGATTTACCTACCGGACCGGACCGATTAAACCACCAGTTCGCCAGTTCATGGTCTGAATTAGCCAATCCGATCCGATTTTTAATACCTCCGGTTGAACAACTTAGAAGCAAAATAGTTGTCATAAGACTTGCAGATGCAAAAAGCTTTCCATGGTAATTAATAAATTATATGCATATCTGAAGCTCAGAGACACGTGTTGAATTTTACACATAATCATTTTTTTTAATTTCTAATTAAAATATAAACAATTATAATTTCTAAGTAAAAATATAAGAGTACACGTTTTAGCACGAAATATCTTGGAACAAATTATACACATTTTTCTCCTTTTTGATTTAGTCTCTTCTTGTAATGACCCAAAAAAAAAAAAAAACCTAAATCAAAGGTGTACATATCGTTTCAAAGGTCTAACTTTTTCTTTGAAACTCCTTCCAGAATTTTGGTTTCAGCTTCATGAACAATTCAATCATCCGTGACGTAACATCAAAAGATAGCAAACACTTTCATGTGAATTATTTTGGGTGCCAAAATATATTCTCTATTGAATCCACATTGGAAGATCAATGCAAGTGAAAATACTTAACTCTAACATTGCAACAGGAGATGACTGTGTCTCATTGCATTAGTGTTGGAAGCCTTGGAAAATATGAGAATAAAGAAGCTGTAGAAGGTTTTTTTTTTTTTTTTTTTTGTGACAGAATTTTAGGAAAGGGGTTAGGCTCACCCATGATCTAAGGGCAAGGCACCTAACACATGCTCCACGACTTTACGGGCCAGGAAGCAGAGTACAACAAGCCTCCACCTCCCCCTGGCGAAAGGGCATTAACCACTTGGGAATCGGCCCCGCAAAAGAGGTCGCTTCACAAGGCTTCTGAGATGCCTCCCCCAGCGTCGCAACTGACTCAAGGATCGAACCGCCTCCTTTTGTGAGAGTTTTCGATCCCATTACCAGTTGAACCCACAGACGAGGGGTGAAGCTGTAGAAGGTTTGATAGTAAAGAACTGTACTTTGAAAAACACTGTCAATGGTGTGAGGATCAAGAAATGGCCTGGTACTTTGATACAAATCCCAGTCACTCATTTGCGTTTTGAGAATCTTGTCATGAATAATGTCACAAATCCTATAACCACAGACCAAGAATATTGTCCATGGAAACAATGCTCAAAACAGGTATTTACTTCTCCCACTCTCAAAATACATGCATATATTTGTCTTATATTTAGGATTGGAGGGAGTATCAATTGCAAATAATATGAAATTAAATTAGATCTCAAACAAGCATTTTAAAATTCATATGTGCATTTCAAAATATTTGAAATCTATCAAATGATAATGTTGTATCTAGGATGCAATTGTTGGATAATAAGGGGCTATGTGCATCAAATTTGCAAGTTCTCCTTTCTGGTGCATCACATTTTCTTAGTTTTTCCTACATATTTCTGACTAATTTTTTTTTTTTTAAATTTTCTGTTTTCTTTCTCTTAGTTTGTGCTGCTACAGCAGACTCCATCGAAAGTGAAAATAAGTAGAGTTTCCTTCAACAACATTGGACGCACATCAACGACAAAGGAAGGAATTATTTTAATAAGGAGTAGTAGTGTCCCATGTGAGAATGTAAAACCAAGGTTCATGAATCCGGACTGGGTACTGAATCGGTCAGAATACTAGGTTAAGTGTCAGTGGGTCAGATCGGGAGCAAACCGGAGTTAAATCAGGACCAAACCGGTGAGAAATTAAAGATTTTAAGCTTATTGATATAAAATTCTAAAGAAAATATTTAAAAAAATTTAAATAGGAGCCCAGACAGGACTGATTTTCCAGCCGGTTCGACTGTTTCTGGGCCGGATCGACCGGTCCAGTCCAGGTTCCATAACCCTTTGTAAAACTCATAAATATTAATCTCAAATTCAATGGGTCTCCTATAATTGCTACTTGTAAGAACATCAAGCCTCGTGTCTCTGGGAATGTACCCACATGCAGTCCTTAGCATATATTTTACTCATTCATTGAAGAAAAAAATCAACAATGATAAAAAATTTTATTTTTTATTCTCAGTTTTCACTTCACACTCTCTGGTTTCGATTTTTTTTTTTTTTTGCCGAATTTAATTGCAGAGTCACAATTAAAATTTTTTTTTTCCATTAAATGAAATGAACAGTGTTAAGACTTAAGATTGAGGGATCAAAAATACAAAATTTAAACTAAATGAACTAAAGTGAAATTCCCTGTAAAACTTAGAATACCGAATGTATAATTTAGCTAAGAATAAAATGCTTCAATCTCGCTTGTGTTTTGAGAACGTACATTATCATGATTAATGCCACCAATCATGTGATCTTAGATTAATAAAATTGTCCATGAAACCAATGCTGAAAACAAATTCTCTTCCTCCCTCAATACATACATAAATACATATCTAAAGTAGTAAGCAATATAAAATTAAATTAAATATTGGAAAAGCATTTTATAATGATCAGTTCATTTCAAAATGTTTTTAAATTGAATAATATATATATATATATATATGTCTGAGATGCAAATGTTGTAATATGATGTGTACATGTAGTTTCATATGTAAATTGTGCCCCCAAAAGAAGAATAATTTCAGTTATACATCTTTCTTTGTTGTGCATAGTGTTTTCTAACAATTCGCTACATATTTCTTCAAAAAAAAAACAAAAAAACCCGGGTGTTATCCTCTTTTTTCATACCCCTTGATCTGTTATAGGCTTCATCAAAAGTATAAATAAGTAAAGTTTTCTTCAAAAATATTAGATTCTTATTAAGAACAAATGAACTTATATTTTTTATTTGTAGACTGTAATAGTAGTGATGGTGGTGTACCATGTGAGAAAGTGGGTGTGTATTTAGAACAACGATTGAAAAAGTGATTTTTTTTTTAATATGACTTTTTGTAGTCTTAATTTGAATAAAAGTTAGATTGTATAATATGATTTATATTTGGATTGATGATTGTATAAAGTGACTTTTGTAAAATTAGAACTTATTTGGATTGGCTTTAGCATAAGTGGCTTTTGTAATAATGGTAAGAGATAAATTAAATTAAAAATTAAAAAAAATATATATAAAAGTTAAAGTTGGAAAATTTGGCAATAAAAATAAATAAATAATTTGATGAAATAATGTTACATAACTAATTGAATCACATGTCCTGTACTATCTATAATAAATAAGTTACTTAATTATATCATATATTGTGTATCATTAGATTATATATCAGTTTATAAGTTAGGAAAAATAGTTTGGAGAAAAAATAACAAATATAAATATATCAAAATAATTTAATTAGCTTCATTAATCTCGCCAAAAAAAAAAATCAACTTTGTCTTGTATCTAGGATGGGAGGAAATATTTGTTATATGTCATTTTTCTTTCACATTTTGGCTTAAGGCAAAAACTCCAAATGTTGGCTTAAGGCAAAAGCATCTTAACAAATCAAAAGCCCCCCCTTGTTTTTGTACACATCAAAAGTTTTTAAACCCAATTGAAGCACCAAACGCTAAAAATAAAAATCAGATTGCTTATCGTGCTTATGGGCCCCAATCGTACGATTGGGGAACCCAATTGCACGCCCAAACATACAGTGAAACTTACTAATGGAGATGGGGAGAGAAAACTAGAGGAAAGAATGGGAGCGACGATGGTAACAGAGGAGGGAGACGAAGGAGAAGGTTTCGAGAGGGGAGAGACGAGAGAGAAATGTTGAGGATAAATGTTGTCTTTTCATATGTACCGCTAAGGATATAATAGACATTTACATAGGATTGTAGCTTGCAATGATCATTTATAGATCTCTCCTTATAAATGGATATTACCAAAAAAAATATGTGAAATGGATATTACCATTGCGATCTTTGTTAACATCAACAAGTCTAACCAAAAAGGTCATATCTAATAATGTGGGTAAAAATTATCATTGCAAAGCTGCAATATGTTTGAACCAAATAGGCACTTAATTTTAATTTCAGTCTTTGAATAAAAATTCAATTATATGGTAAAATGTTTGTCATCCATTTTTACTTTGCAATTTTGTGGTAGAAAAATTGATGACGTGGGAGCATTGCTCCACTAGGAGATGACCACATAATTCCATTTTGTCGAATTAACAGACAAGCACCAAAACAACCACGCAAAAAATGCTTTAGCAAATAAATAAAATGGATTGGAACATTAAAAGAAGGGTGAAAGACGCCAACTTCCCTTATATTTTATATTAATCATAGATACCTCCCCTAGTTTTAAGCAATTACATAAACCTTATTTCTAATTGCATTCTTCTATCCGCTAATTTATCAAATTTAATTTACTAGAATATTCTTAACTAATTGAGATAAGTATTCATTTAGTATTGTTTTTAAACTTATTTCTGAACATTGTCATTTGACTCATTTTTAAGTTCCTTATGAAATTTATGAATTTTTTTATTTTTAAAAAAACATTTTTTATAGGCATATATCTCTATATTAGAGAAAATCATGTTCGAAGCATGATCGGACACTTAAATGTAAAGGTTTCGATCAATAGAGATTCAAACCTTAATTTATCATACTATAATAAGAATTTTTTTTTAAAAAAAATTATTCGGTGATCTTTCTTTTGTTTGGTCAAGTATCCATTTGTCGGCTGCTATGCACCATAAGAATCAGAACCCATGGTCTTACAACATTAAGATGCAGCAACATGCTCAAATGCACTCAAGTTTCATTATCAGAAACCATGAACATGAAAAACAAAATAACCTGCAATTTTCCTTTAATCTAATGAACCAAATTATGAAATTTTTCCATGCTTTGTACGGTACAAACATATCTATTTCATTTTCAGATCATTTTAATCTAATTGATTAATAGGTTAACCGAATGTATTTGACGATCACTTAATTGGTTTTGTTACATTAAACTATTAAACTAGTTGTATAGAAGAACATATTGGAGATTCAAAATCCCACCAGGCATGCCTAATTGCACTCCCTGTGAATGACATCAAGATTAAAAAAAAAAAAATCTCCTTCAAAACTCACTAATAGCATTTCAAGTTTTGATCCAAGACCAAATAATAACGATGTGACCCACCCAAGTACCCAACAAATCATTCCAATTCATTGGTTAGCTAAAACTGCTTCATTAAATCCTCAGGAAAATAAGGCATTCATTTACCATATTTGAGAGAATAAATCAGGGAATAAGAATTCAACAAGCCAAGTAACTCCAAACTTGCAATGATTGCACACCAAAAGTGGATAAACTCAAGCATATAAAACCTTTCCTTCGGCAGCATACACAAGAAACCACTAGGTAAAATAAAGAACGCAAGCATAAATGCAAACAAGACATTTATATTCATAAGGTTCAAGATGGAAATAAATCCACCACCCATTAGGGATTTGTTTATTTGGAAGTTCGAGTTGAAATCAAACCCGACTTGGAAAAAAAGAGAAAAAAGCGTGCCATGTACCACATTGTCTTGCACAATTAAAAGCACAAGGACCTTAAGAAAGACGCAACCACTTGAGTGTGCCCCACAATGTCATTTATTATCACATATCCCGTGACCAAACTTCTGACACCCACTTCGTACCTAGCAGCAACCTTCCCAACTATAAGCCTGATGTTTTGTGGCAGAATAAAGGGCTAGCACCCTCTTTCATCGGCAGCCAGTTGATGGTGTGACAATGATTCTTATAGATGTGCCATTATGACACCTCCATTAGAGCAGTAAACAAAACCAGTGTCACGACATCAACAATCCCCAGAAGATACAAGCCCCAAGACGACTGGATATAATCTTTTACTTAACACCTATCCACCCCAACCAGATAAGGAACTTACTTCTTAAGAACATTGAACTGTAAATGATGCTTCCATGTCTTCCTTCCACTGGGCTCCAAAACTCAGCAAAAACTGCAGTTAAGAGTGAAATTTGCTCACCGTAAGTAAATTTGGCAGAAAACAGAACAAAAAACAATCATGGAATACAAGTAACCATGATTTGCGAGACAGAAAACTGAGATTGTTTAAAAAGCTGATCAAGGGGTCTAGGCTCAAACAACAAAAAGAAGCTTAATTTCTTAAATCCTTGCAATCAAGTTACTATCAGGACATAAGATATATGACACACCTCTTGCAAGATGTAGGTTTCATATTTTTAAATTATACCATGCCAATGTTTTTCCAAGTTACTTAAATGAAACAGTTCACCTATAAAATTTAAAAGAAATAAAAAATAAGTATACAAGGTACTCACCTTTCTTAGTGGCAAGTGCCCGCAACAAGTCAAGTCCAAAAGACTCCCACATTCAAAGACAAGGCAATAGAGTCGGAGCTTGAATGGGTAGCAAAGGGATGCAGCACATTCACCATAATCCTTCAAGGAATCCAATAGAAAGAAATGTAGAGAAAAAGTCAAACACAATAATCAAATTTTTATAGTGAGAAGTCCAAAATGGAAGCATACCGTCTATAATCTCATAGCAACATCACACAAAGTAGCGACCTGTCCAGATTGACTGTCCGTGAACCTTCTCTGGCAGCTGATTTCCAGTTGTGGGCTGTTGTGGCTGCAGCTGCTGATCTTGGTATACTTTAGCAAGCTCATATGTCTGATGATCTAACCAGCCATTCTGCTTCTCCACCTGAGAAGGCACGGCAGGAATTTGTTTTCCAGGAAAGGGAAAGCTGACTGTCCCACTCAAACCATTGTTGTCAATGACTTGGTGAGAATTTGATTGAGAATAAGTAACACGACCATTGGGAACTAGAGCTTTGGCTGATGTGGGCAACTGATATCCATCCAACCAACTATAATCATCCAAAATTGGATTTGCACTGATAGGATCTGTAGCAGAGGGCTCATCAGCTTGTTTAGGAGGAACAGAGCTAAAACCAGGAGGAGGTCCTAGATGCCTAGCAGGGCGACTGACTGGATTTTTCCTCAAACCAGCTGGCAAGGCTGCTGATGTCTTCGCAGACAAGTTATCAGTAATAGCTCCAGAAGAAGTAATAGCACTAACTTTAGATGGCATCACAGGTTCTACAGCTTTTGAGAGGCCATAGAACACATTAGCAGCACTGGCACTCACTGATTGTTGGATGGGAACTGTAAGTGCAGCATGGTTGGAAATGCCTAGAGCTTGTGGCATCGTAGGTTTCAATGCATGTCCATTCTCCATAAACCTAAGACCTTTCAAACTGTTAGCAAGAGAAACTTCCTCCTCTAACCACCTTGAAGCATGTGGTTGAACTTGCTGTAGGTGTTGAGACACCACACTGCCAACAGAAACAGGCATGACTAAATTTGAATCTAAGCCTGTTTGCTGGTTCAGATTAATGGGGTTGGATTGGTTCAGATTAATAGGGCTTGATGAAGGATTCACATGAAATTTCATATCCCCTCCAGAAGCTTTTTGGACAGGTTCCAATCCCTCATGAGGTGCCCATGTTGAGACAACCACATCAGCTCTCTTGTCAGCAACCATAGGCTTAAAAACAATAACTTCATCATCATCCTCTCCATCCACATGCTGGTGTTTATTTGACTGGACCATTCCCACCATCAATTTGTCTGCTGGATTTTCTTTTGTTAACTCTTTTGTGTCAGGCAAAACTGAATAAGTGGGAAGAGCATACTCTTCTGAGGTTTGAGGCTCAACACCAATCATAAACTTCTTTCCCTTGGAGTCAAAATATATAATTTTCTGGTCAATCCTAACCACATTAGCCAAAGCCTTTCCTGCAGCTAAAATCCTTTTGATTCGGGCTTTTCTTTCCTTGTCACCATCACTTCCGAGGGAATGCTTCCTTGAAAAATCCAAGATGGTTTGTGCAGGGACGAGGGGAATGAATCCTCTTAACTCAAAGTCTTCCAACAAAGCAAGCCGATTTTCAGTTTCTCCTTCTTCATACTTACTCATGTTATTAAAGCAAGTATCCTCCTCATCTTCATCAATAGCCATAGACCCAACTGAAAGAAGTTCATTTAAAAAAGATATGCAATGATTCCAGAACTTTGATCTCACTACTGCCTGATTCTCATCCACATCATTGCCTGCGGCAAGATCCGGAAAACATGCCAACCATTCCAGAAAAACCAAAATGGCTGGTAAAAGGTAACTAGAAAAGGGATCTTGCAGCTGCATGCATCTCTCTATCATGTAAGCCATTAATTCAAAAGCTGCAGTAAATGCATTCTTAAGTAGAACAGCACGTTGGACAATTTCTGCATATGTCTGACCCTCAGATTCCCTATTCACATTATAAACTGAGAACACAAGAATAGAGACAATTCTGACAATGGTAAATGCATTTTCACGAGTATTTACTCCGAAGTTCAGCTTCTCATCCTGTCCAGAAGAAAGAAGCTCACGAAAACCAGTGCTAACTAACGAGAGAACTTCAGAAAAAGTCTCAAGGCTGCCACCATGAAATATAATGGAAAACAATGTAAAAGTCAGCAAAAAGAAATTCAAAATAGAGCGAGGTATGTAGAGACATCCAGGAGAGCATTAAATACCTAGTACGGGTAAATAATATTCCATTCAGACGGACAAAGCCAGTGCAGAAAGACTTGTATTTCTCTTGTAATGGGGATGCTCCTTCCTTTATAGGAGTAGTACCTCTTGTTGCAAGTTTAGTTTCAATTTTTCCTCTTCCCTTGCCAGTCACACGTCCAGAAGCTTCCTTGACTTGAGCTTTCACATCGCCAGAAAGCTGAGAATAACTCTGACGATTCTATGTAAGTAGACAAAAAAGTAGTTTGTTAGGAAACAACAAAATTATACCAAAAAAGGAGAACAGGAAAAAAATAGCCAAATTCACACAACACATTAAGAAGCCTTCACAAGTTATGGCTACAAATAAACCCCCATCCCTTTTCTCCATTACTTCTCCATAATATCAGCTGGGTGTATACATGCATAAATACCGCACTTGCACAAAATTAATCACAACAGTGTATAGATGAAAGCTTACTGAAAACAAATTTCCTCCTAATAATGAAGTTAGCTTTAGCATCAAATCCAAGTAGTAGTTGAGAAATGTGTAAATTTGAACCTCAATAATAGTTCACCACGCAGGCAATAATTAGGATATTATAGTACAGACCACCAAATACAACAAGAGACACGCATCTCCAATGACATCATCAAAATAATATTGAGAATAAAAAGCTGCAAGATCAATTCTATGGTTACTTCTAATAAATGCTTTCGTGATCACCTTACCTTCTCAAATGCAACAATCAAATTCTCTCTTGCAGTTGAAAATGGGCTATCCACGGCCAGACTTCGGAAATATCGATAAATAGCCAACAGCTCATCCCCAGAATATGAAGCCAATAAAGCAAGCTGGAAATTAAGAGTTCAAAGGGTTAGAATATGATAACCATGATCAAGAATTCAGAACAAGTAAAACATCAACAATTCAGAATGGAGGAATGGCAAACACCTGATGATGGGGATTCCCGCTAGAAGGCCAAATAGATGCAGCTTGTAAATAGTAGCTAGAAGCTGCTGCAAACTCGCGGTTTATCGAGTCACCTTCACCATACAATCTTTTGTAGCGAGCAAGATCCCCCAAATATATTAAACAACGGTGACAAGAAACTAAACCTTTCTTCATGTCAGCAGATTTTTTTACATCTTTCTCCATCACAACTTGATTCTCTGAATCCTCAAAATAACCAAGAGGAAGCCCATATTTTGCTCTGATTTTCATAATAAGATCATGGTAAAATCCGGTAGCTTCTGAAAGGAATGTCTTAAACTGCAGCCTTATTTTAGCAATCCGATCAGGCCGTGAGGGGCCTTTCACTCCCTGAGTAGAATTAGAGCTTGCAGAAGAAAGTGCGGCACTAAGGTATGCCCTCAACTCCTCAATCCGTTTATAGTGCAATTGCCACAGTGCAACCTCAATATTGTGCTGCTCAGAGAATCCATGATCCTCAAGAATTATTGCTTCATAATTCTCACGCATTTGTTGCCAAGCATTTGGATCTGACGGGACCCTTGCCTGAGCTGATCTCCGACGCTTACTCTCCAATTCTACATTCTAAGCATCAGATAAAGTAAGACGTTACCATCAAAATTCATCCTGATGAAAATTTTTCTCACAAAAAAATTAGAAAAACATGGGAACCACGTAGACTGGCTAATTCATTACATACTTTGCATATTGCTAGACAAAAAAGTTTGAAAAATTTAATATTTCAGTTTGAATTCACTCATTTACCTGGAAGAACTCATGTTACAAAGTAGGCTTATTTTATCAGAACTCAGGAAGTTTGATTGAGTAGTTCCGAGTTATTGTCATTTTATTAAATATTGCCAATGTATTATGGTCTTGAGAAATGTGCGTTTAAAGAATAAAAGTTTTCCTTCCACAATTCTATAGAGCATTTATATAGTATAACTAATTCTTTCTCCAATGTCTCTATTCATAGCATCTTATTTAATCTTTATGATAACAAGAGTACAAAATCTAACCCTCCAGATTCCAAAGTAAAGGATACAACAATTTAGAGATTGTAAATAATTTGAAGTATTCAACTAAGGAAAGAAATGGGTAGGGGGGCAAATAAAGACAAAAACAGACAACAAAAGTGCCATAAAGAAGCAGGAGCTTTTAAGACACAATAAACTTCAACTTGACAGCCAAATTAAAAACAGGTACAGTAAGTGGTTGACCTCTGAACCTAGAACCCTAACACAGGAGCAAGCATTTGCAAAGTTACATACAAAACAGATGGCTCCAAATAGAAAACCAGAGTCTTCGGCCCATTATAAAGGGGAAGACACTAATCATTGAAAACCTTCCCTTAATAAACCATAATACGAAGAGATCACGATATGTAACAGTACAGTAACTGAGTTCCTATTAAAAGTGTCTTAGCAGAAGATAATATTTGCACACATAAGTCCAGGATCACACTAGCAAGATTTACAGCTTGGTGTCTAACTAAAAGAGTAAATTCAGTGTATACCTTATCAAAAAGGCGCTGTGCACGCTCCCTTGATGAAGGAGCAGACATTTTATCCATCTCTTCTGTCATCATCCATAAAACATTCTTCAAAAAAAAAATCAAGCTACATCAACCCTACAAATGAAACAGAAAACATTAGACAAAAGCTCCGGTCAACAAAATCACAATTAGTTGAGATCCATATCTAGGAATGGGCTTCAAAGATCACTGTTTTTCAGTACAGAATACTACTTCCATTGATATTGACGAACAAATAGGCCCCCTCATATTCATTCACATTGAAAGTATTCTATACCCCTTGAAAGTGAAATTCTACCATAAATTTCGGGGATAAACACACAGACCACTTTGC
Organism: Inga laurina; assembly: GCA_963855925.1. Lineage (NCBI taxonomy): Eukaryota > Viridiplantae > Streptophyta > Magnoliopsida > Fabales > Fabaceae > Inga > Inga laurina. The sequence goes on from OY979704.1 coordinate 26,997,510, forward strand.
CCCCAAATTATTGTCCCAAAACCAAAAACTTCGGAATGAAAAACTGATAACATTCAAATGAATCAGTCCATATCAAATACAAGAAATCGATGTAGTTGAACCACAAAATACCGTCAAAAACAAAGTCAACTCAACTGCAGCTCAGATATCAAACTTTCAACACAAGATTTTCAACCAAAAAAATAACAAGAAATCTTAAAAGAAGAAAGAAGTCAATTTTCATCGCATACCAATTTTAGAAGACATCAATCTTCACAAAAATTCTGATAGCCCATGATTGGATTGATTAATAAGATTATTAGGGAAAACAAAATGTGACCGTCCCAGGGCCAAAACCACCCAAAAGCCATATTCTAATTGATTAAAATAAAAATATGAAAATTGATTCAGTAAGAAAATATTCAAATTTTGCGTTCGTTCCCAGTCGTGAAATAATCAAATGAAATAGGGCTTGTATAAGAACAAAGATTCACAAAATAACGCATTGCGCTAGAGAATGAATCTGCAAGTAGAAACTGATTCCAGATCCTTCTAATCCATCAATGATTGCTCATCTATAAAACAGCCAGCTTCAAAACTTCCCCAGAAAGGTAGTAAATTGAAAATCAGGAAATTAAGTTCCGAAAGCAGAAAAAGGAAAGGGGAAAAAAACCAAAACTCACATATATTATTGGATCTACAACGAAGCCTGGATCAAAGCGTCGGATTGAAATTTCGAGAGAATCAGGAAGAGGGAAGGTCTTCGCTAGGGTTTCGTTTGCTCGAGATATAAACAAAGCAAGAGAGACCTTGTTGTGTTTTTGGTCCACAAAGGATGGGGGTCATCGGGGTTTTCATAATTTCCTTCCAGGCGGCCAACACTAGGACGACGCCGTTTAAATGATTTTTTTTTTTACCTGAAATATATATTTATTTAATTTTTAATTTAATCAAAATAAAATATTTGAAGTATTCTGATTTTATCCCATGCCATTATCTAATAGTTTTTTCATAAACAAAGTTTAAGGTGAGTTTAATTTTTTTTTTTTCATTCATGAAGTTTGATAAACCTATAAATTATATATTACTTTAAGCATTTTGAAGACATGTATAATTTATTTAAATAATTTACTATGTCATATCATATGCGTGAGATCTCTCTCTATCTATATATATATATATATAAGTTTTTATAGGTGTAGATATACATAAGTTGATTTTAATTTATTATTATGTATTCTTTTGCTTATGATATATTCAAATTTATGATAACGCACTCTAGTTAGTTATTATAATGTTATAAAACGTTATCACAACAAAAAAAAAAAATTAAGTAATTAAGGCATAAAATATTTTGAAATTTTAATCAAATAATATATTTAAAACATTTTGTTTTAATCACATACCATTTATGTACCAGTTCTTTGTTATTTTAAATTAAAGTTGTCATCAATTGTATATCATCTTGAAGATTTTGGGGATATATGTAATATATGTAATTCAACCTAATCTGTTTTTTTACCTTTAAACTAATCTGTTTAAATAATTATCTTTATTTACCTGTAATCTGATCTGTTCAAATAATTATTTGTATCGTATCAGTATATCGCATACCATATCATTATATCACATATGAAGATACGTAGGATCATATTATTTCAACTAATCCAATGGATGATAATATCTTATTATTTAATTATTCAATCATATTATTAATATTAAGAATATTAATATTTCTTTAATATTTTTAGATGGATTTAATTATATTTTGATAGGCCCACACATACTTCAAGTTCAAAGTTTTCAACTCATAATGAGCCTACGATGTCAATGGTGTTGTAACCTTATGGTATGGAGATTATCTTATGAACTAGAGGCAAGTATTTACATATCACTTAAAGGTTAACATTATTTTATTTAATTTGTTATATTAGAATTGAAAAAATCAATTAGTGAAGCTAGAAAGTGAATAATTTTTTGTACATACTGAAAAAAATACTTATAGCCTTGGAATTTTCAGCTCCTTAGAAACGACCTTTGAAAATCAGTAACTTGAATTGAAAGTCATCCTCTGTTATTACGGCATTGGGTCCAATTCCTTTGAAAATTAATACTCATCTCTTGAATTAATTTGTTTGCCTGACTTTACTTAACTTCTTCAATCAATTAATTCTAAATTAAATCATATTATATATATATAGAATGACCCAAAAATCATTACGTTACGCCCTAGTGTGTGTTTGGCATCACTTATTTTTGGGCAATAAGCCCTTATTACGTAAGTCGAGATAAAACTCCTCTCACATACTTACCTTGTATACCGTAAATCACGATTTATAAACATTTATTACCCAAAAATAAACTATCACAAACGAACACTTAATCTAACTTGCTTCAACTTATGAGTTTTCATTTTATTACAATCAATTTAAAAACTCACACACAAACATGTTAATATCAAGTTTTTAAGTCTGGGATCTCATTAATATCAATAGGACCACTTGCCATGAATGTTTTTACAATGATTTTTTTTCTATCTACTTTTTTCAGTTATCCCAACAAAGGGGAATATCGAAAATTAAAAAACAAAAGATTCATATTTAGCTAACTTTAATTAATTTACTTAATTTTAAGAATAATTAATAGGATGTTATAAAATGATGGAGGAAGGTATAGACTAAGATGTGTATAAATAAGTAAAATAGATCTCATAGGCTATTTTTTGTCATATTTTCTTTGATAATATCGCAGCACTATTATGATCCAAATTACAAGAATTGTTGGTATATGAAATTATTAATGAAGTGCTATTTTAGCCCACTTTATCAATATTAGACGAAACCGTGACTTTAGTGCAAAACCCACCAACCTTTTTAACTTGAATCAAATAGAACAATGAAAATAAGAGAGTTATTAGCATCAATTTTATATCTTATTTTTCAATCTTTATTTATGATCTTCATTTCATTCTTCACGCTATTTTTAGAGATGTTCGTTTCTGCATTTTACACTATTTTCCCTTCCCTTTCTCTATTCATCTGACAGGGATATCTTGAACTTTTGTCATTTTTAATTTATTACAAAATGGTCTTAAGGGACTTGAGAGTAATTTTAGAATATCCCGAGATCATTTTTTTTTGTATATTTTTTTTCATGGGACTACAATGTAATTTTCCCTTATTTTCTTTGATAATATCGCAGCACTACTATGATCCAAATTACAAGAATTGTTGGTATATGAACTAATTATTAATGAAGTGCTATTTTAGCCCACTTTATCAATATTAGACGAAACCGTGACTTTAATGCAAAACCAACCAACCTTTTTAACTTGGAAGAATGACAATTTGATCCAAACAAATAATTTAAATGGCAATTAAGTCTTGATAAATGCAATTAAAAAAAGTGAAAAATATTGATTCTAGCACTTATAAAAAGCCTTTGGCAAAAAAAAAAAAACACACACTTATAAAAAGTCCCAATGACAAATTATTAGCAATCACCTACAAAACATAAACGCCTGGCTTACAAATGACAGTCTCATTCAAATTATTTGAGTCAATATTTGTATTTCAGTAACATTTTTTATGACCTAACTATTATACAGTTCATATTTAGGGACCTAATTATTTCATCTTTCAATTTGACCAAGTTTTCTTTAAAAATGGTAAAAAATTGTTATATATTCTGAATCTTAAATTCATTATTCAGAAGTATAAATAGTGATGATCTGTAGAATTTTTATGTTATATAAATTATTTTGGTCTAGTTGGATTGAGTGATACTACAAATAGAGTAGATTTAGTTAATTTTTGAAATTTAAAAGGAAAGTAAATGTTAGGAAATTTAAAGAATATGTATATGGTTTGTGACCTAACCTAACCAAACCCTAAGCCATAAGTTCTCAAAAAGAGTGCACTGACAGAAAAATCGGTTGGCTAGCATCTGACAGTTTTTCCCATTGGAATGATAGTTGGTTCCGTGGAATTTATGGTTTTTCAGGCATGTGGAATATCAATACAAGTGACTTTCATTTTGTCTCCATTTAGAATTTTTTCAGCTAAATTATGTCACGTCAAAAGAAAAAAAATTGGATTAAAATAGGAAAAAGGCAAATTAGGGAGTCCAATATAGCAAATCTCAAGTCACAATTGTAAGAGAAATCTAGAATTAACAAATGTTTCCAGATGACCAATTTGTCTATACTAAAGTTGTTAATTACGATTCTTAAGTTATTATACATATAAGTTCTATGAATTTATTAAAATATTGTCAAGTCCCTATGTTCTTTAATTCTTGTCATCTTCTATGGATGCAAAAAAAAAAAAAAAAAACTAAATTGTCCCTTATTAAAATATATTATATGGGTAAAGGGATAATTTCGTCTCGTGAGTATTCATCGAAGGGCAATTTTATCTCGAAAGTTTTTATGGGTCAATTTTGTCCAAGTCGTTATCCTAGTTAATTTTGAACTTTAGTCGACCAAATATGCTCAGTTGGTAGTTTACATGCCATCCACGTCATTTTTGTTAAGGTGCAAATTTACCTCGAAAGTCCATGTGTCATATACTTCTTTTTCTCCAAAGTTAGATTTAAAATGTCCAAGGCAAATTTGCACTTTAACAAAAATAACGTAAATGACATGTGGGCTACCAACTCAGCATATTTTATCAACTAATGGTTAAAATTAATTAGAATAATGATTAGGGCAAAATTGCTCTTCAGTAAAAGCTTTCAGGGCAAAATTGCCCCCTTAACCTTGTATTATATATACATTTAAAACTTAAGTTTCTATATTTACAATTCAAATACTTAGATTTACAAGTAAATGTTCAAAAGTTTTACATTAATATTCAAACTTTATATATGTATCTACAAGTCAACCTCTTTGATTTATAAGTCGTCCTGGCCTCTTAATTTGGTAAAAGAACAATTTGGTCTTTCTACGTTCGTGTGTATAAAACATAACACTTAGGTCCTGTTTGATACGCGGCATTGGGGGTAGGAATTAGGATTAGGTCAGGGATTGAGTCAAATTATATTGTTTCGTATGAGGGACCAAATATAATCCGAGATTAGGAGTACCACGAAAGTGGGATTGATGCAAAACCATCTCCCCTGGTATTGCGTTTTCAATCCCAGGATTGCAAATGTTAAAGATAAAAATATCCCCGTTTATAATATTTTTTGGACAAAAATGCCCACTATCAATTTTAATAATAAGGATATTTTAGTCTTTTCATAATTTATAAAGGATTATAAATAAAATCAGTTCAAGTATTCCATCTAAATATTACCGCATACCAAACGTAATTTTAAACCTTCAACATCAGTCTCAATACTTATCTCTATCTCAATACCAGTCTCAATCCCAATTCATCAAAATCAATACCTCATACCAAATAGGGCCTTAGAGCTTACCTTTGCTGGGGAGTATCTTCGAGGCAACTCGAGTTGTTTGGGACTTTCACTCCCAAACAAGTTGTCTCTCTCCCAAGGTAGCAACAGGGAAGACGAAGAACTAGGGGTCTGTTTGGTATGTTAGAATTGGCCCCATGGAAATGGAAATGGAGGCCAATTCTATGCCTTTAGGGTGTTTGGTATGATGGAATTTGAGAAAATTCCATTTCCACATGGAACTCAAATAAGTGCAATTCCACCAAGATCAATTCCATGATAGAAGCAAAGATTTGTGAGAAATTCAATGGAATTCTAATTTTGTCCTTCCCACGTTTCATCTTCACAAACGAGACCGCACGACACTGTACATCGCTTCACGTCGGAAAGCTCCAAGCTCCACCGCAGGCACGAATCCTTCGCCCTCGACCGGCCAGCTCCACGCTCAAGATCGCTTCTTCGACTTCTCCACTGAGGATGACTATGGCGATGATGACGACAGTTACAGCGGTGACAAGGATGGCGACGACGGTCGCTGACTCCAAATCTTCGACGGCCTCCCACCCTCATTTTCACCTTTGCTAGATCCATTTGTGATTTTGTTCGCTGGTGTTTGGGATCTGAAATTTTGCAGTAGTTTATAGATCTGAAATTTTGCTGTAAAAAATGGAATGGTGCAGGTCGGGGGAGGATATGGTTTTGGGCTGATGATGTTTTTTTGAAAAAAAAAATTGAAGGATATTTTAGGCTTTTCACCTAAAAATCATATCCCATTTCTATGACATACCAAACATGTTTTTAAACCTCATTTCCATTTCCATATCCATATCCATTTCCATTTCCACCAAAATTAATTCCATCGTACCAAACGGGCCCTAGAGGTGCACTCGATGATGATAAAGAAGAAAAAGGACACTAGGGAAGAACTTGTCTTAGTATGTGTTTGGGTAACCTCAAACCGCGGTTTCAAAAGCTATTTTTTGCAAATCGAGATAAAACTCCTCTCACATACTTATCTCATCAATCATAAAAACTATTCTCCAAAAATTAGAGATTTTTCCACCGTGATAGAAAATCGGATTCCACCAAAAAGGGTATAGCCAGGAAAATGGGCCGAGTCCATTGGGCCGACCTATTTAAGCCCTAAATTTATAAGGGCTGGGCCTAAAATTTTTGCCTCAAAAGTGAAAACGGGCCTAAAATGGTCAACCTTATAGGGTCGAAGGCCTAAAAGGACTGGCCCTGTAGGGCCACAGGCCGGCCCTTTTAGGCCCATATTTTTTTTATTTTTTAAAATTATTTATATGATAATAATATTATTGATTTTTTATATTTTGTTAATGATGTTGTAAATATTTAGTTGTTATTATCTTTTTTAGAATTAAGTTTTATAAGAGTATCTTGTATTAAGAATCCTAAAATTTAAAAACTTATAAAAGATATTTTTTATTTCATAAGTATTCTTACCAATTTTGTATTTTTTTTTACTTATTTTCTGATGATTGTTTTATTTATATCTTGTGTTGTTTATTTTGATGACTACTTATACTTTTCAAGATATATTTATAAGAAGTATTTTTAATTTTGTTAAGTCTTCTCATTAATTATTTGTAATTGTGGTATGTAAACAATAGTTTATCTTTGATTATGACTTATTGACTGCGTTTGTTTGTTGCATGATGCATATCGTTTACACTTTAATTTTAACAATATTTATGTGTTAAATTAGGAATTTTATTGTAGTAATTTAAAAAAACTGAAAAATAAAAATAAAAATTGTTAAATCTTGTGAAAAGGGCTTCAGGCCCTGCCAGCCGACCCTGGCCCGTATTCTCTCGATCCGGGCTTTAAAAAATAACAATTTTTCTTACCTGGGGTCTAAAAAAGCCGACTCTTTTAAACTTTAATCTGTTAAGGACCGGCCTTGATTTCCAACTCTGAAAAAGGGTGGGAAGGGTGCTTACCAAGTGCAAGGGAAAATCCAAATCCATCAAAAACTGCTCTCCTGAAAAGTTTGCCAGCTAAACATGCGCAGCCAACAAAAAAATCCTGAGATTCTTTTTCTTTGATCAAATTTTTAACGTACCAAATGAGCCCTTAGGACCTTTGCACTTCCCCTTATTTTAGCATATTAACAAAATTTATTTGTAAATAAGTTCTTTATTTGATACATATTTACATTTTTTCTAAGAAATGAATTAAGACCTTTTTAATAACAAGGATGTGGATAGAATCGTGCGTGGAAAAACAAGATTAAGTCAGGTTAGAAAGTAAAAAAAAAAAAGTCCCTACACCTAGAAGATATATCATTAAGAAAAGTAGTACCTTCGAAAATATTTTGATTAGCTTTGGAGGCGAGCTAGTCTGTACAGTGATTAGCTTCTCTAAAAATATGATCAAATGTGACAACCCAATCTCGCATAATAAGGTACTTGATATTTCTTATATGGGTTAAGGGGCAAAAATACCTCAGAAGTTTTCACCCATGGACATCGGGTGTTTGGAAATTTTCGATGAGGCATTTTTTCTCTTGAAGTTGTAAAAAGAGGCCACTTTTGCCCCATTAAGACAAACATTAAACAAGAGTCGTTAAGTGACACATTGTCAACTAAAATCGCCACTGTCAATGAAAACATTGTCAGCCAAAATCGCCACTGTCAATGGAACCGTGGCTTCCTTATGGGAGATTATGGGGGGAAAAGTTAGTGTTATTTTGTTTTATTTGGCAATACAAAAATTTGGGCATGTGATTGTATTGGAAGAAAAATGCATAGGGAAAGACAAAAATTAGTGTTGGACTTTGGGTTCAAATCCGCCCTTGATGGACCGGACTATTTGATTAGGAAATAAATAGCCTAATCAAATAAGAATAAAATCAGCATAAAATGCAGATTGGGGAATAATTCAGCAATAATTATGAATTTATTAAAAGAGGAACAAATCACCATAATTAAAAGGGAATTAATTGAGAGACAATTAATTGCTGTCTTGGAGGGCAAGAAGGAGTGCACACGTTTCCTAATTAGTGGCCTCCATAAACCACTATAAACAGGGTGTGCCTCCTCAATTGCAATTCACCCCGCCATTGAGTTTTCTGGCAATTCTCTTCTTTCCTACCATCTTTCTGGTTCTGGTGATATGTTGTGCAAATCACAATTAGGCTCTAGTAGTCTAATAATTGTGTGGGCACAAGTATGGAGTATTGGAGCTTTGACCCGGATCCGAACATGGATTCGCCCAGGTATGCCTAATCTCCTTTTAGTTATATTTTTATTACATTGGCATCAGAGACATGATGATCCTGTGGCTGTGTGATGTATTCTTTATGAATAATTAATTGATATAATTCATTTATATCCCCATCTAATTCCGCTGCGCTATTATATATGTGAATATATATAATGTTAATATGTGCGAATAATTTTTTTTTTTTAAATCCTCTTCTCACATATATGATTCTGGGTTTTCGATATGCAAGAGTTGCAATATTATGGGTTCAACATTAACATAGATGAATATGTTTTGAACGCTATATGCCCATATGAATCTGTCTCCTGATTCTTTATGCCTTGTTCTCTTTTTTTTTCGATCATATGCGTGTGTCTCTGCCCAGTGTATGAACAATGATATATGTATGTCTGTGTTCTCAATATGCTATCCATACTTCTGTATACTGGGTTCATGATTATTGGTCGAAATGTGCGTGCTCCTCTAATATAATATATATATATATATATAAAAGCATATATGTATTCTTCATGGCACCGTTTTTTTCCTCCTCCTCTCCTCACCTCTTCGTTCCCATTAAAGGTGAGTCTTTGGGACCTATTTGGAACCAAAAACAAGAGACTTTAACCCTCAAAAAGCTAGGAAAGCTTTTGAAACGAAGAGGACACACATCCAGGACGAATTACGCAGCGCCGTCAACGTCGAGAAAAATGGGGTGTTTCGAAACTAAGTGTTTTTGCCCCAAAAGAAGACATGGATGTGTAGATCTCGAAGAGACAATTCCAATGATGCTTAGAACACGTCAAACGGAGTTCGGATGAGGGAGAAACAAAGGAAAGAAGTTCGCGGGTCGTTAGTCACCGCCGCAACTTCACTCGTGATTTGATCAATGAAACAAAGGTTTTAAGATCAAATAAATGCCATGGATTTGTAGTTCGCTGAACTACGATTCCAACGACACCAAGAACGTGAAAAATGGAGCTAAAACGAGGGAGATATGGCCTCCTGGAGTTGCCAGGTCGCGATGACCCATCGGAGCTCCAATCGGGTTGGTGGACCCGGCTGGAGGTTGAAGATGATGACATGGCAATCAACTGCCACGTCATCGGTCAATCAATGCCACGTGGCGCCAATGAGAGGGCGCCACGTCAGCGTCAGTCAACGAGGCCACGTCATCAGTTGACCAGCCACATCGACCGAGACACGTCAGCAGTGACGGGGTCAAGGTTGGCCAATCAACGGTCAACGTTGACCGGTCAACTGTCAACAGTCCTTCGTTGACTGTTGACAAAAAAAAGACATATGGCTCGTGGGGCCCACTGGGGGGCTCCGTTTGACACGTGGCAAGTACAGTTGGAGAAAGGACGGCGCGTGGAGTTGTTATTGCCGGCGCGTGTCGCCGACTGACGGCCGCAGGGCGGCGCGTGGACATCACGCGCCACCGACGAGAGTGGTGTTCGTTGGAATTTTCCAATTTTTCAGGATTTTTCCATCCAGACACCTTCTAGGGGCGCGTGAGAGCACGTGGGACCTCCGATTGAGATGCGATTTGTTCATAAAAATCTCTAAATTCGAGAGCTTCAATTTGATATATAATTTGCATATATTTGAAGCATGTTTGGATATGTTTTGAGTCAAAAAGGTGCTTGTATGCACCTAGAGATTCCCAAAAACGTTGAAATTGAATCAATATTGATTCTATTATTTTTTGGGACAGGTTGGCTTGTTTTTTAAGAGTAATTTCAGCTGCAACATAAGGTCAATGCTAAAAGATTCTTTAAAAGTAAGGGATTATTCAAATGAGTTTTTGAATATAAAAATCCTATACAACCTTGACTCAAACTCTTAGAGATAAAAACCTGAAAAACTGCAACAACTTAAAATTATTCAATAATTATTGAATAATAACAAGTTTTCCTATGTTTTTAACCACATTGATTCAATTGGGATTGAATCAGTGACTTCTAAAAGTTAACCTTTTATCACATATGTTGTGACAAAGGACAAGACAGATAGAGATGTGAGAATCATCTCATCAAGTGGGAGGTATGCTGCAAATATATCCAAGTAAGTGGATGTAAACATGGCAAAGAGGAGCTGGACATTTTAGCTAGACACTACATCAGTTCATATGGTCAGAAGGGCCTATGAGAGGGAGAATCTATTAAGAGACAACAATATGAGACTTAAATTTTTGAATGTTCTTGTTTTTCCATTGAATTTAAGATTAAATTCTTTGTTTGTTTTTAGAATTGAATTCAGTATATTCTCTTATTGTTTTCTTGAACATTCATGCTAGTTAGATGATATTGTGTTATTATCTTATTAATATAACTGCTCTTGGATTGAGTGGGAGTTTTCTGGCATGCGTCTAGAAATCCAAAGGGGAAAGTGTTCAATGAAGACTGTGGTTAAAAGGGTGATGAGCTAACTAGTATGATTAGGATGGGAGTCAACACAGTTGTCTCCAGAACATGAAACTAATGAACTTATTATCTAATTATCCTTTGTCTTATTTGAACAAATAAGATTTGTATACCATAATCGTCTGAGTGACCAATTATGACCAAGTCTATTTGACTAAGCTTATGAAGACAAGCTCAATAGAGATATCTGTGGAGTTAAAAACTATCAAATCTCTTTTTCATTCAAGAAGAATGAGATGTTAGGGACATCCTACCAACTAGTCTTCAGCATTTAGAGGTTGAAGCAACTGAAGGATACAAAAGGTTTATACTATCAAGCATAGAAAGAACAACATTGCTCAAACTTATGATGGTACGAGAAATGTAACCTTATCCAAACCGTGTGGATAGTGTTGGAAGATAGTAGAATAGGTGATCTTCTTCCATAAAGTTAAAACTAAGTTAAGTTTTAACATAGTGTACTAAGTCCTAACATGTTGTTTAAGCAACACTTGAATCAGATGTCAAACTAAGAAGTTGAGACAAACTAAATGCCAAGTTCTTTCTAACAAACAATAAGTGTATGTTGTGATAAGACATCTCCCAGTGAGTGAGAGGAAGCTATGTCTCCCAGTGAGTGGGAGTAAGCCACGTCTTTCAGTGAGTGGACGTATACGAAAGTAAAGATTGCCTCTGATATGCATATTGTAACATTCAGCAATGTGATTCACCACATTGAACTTGAGTGTGAAAGACTGAAGGATTCAAGATCCATCAGTCAGACGAACTTAGCTAAAGAGTGGGAGGATTCATCCTCTAAGCCTGAGGGCAAGAAACCTATGAGGTAAACTTGATCTAGAGGAGGTCAAATGGTTTCTACAAAGATGAAAAGCTATATTCATAATCCTTAAGGGTTATAAAAGTAACGATCCACATGAGTTGTGGATATTTCAAAGAAGCATATGACTTCATGTCAAATGCAAAGCGACAGAGAGATAGAATCAAGGGATTGAAACTTGCACGTTAACTCTGCATAGATAAACCACCCTGATTCACTTCATGCAATTGCAACTAACAGAATCATATCTTTGCTATCTCTTTAGTTAAGGATCAATGGGACTATGATTCTCAAATCCTTTGTTGGATTTTGATGTTTCTTTTCTAGGGATAAAAGATTCCATTTTTTGCCACATGTACACCTTGATCAAAGGAATGATCAAACTAGCAAAAGAGTATTTGCTAAACAACGTGTGCTAAATGGTTAATACCCTTATGAATAAGTTAAAAACTTATTCTACCTGGCAAGAAAGACAAAGAAACATTTTTTGAGAATATCCATTGCAATTGGAAAATTATGACGTTAGTGAACCAATAAAAGTGAGGGCAAAGAGCTTGGTGTTTCGTTAACGTTGTGGACGTTTACTCGAAATACAGTAATGTTTACTTGATTTTTGGCAAGTGTGAAGCTATTAGATAATGGCTGATCTAGTCAGGAATCAGTTAAACTAAAAGGATAAGACCTTTTGAACTAATAAGGGTTAAAGACACCCATGTGATTAGTTCAAGCTGTTTTGTGTACAAGAAAGGCATTGTTAGGCAACTATCAATACCTAGAACCTTTCAACATAATAAAGTGGTTGAAATAGAGAGATAGACCTCTCCTTGATTTGGTTGTGAATATAATGGCATCAATAAGGCTATTAGCCATATGTTGGTAGGTAGACTTGCAGCTATTATATTTACACTTAATCAAATGCCCTCTATGTCAGTCACGACCTTACCCTAGGAATCGTGGATGGGCCTTAGACTAGGACCAAGGTTGTTAAGACCATAAGGGTCATCAACTTTATATTCATAATTCTTCCTATGAGTAAGGAAGATTGGGACTCACGAAGAATGATAGAAGCTAGAGGAGGTGGAGATTCAAGAATCAGAGACTAGAAGGTCCCAACTCCCTTGAAGCTAAGGCAGTGATGTAGTCAGCAGCATGAATTGATATTAAAGATAAAATGAATTGATATCTTATGTTTATTTTAGGACCAAAAGCAATTCCTAATTAGTTGTTATATTTAGGGGTTGAAAATTAAAACTAGACTATATGTAAAAAAAATTTAAAACTACCAATAGTTGAAGGCTCAGCCATGCAAGACAAAAACTGAATGAAAAATTACATTTGAATCCTGAACATCGAATTAGTAATAGTTAAATCCAATTTTTTCTTTAAAAAATAGATTACAAATATCTATTCAAATATTATAAGCCAAAATTTTAATTGCAAATTAAGATTTATACTTAAAATCCAAATTTAAATATCTTATTTATATGCGAGACAATTGAATTTGCAATTATTGAAATTATGTTTACAAATATTTTTTTTTAAAAAACAAAATATTAAAATTTAACTTTCATTTTTTTTTTTGCCAGGAATTAAAACTTAACTTTCATAAAACATTTTTTTGATTTTAGTGATCAGATTATTTATAAACTATTTTTTACATAAATCCACATATAACTCCTCTAACATATTTATTATATATACAATATTGATACTTAAAAAACTGTTTTTAAACGTTCAATTGCTGATCAAACGAGCACATTGATACTCTCCAATATCGAATCGATTGCACTCTCCCAGAAGCTTGCTTCGGGGAACACCGAACATTTTCTTCTGCGGTTCCTGACAAATTTCCGCAATAGTCACCACTACTCCCGGCGTCTATCTCCACCACATTCCGGCGACGCTGCCCACCGGCAATCGGTTAGTAGTCATTCTGCCATGTCCTCGCATTCTCTTCTTGAATCGTAAAATTTGAGATACAGTTGTTTGCATGACCTTCACGCCGGTTTTATACTTTTCAGTTTCCAAATGTATGTAAACCATGAATTATTCTGTTCGATCTGGCATTCAATTATGGAGGAAATTTTTATCCTTCTTAGTCGGAGTTTTCTGTTCTGCTCATTTGCGATTCCGGAAGTGCGGGCTTTGGTCATTGAAAATACTTTTTTCTCCAACATTAGAATACTTGGCGGCCATCGGGAACATGACGCTTTACATACAAGGCGTCCGGTCCCTTGATAATAACTGGATGCTGCTTTTGCAGAAGTATCACATTAATGTAACAGTTATAGCAAATTTTGTCGACATTCCCTTTTGCTTTTGGCGTTGATAATATCAGATTTATAGTTTTGTGAGTTTTTTTTTTTTTTTTTTAATTTGTTATTTCTGTCTGGAAATGCCGTCCTATATTTTGGAATATTGTGACAGATCTACTTACCGGTGTCAATGGTTGCCTCATATAAGATCCTTTGGGGAACGAGTGAATGAAAGAAAGAGGAATGACTGTCAATCCTTAATAAAAGCATTCGAGTATTGGGATTCTGTTATTTTTATGGTTCGTCTTCTGTTCTTTCATCTATTGTAATTTATACAGTTCATATAGGTACGGGCTGATGCTTGTTAAGCTTATAAATATATCATTATTAGTTGTCAATCGGCCTCTAAAATATGGAAAGACCTGACACAATTCTAGTATTCTTTCAAGCTGGGTGCTATATTCAAGTTGACCACTTGATTGGGATTTGCCTGTCTACTGATAATCCTTGAAATTTTTATTTAGTAATTTATTGTTTCCTAGTTATAACACCATATGTTAAGATTCAAACGACTCAGCCATTATATTAGACGCAAGCTGGCGGGAATTTTTTATGCTTAAATTTTCATGTTTTTTTAAGAAAAAACCTTCATGAGAAGGCGTTTATATGTTTGTCTTCTGCTTCCAGGATTATTCAGTATTTATTCATGGATTTCTATGTGTTTCAGTGAAGCAAGAAACTTGAGCATCTGCATCGTTGGTAAAAATGGTTTCCTTTGAGATGAATGACCGAAAGAGTAAGTGGAGTTTGTTACTTTTGTTGTATCTATACGTAATAATGACATTGTGAAAAGCAATGCGCTTACTTTAGTATTTAACGTCTAAGGATAGATGATTGTACAATTTGCTACATCATTTTTAAATCACTTCTATTATCCGGTGGAAGTGTTCTGGGTTCTAAATTTCATTTATGGTGAGCGCTTGCAATTTTTCTTGATCATTAGTTTTTGTTTCTCCTTGTTTATATCTCGGGTTCTTTTGTGGGACCACAGGATTATTTGAGCTGGAAACTTTGAGGAAGATTGATTACTGATTATAGAGTCTCATACAAATACCATTATTGTTCTATTGAAATGGAGCTTCAGTTTCCGAATTTTTCACACCTAATGCTGCCATTTATTTCCAAAATGACCATAGTTAGTAAAGGTGGTGTGGACCTGTTGCCGCCCCCCCCCCCCCCCCCCCCGCATTTCCATGGAAGTGCCACCTTGTTGTATGCAAGGTTACTGCTGCCACAGCTTGTAGACCCTGTTTTGAATTATACTCAGGGAAATAAGGTTATAAGATAAGATAATTTCTAAATCTTCAAGGGAGAGATTGCCGCATTTGTAACTAGTCTAACAACTCCATAGTAATTATCCAATTCTGTGGCCAAAATCTACTAATAACATAAGGAAAAATAAATACATACCAAAATTTGTTCATGAAGCTGATAATTTAAATAACAGCATCACTGGATGGATCTAATTAGTTCTGGAAAGTGATATCAGATGCATTGTGTTGGTTTTCTATAGGTTGATGGAGGCAAACAACCTTTTTGAGATATGTGTGTGTGTATACATATATTTTTATGCTGTTAATTGGATTAATAATGCCATGAACTGAATTTTAGATATATGTGATGTCGAAGTTGGTTTCTTTTGTCATCTTGGCGGTAGAAGGAAAAGACATAAAAAAACTGTGTATTAGTTAAGATTTTACGCTCCAGGGTTGATAAATTTCTATTTTAAATTCCCATTACATCAAATGTATGCAACTGGCATACTGAACAGAGATTGGGTAGTCGACCGGAAAAAAAAAAAAAGAGATTGGGTTAGTTTATCTGGATTTGGTATCTTTTTTCACATTTTGTGATTATATGGAGCCTTTGTTTCTGCTGTCACCTTGGCCATTGAATAATACGATAAGACAATTCTGTGTAGTAATTAAATTTTATTAGTCGATATTGACCACACTTGAATGTGTAAATTTTTAACATGATATCTTATATAATTTCATGTATGCGATTGGCACATTTAACAGAAATTGGGTTGGGCTTAACTGGCTTTGGTATATTTTTCACATTCCTTGGGATCATCTTCTTCTTCGAGAAGGGGTTGCTAGCCATTGGAAATGTAAGCTTCTCGCTAAACTTTTAAATCTTTTTACTTGATGACATTTTTCTAAAAGCCTTCTGTTTCATGATGTCACCTAATTCAGATCCTCTTCATTTCTGGAGTGTCCTTAACCATCGGACTGAAATCCACCATGCAATTCTTCATGAAGAAGAGTAATTTTAAGGTATCTTTTTACAGTTCTTACTCTCTGTTTTTTCTAAAAATTCTTTTGATATCTTTATCTCGTCTTCCCCAGTTCTCTCCCTCTCACCTTTGAGTTTTATGTTGCTGGTTGTGCAGGGAACAGTTTCATTTGGAATTGGATTCTTCATTCTTGTAATAGGATGGCCTATTTTGGGCATGATTCTCGAGAGTTACGGGTTCATCTTACTGTTCAGGTTCAGGAAAATCTGATACACAATTATGCTGTAGTTTGTTTGTTTAAATGATAAAAGCTAATAATTTATTATATTGTGCAGTGGATTCTGGCCTACACTGGCTGTTTTTGTGCAGAAGATTCCTATTCTTGGCTGGTTGCTTCAACAGCCTTTTATTCGCTCGGTATGTGATTTTGCTGAAACTTTTTTTAATCTGTCATAGGATTCCCATTCTTGGTTGGTTGTTTAGGCTAGGAACTTTCTCAGTTATGCAATAAGAATAGACTAGCTGCTCTGTTAGTCCCATTTGCCACATCATAATAAGGTTACAGCCTCCTAATATCTGCTATGGATTGGGCGTTCACATGAACATTTAATGCAGTCAAAGCATATGATTATCTACTGTCTGCGCATTATGATGGATTGAAATAATGCGATAACATACAATAGATCTAATACATTATTCTCCAGTCACTGATGCTTATCTTCTCAGATCCTCAAGGTTAGGGTTGTCTTCATGTCCTCAGTTTAGTACACAGCGAAGGGATTTGAGGAAATGAAAAAAGTGAGGAAAATAATTTTTATTGTGTTTGGTTGATGGCAAAGTGACTTTTTTTAGAACGAAATCTTTTCATAGTTGATGGAATGGGACTTTCCCTTTCCCGTCCCCATTCCTTTTCCTAATACCATTTTGTACCAATCAAACCCTCTATTGATATCAAGTTTCCAGTGATATGCTGGGAGGAGGAAGTAATGTTTTTGCAAATGTTCTAATGCAACCCTTGATTATAGTTTGTAGAATGATTACTTACATGCCGGAGACTTCTGCATTTTTTTGGTTTCTTAACTGGATTGCTGGGTCCTGTGTACATGAACAACGCATTTTGCCATACATTTTATCTAAAGTTAGGGATATGCTATGTAATTCAAGCTGAGGTCGCTTTTATTGTATGAACTTGCAGATTTTTGACAGCTATAGAGGTAGACGTGTGCCGGTGTAACAAGGTCGATATGTGGGACAAAGAAATAAAGATGATAGCAATCTCTTATGTAAGTTGATGTATAGAAAATGATCGTCATTTTGTGATGAGGAGACATTTTATTGGAAAGAAAACTGCAAAATGAAAATCATGGGGGGTTGTCAGTTCTGCAGCTTCATGGTTTTCATCAAGACATCTATAGGAAGCATCTCTTGAGAGGATCATATCACATCCTGACCCTGAGGAATACAATGACTCCTCTATGTGATCTATAAAACTTGTGATCCCTTTTTAATTCTCCCTGCAACTAGCTTAGGTCCCACGAATTACTTGGAGTACAAGAAAAGAGTCGAATTATTCATGATTTACAATTAGTATGATTTGTTAGAATTTTTATGTTTTACGTAGAATATTTTTGTGAAACTGATGTGTAGATCTACTTTTTCCAGATTAAACTGGAAGGTTAGCACCTTTATATGATGTCTATGATAATTTTGAGTCATGGCATAGAGAAATAATATTGCTTACCAATTAATGGGTCATGTATCTACTACTTGTTGGTATGGCATTCCATATTAGTCTACATCATGGAATCATTGGTCAGTCTACCTGGCAAAAATAAAACAATGTTGTGTTTGGATTAGGTGTTTGGGTTTGGGACAGGTCCATTATTTGGGTAGACAAAAATTCATGAATTTAGATTTGATCCAAGTCCGAATAAAATTTATTATTATAGTAATCTTTAGAATTTCAAATGCTCACTTTAACCTAGCTATTTCAAATATTCTTTCTAACAAATGTGAACCATAACAAAGGATTTTATTACAATTTGTACTTTTTTATACTACCCAAATAAGGAATTTTAAAAACATATATCCTAAATGTGAGATTTTAAAACTAAAATTTAAATCTAATTTCACCTATTCAAATGAATTCCAAAGGAACTTATAATTTTGATTGACTTGATATGCATCTAATTAAAAAAAGGGTTCGTAATGCTTTTGGCATCAAAATGTTCATAATCCATCTATCGAACTTTCTTTCACATGAGATAACCTATTTCGTAGATATTAGCTATTTCCACTAAAATGTTATGAGTTAATTGGCTTTCCCAACTCTATGATTTTTTTTTATAGTACATGAAAAACTATAAAAAAATCTCAGAAGCTATCCTCCTGAGTTAACATGCTGTCTCAACCTATTTTCATCAGTAAGTAATAAGCTTTTAATAACTTCAGGAGGCAAATTAGTTATATGGAGATCCATTGCCATCTTCTAAGCTTCCTTTGTCATAGCATTTACAACTGTGTTAACATCTCGAGTACAATGTAACATTTCCACTTCCCAGTCTCGATCCATCAACGTGCGAGCCTCCATGATAAGATGAAAATCTGGGTGTTCCTGAGACAAGTTCCATGACTTCAGTACAATCACTCTCAATCAGAATTTGTTTGTATCCTCTATCCCATGCAAGTTTAAGACCCCATAATACGCCCCAAGCTTCAACAGATACCACCGTCCCTTGGCCAATCCGATACATAAACCCTAGTAAAAACTCACCATTATGATCTCGCATTACACCTCCACAAGTGCACGTCCCTAATATGTCACTCCTGGATCCATCAGTATTAATCTTCACCCACCCAGGCGGAGGTGGCTTCCAATGGGGGTGACTTCCTTCCTCGTTATGGTTTTTAAACAGGCTTGTATTACCCCATGCTAAGCATGCCCAAGCACGAGCTAAAATGGCCTTTGTACTCCAAGTATTGTTGTTAAAGCAGCGGTCATTACGAGCCAACAAGATATTCCTGCATAGGACCGTTAACCAAAGACGAAACTCGAATTCCTGAACTACGTCCTTTCTCTCCATACACCATGCAAGCCAATCATTCCTGTTCAACATGCCAAAAAATAGATCACGCCAATCCACCGATAAGAAACTATTCCAGAATTCAGAAGTGACCGGGCAATCTCGTAGAACATGGAGTATTGACTCGCGTGAATTATGGCATATTTCACAAGTCCCCGAGGGGTGACTACCGCGATGGAACCGCACCATGTTTGTCATTAAGCGACCATGAAGGCACAGCCACAAGAAAATACGGTACCTTTGAGGGACCTTCATTTTCCAAACATATCTCCACATGTATTTATTGTGAGGGCGTGGGGTACCCACCATGTATTTATAGGCAGAGCTGAGGGAGAAAATTCCATCAGAAGACCATCTTCATGCCGGGAAATCCTCCCCAATTCGCTGACGTATATTGATGCGACTGATAGCTGTACATACATGTCTTGGGAGTAGGTAATCAAACTTACTCATATCCTACTGACTAGAGCCGGGAAAACGGGCCGAGCCCGTCGGGCCGGCCCTTTTAGGCCCTGGCCCTTCAAGGGCCGGGCTTGCAAATTGTAACCTCAAAAGGAAGTCGGGCCTAAAAGGGCCGGCCCTGTAGGGCCTCGGGCTTAAAAGGGCCAGCCCTGGAGGGCCTCGGGCCGGCCCTTTAGGCCCGTTTATTTTTTTTTTATTATTTTTATTTGGAAAGGAACCATGTTACATTTTTGAATTACCTTATTGAATCTATATGTTACTCTGTCCTCATATTGTATAGAGTATGATTTTTGAGTATATTGTTTTGTATAATTGAATCATATTGTGATTTTTGAGTATGATTTTTGAGTATATTGTTCTTCCTATTTAGACTAAAATCATATTATATACTATTTTGCCTGATAGAGTATGATTTTTTATGGAGATTGTGATTATTTGACTACTTGAACCTACTGCTCAAAGTGAAACACAATTAAATGTCCTTGAAATTGATGATAGTGGTGAAAAAGGTAAAAATGATAGTCGTCATACTCATGTTGTTTAGAGGTTAAAGTATTTAGGTTTTTGTCTTCTTATACTTTGGCCTTTGTGTGAGTTATTTATGGACATGATTTTACCATTGATTATACATTAGTAACTATGTTTGTTTGTTGCAAGAGACGTGTTATTTAAACCTTCATGTTGACAATATTTATTTATTAAATTAGAACTTTAATCGTTGTTATTTACTAATTATATCTCTCTGAGGAAAATATGCAGGAAAAATAATTAAATACTGTGAAAAGGATTTCTCGGCCCTGCGGGCCGGCCCTGGCCCTGATGCTCTCGGGCCGGGCCTTGAAAAATTGCAATTTTCCTGACCCCGAGCCCTTTAGGGCCGGCCCTGTTAGGCCCTGGCCCGTCAAGGGCCGGCCCTGTAGGGCCGGGCCGGCCCTGATTCCCAGCTCTACTACTGACCGAAGGGAGTGATGCAGTCAGCTACTCTCCATTCAGTAACATCTCTAGGTAATGCTCGGATTGCCAAACCCTGAAGCTTGTCCAAGTGTGGCACTCACACGTCATTGCAGAAAGAAATATTCTCGCCATTAGTGTGGCACCAACTCTATGATTTTGTTTAATCATTGATCTGCCTATATTATTTGGTTGACATTATTATTAAGGCTTCGTTTTTTGGGACACAAAAGCCACGTAATATCAGTAGAACATATGAGCATCTGACATTACTTCAATATCAATTATAGAATTTGGACAAAAATTAGAATGTTAAGACCATATCCAATTCATTATATAATAAAATTTTAACAAAATGCTGACATAATTTAAACAGCAGGAGATAAATTAAAAATGTCTAAACCATTACAAAATTTTAAGATATAAATATTAAACTAAAAGCTAAATAACATTGTAGGTATTAAAGATATAATTTCCCATTAAAATAATATAATTATGCAGGACTGATCTCGTTGGATTATTCATCCTATACTCGTGTTGGCAAAAGGAAAAAGTTAAATGTTCCGTGGTACCTTATATTCATGCAAAATATTGTTCACAAAAAATTCAGAATCAAATTATCAAAATGGTCCATATTATCGGGATGAATTCTTTATTCTCAAAAAACTGAACCCAAATTGACCATTGATCATTGGTAATAAAGATAACATGATAATCACAAGATCTAAATAACTTCCCAGACCCAAACAAACACCCCATATTTTCTCCATAGCTTACTATTCAATTTGAACTTTTGCTTTTGCCATTTTTTGGATATAGTCATCTGAAACTTTAGTAATGAAGGAACTTTACAAGATAAACTGCCAATTTATAATAACCACCCAAACTTCAAATGTGTTGATTCAAGCATACAGACACTAATAATTATGTACATAAACATATCATAGCGTATCAATAGGGTTATTTCAGTCTAGCATCTACATTTGTGCAAAAGCTCTAGCTTCTCCATCTCAAATTGCTCAGCCATCCAAACTGAACCAAAGGTTGCCCAGCCTGTAGGATTAAAATATTCCTTCTGTACGGTATTAATACGTTTTTAAGACCTATCATCCACGTAGCAAAATTGTCAGCTGTGTCGCACAGAAACAAGGTCAGGATATGATAATTTTTGAGAAACACAAGGTGCAGATGCATTAATATATACACTATGTGAATAATGTTTTATATGCAAGAAAGTTCTTGTGACAATAAAAATAAATTATGAACATTATACATAACATAATCAACCTAAAAAAATCAGGTTCAAATTTCTTATCATGTTCTCAAAGTTCATATAACTTGATGTTCAATAAAGTAAATGAATTTATGATATTCACCTTGTTGGAGAATAAGACATCCTCAAACCAGAGATTACAAAGTTAAAAATAGAATACAATAGAAAAACCCCAATCGAACTTGAGTTTGTGAAATAGCAGTGCTGCCGTTTTTAACATCTAATGTAATGATTTCGTTAAAGACTTCATGTGCATCGAACCAAAACGGAATGATACACACAATTCTACCAAAACCCTCTAAGGTGTGGGAATTCAGTAAGGTATACAATATTAAACATGCATCAAAAGACAAAACCAAAATTTCAGAAAAGAAAAGTACTCAGTAGTCAGTACAACATATTTGGAAAAGTACTAATTCAGTAGCATCTAATAAGTACTCTATGGGTATGGCTTGAAAATTTCCAGACAAAGCATCATTGATTGTCACTATATCACTGAAGAAAAAACTATCAGGTACAGCAAAGCGCTATAACAGTTTTAATGGGAAGGATAGTATTTTCATGCACGGCTTACCATTGATGCACATTGTCTTGTAAAGAAGAGCAACATGGGGGTCTCCCTTTGTAATCATATTTTGACTCTCCAAGCACTCAAGGAATGCTAAATCAGCCTTCAGCAGCTCAGCCTGATCATGAGTATCATACCCTATATCATGACAATAACAGCAGAAATCCAACCAATCTATTGGCCGCCTGTCCCAAATAGGAGATCCATGGTCTTTTCCACTAGACCAGTTTGGCCCACAGTAATTACCGTATCTAGGGAAGAGCTGAGAAAGGAATCCTCTCACCCCAGTATGCCATGGAACCTTGGAAACATATGGCCTAAAGCGCAAAGGAGTAACCTTGGTGCCATTGTCAACATTCCCACGAGTTTGCGCACGCCTCTTCAACCCTCTATTGATGGTAGTTGGTCTTTGAATTCTGTCTCCAGCATTACTTGTCCAAGGGAAAAATCGAAGGACAGAAAAAACCCATCCAAATAATTTAATATCATTATGGGACACTTCCCTTGGTTGTTCTCTTAGAGCTATCATAGACTTGGAAGCATCCCATGAATCAGCCTTCAACTGAGGGTTGGACCAAGGGGCATTACTAAGAAACCCAAAGTTCATGGTGGACAAACAGTCAAAGCATAGCCAACCTAGCATCAATGTTCTATTCACCTAGCCACAGAAAAGTAACTGCATCAAGAAATATCCATCATATATCATAAAATCTGGTCCATGTTTAGTGAAGTATGCAATTAAGTGCCTATTTGGCCATGGTGAAGAAGGGAATAGCAGTTATTTCTCTTAATTTTTCTGTCAGTTTGCTCCACAGAAGAAACACTTCTAAATGGGAGCATATATCTGTTTTTCTACTGCATGAATGAGCAAATGATTAGAGCAGCCCCTAAAAGCATAAACAAATGTAAAAACTATCAATTTATGGGAAAATAGGTAATACTCTCCACAAGATTCCTGTAAAACTACTTTTAAACCGGGACCCATATTCCATAAATTTATTCAAAATAGTAACAGTTAACAATAATGCAAAAAGCGTTAGCACAAAATTTGTGCAAAGCGCAAGAACATCGTTGAAGAGCTAACAGAAAAATATGGTGTTCCAAAAAGCCATCCTAAGAGTAGCAGAAATTATTCAGTACCTTCAAAGAAATCCTTTTGCATCAGAATCACAATTTGATTGAATGGATATATATGCCCAAGCCAAGCACAGTATTTCTGGACTTACATATCCCCATTTGGAAATTTAAGTTTATACCATAACTTCATAATATATTTAAAATCCACAAAAATATATCCTCCATATTCGACACCCTACACCATTATCAACTCTTATGCACGCTCGAAACAACCATTGTAGGGTTACAAACATGCGAAATCGAAGAACCAGAGAAGTTCAATATTCAATGAACTTACCTGTTAATGGCTGTGGTAACTGAACACAGTGGTCTCTGAAGAACGCAACAAAAGAGAAGATCGAAAACGGAGGAGCAGAGAGAGAATTTTCTAGACAAAACTTTTCCAACAAGGATTTTGCTTCTATTTAAAAAATAATAATTTTATGTCTTATTGTGTGGATCTAATCACCTGCGTATCGATCAGCGTCCGCTGACCACTGGTTTTGGTTAACCTGGAGAATGTAGCAGGCGGAACCCGGGACTCCCGGGCTGAGTGGGGCCCACTCTACGATGATCAGGTACTCCGCAAGCTCCAAGCATGGAGGGCGTTTATTTAATCTCCTCCTTCCATTCAGGGTACGTCCAAGATCATGACACGTGGCATTTTGTGGTTTAACTTGCTCTTTGCAAATGAAATGAGGAAATGCTTGGCATGTAACTTCCAATTTTCGTTTCTTCTACGATAGGTCAAATGTTGGAATGCATTAGGAATTAGATTTAAGTTTAATAGGGTAAAACTAGTATAAAATAGGCTACAAACTCTTTTAGACCTTATTTAATTAAGGAGAAATAGAAGGTAGAATTCTGCACCTGATTTGAAGGCAAAATGAAACACTTCAAACCAAGGTTTTGAAACCCGGGCTGGTCATTGAACCCGGCGGGGTACTGGGTCAAGGATTAGTGGGTTAGATCGAGGTTAAAACGGAGTTAAACCGGGGCTAGACCGGTGAGGAAGGGAAGATTTTAGAATTATTTATATGAAAGTTTGAATAAAATATTAAAAAAAAACCGGTCAAACTGTGAGAAAACAGGTCGAACCGCATAAAACCCGGTCAAATCGAGGTCAGCAGGCAAACCAGACCGGTCGGACCACCGGTCCAACAGTTTCGTGGTTAGACCAGCCGGTCCAGTCCAGTCTTGAAAACACTGCTTCAAACTATGATTTATGCTCTTCAAGTTCTTAGCCCAGATTTATACTTTTTGAGTTAGATGTGCGCTCGCGAACAACATATCCAACATGTGAGTCTTGAATAATAAAAAAAAAAAAAAGAAGGGTATAGAAGAGGAACATGTTAGGGTTCGACTTCAATTTTCAACCCATAAAGAGCATTTCCAAACTTCCAACTATCTAGGTAAGTGATTATATCTTTTCCCTCATTCTTTGTTCTTGGATTTTTGGAGTTCTGAATGGGCATGAGTTAGGGTTTGTGTAGATTTTTAATTCTAGAGTTTCTGTGGATCCAAATAGGTTAGAATTGTTGAATCACCTAGTGTTGATGATAATAAAACCAGCAGAAATAAAACCAGTAGAAAATTTGTTTTGCATGATCTATTATAAATTACACGATAAAATAATCAAGTTCAATCACCTTGTTTTGCTGATAACAAAACTAATATTTTAATCCTTTCGAGTCTAATTATCTCTTGTAAAAGAGTTTTAGAAAGCGTGTTTCTTCCATGAAAAATACGTTTTCAATGGTTTTAAAGGAAAAGTTAAACCAAATTGGTTTTACAAATAAACCTATCACTGTATTTTTTTTTATTATATATTAAATGTATACTAAAGTTTAAATCAATTCAATTAATTATATATTAAATTTTAAATTTATGCATGCCACCTTTTGGGAATTTTATTATTTAATATCATCCCTTGAATAATAGAAATTATCCCACTTAGCTAAATTTGAAAGTCAAGTTACGCTAGAAACAACACCACTCACCACACCACACTTGGTGTGTGTTCGAATTAATTTTTGGAGAATAGCTTTTACGATTTACGAGGTAAGTATGTGAGAAAAATTTTATCTCGATTTACGGAAACGGACTTTTAAAACCATGGTTTTAAAAGTACCCGAACACACACTTGGATGAAATCACAGGTTCGAATATGGCATTGACATATTTGTGTGTGTGTATTTAAATAGCAAAAAATTATACTCCCTCCGGTCTTAATTATAAAACAATATTTGGAAGTTGATCTTGATCCTAATTATAGGACAAAATTTTAATTTTTATCAATTTCTTTCTAAAATACCCCCATTGATACTTTCTCAATAATAAATTCATATTATATTGTCTATAGTCTATAGTCTATATATGCGGAACCTAGGGAGCTTATTTGGCTGTGTTCCTTACGCATTTTTCTTGGAGCGTGGACTTGTGCGGTGAATGATAGCGCGCTAAACCTTACCGATTACTCATGTACAATTTTTCTAAATCACCCTTGTTAAATAAGGGTATTTTGGGAAAACAAATAAGATTAACTAATTTAACTACTATTCTTAATTTTTCCAAAGTTAGATAAATATGTCCTATAATTAGGACCGGAAGGGAGTAGTTACAAGCTAGA
Source organism: Inga laurina (assembly GCA_963855925.1). Taxonomy (NCBI): domain Eukaryota; kingdom Viridiplantae; phylum Streptophyta; class Magnoliopsida; order Fabales; family Fabaceae; genus Inga; species Inga laurina. The sequence goes on from OY979704.1 coordinate 27,023,993, forward strand.
TTTGGCCATATAAACCACAAAACAAAACTCATTTAAACCTCCCTTCCTATCTAAAGAAGCTTTGATAAAACTGCATAAAAAAAGTTGACTTTGACTTCTACTCTGAGTACTCAGTTTCATGTTTCCTTCAATGGTTCTAGAGAATACATAAAAATGATATACGTACATACAAATATGCTAAAACACCAACTAAAATTCCCTCATAACAGATGTCATAGTTCAACAAGAAAACCCCCCAGCTATGGACACAACACATAATTACACCAATATGCCCTCTTCCCTAGAGAAAGAAGGGCGATTTTTTTTTTTAAAAAAAAAGTATTATGTAGCGAAAGATTTTTCTCATCCAAACTCCAATGACTTACCACTGCCAAAAGAGAAAAAAGAAAAGCTTTAAAGAGAAAAGGAGGGTATGAAACAATACATGAACAACACAGGATACATATATGCAACTAGGTGGAAAGGATGTACATGTGAGCGCCAAAATTCTTCACACTTGATATTAATGAAGCACTGATTTGGCCAGTCAACTCCATGATGGTGATGGTGGTTTATAGATGAAGTCTTGGGAAGCCGACGAGCCGTAGTTCAAGTCAAGATTATGGAGCTGTTCCATCAACTGGGAACGCCGTTCCTTGAAAAAATCGAGACGGGTAGTTAATTCTACTAAGGTTGAAGAAGCTACAGAAGGGTGTCTTGCATATTCCATCACCTGAAACCAATGATGCCAAGTCAGTATCCCATAATGCAAAAAGAATATGAAGCTAGTACAATCTGTTCATAGTCTTCTACAATATAAACAATCAAAAACATATGTGTGTTCAATCTATTACCCAAATATGGTAAAGGATCAAGTTCCCTGTGTCATCTAGGTAATATATTGAACATAAATACAGATCATAGGATAGCATTAATGTCAAAATTTAGAGGTTGTCACTTAACACAAGGCTTAACATACAAGTACTTCAAACTGGTTAAAAACTCACCAATTTAGGCTTCTGAAACATGACTGATCATGATTCCCTCATAGAACATTCATGAGTTTCACACAATAGAACAACTTATGCATGACAACATCAAATTGATGCAAGAATATGAAGCCAACTTCATTCTTACAATCTTACCTCTGGTGCTCTTGAGGTGGAGGGTAATGCTGCAGAATCAACAGCACTAAGGTCATCTACAGATATGCTTGTCGATGCCTCGGTACTTTTAGACTCACTTGGACTTGAGTCTATAAACTGCTTCCAAGAAGGCTGCCTACTACCACTACCAGATGCCAATACTTGTCCTTTGATATTTCTCCAATCTGTGCCCAACAAACTTTCCTGTTTACATGGAGGAAAAAATTGGAGATAGATTAATCAATTTGGTAATCATGTACCTTTGCCTTTCTTACTTTCAATATACTGACTATGATACATACCTCAGTCCTTTGCTTCCTTTCATGATTACAAAAGGCAAGGGTTGTATCAAAATCTTGCTGAAGAAATCTCCTGCACAAGTCAGAAAAACTTATAGGTACTGAAAAATGGAAAAAATTCATAAAGCATTCGATTGAGATTTAGGTTCCCATAGAATTTTAAAAATGATTGCAGTGTGAAGATAGTTTCAGGCCCATAAATGGCAACTTTAGTTTAAAAAAATTATATTGAGTTCATGTGGAACCTCCTAAATAACAGTATCAAACAGTACCCAACTACCCATGACCAAAATTATAAATTTATATTATAATTTTTATTTGGCAATGTGAAGATGGTAAAGCTAGATTCAGATGCCATGCAAAACTAATAATTAAGTCAAGCAATCTTTCAATGTTAAAATATGTCCGCATACTCACTGCTGAGGATAATGTGGGACATGTGGATACTGATCACATGCATCAGCAAGTGAACCATAGTGATGCTGTCGCTGCTGATTAAGTTGATGGTGGAGTTCTGCAACTTTCTGCTTCAACCTGGCCACATCAGCTTCAGCGAGTGCAATCTCCTCAAGCTCCGCCCTTGTCTTTAAATAAGTAGATTTTTTAAGATCATGCCTACAGCAAAATAGATGGACAAAAAATTGAACTGCAAACTCAACTAAAATCAGTAAGAACCTGAGAATCCATGCCACGCGAACTGGAAAATTGTCCTGACGACATGCTCAAGCCAACTTCCAATGCAGCTCTAAGATCCCTCTCAGCTTGCAACTGCTCTTGTAACCTTGAAACCTATAAAGGTTAAACTGAATTAAATATCACATACATAGAAAGGCAAGCAGCAATCATGCGGTAGTAAACATCCTTAAAAACTCTTAATAAAGGAAAAGCTTTAAGAAATTTGACAGCATTGGGGAGGAAGAAGACAATAATTGCAACTAGAGAGGAAATCAGTATATAGATAGGAGATGAAAAAACATATATTTGACTCCGTATAAAAAATAATGCATTTTTCATTAAAAAAAAAAAACTATATGAAAGACAAGATTATATCAAAGAGCAAATAATATTAGAAGGAAGGCATATACCAATTTATTACAAGTGTGCAGTTCACTCTAGCAATCTTTTGTATGCAACTAAAACGCATGTTAGTTTGCAGAAGCAGAAGGTCAAAAATTGTAAGAAAAAGTCATCGCCTCCATGTAGTATTTGCAAGGGTCCTTCCATCAATTCCCAACCAGTAACAGCAGGGTAATTAAAGAGGCATTAGTTCTTCTTTGAGTAGAATGAGGAATTGATTTGTAGATCGGCCAAACTTCCTCTAATATGAACTTATCCAATTTTGTAATTAACTAATAGCTTTGAGCCTTAAACACCATTGGTAGCATCATATATAGGCAATAAAAGAGGAAATCAAAACCCACAACACTTTTTAAAAACACCAGAATGCAGACAAATTGTTTTAAGCATATTGGCAAAGTGACATTAGGATTGTCAAACACATCATCCAAACAATTACTGTACTCTGAAAGCAAATGGCAAGGCAGAGGAAAAACCAGGGACTAAAATCAAATTATCACAAAAGGTAAAGCCAAAAATTGGCAGCGATAGATAAATTAATTAAGAAAGAATACATCTTGTTCTAGTGCCAAGCGCCGCTCATGCAAAGCTTGCTTCCTTCTCTCTAAGCTTGCTTGTAAAATTGCATTGCCTCTGGCCTAAAATTAAAACACGGCCATCAAATTAAAGATTAGACATCCATATGCTATAAAATACTAACAAAATGAGTTCACCAAAAGTAGTTTACCTCTTTTGCAATTCTCTGCTGCAAATCGCTTTTTGCACTTTCTAGCCTCTGAATAGCAAGCCTACAAACAATAAAGCACGTTACTGTATAGATACAAAAAGAAGGCTATGTAAAGCAAATTGCAGAGCCTAGAGTGTCTTGCAGGACCTATCCACAGAACAAGACCTATCTAGGAATCACTCTTTCAATTACTTATAGTGCTTCCACAAAGCATTAATTATCATATTTTTTCCAAAAAAAAAAGAACTAAAATCTAGGTACCAATACAAGAAGCATAAACCCTACGAAGAATCAAGAATAGCAAACCAATGAAATTTAGATATAGCTGAGGAACCAGAAATGTTCATAGGCATTAGTGGGACAAATGTCTTTTTAGCTAAAACAAGATGTAGAAATATTGCCACACAGAGCATTCTGCAACTCACTCTTCCTCTCCAGAAGAATCAACTGATTCAACTGATGGTGTCTTTCTCGCCTGCACAAACCATAGACAATATCAGATGCCTAACATTGAATACAGATATTACTATATATCAAATTCATAGTGATGAGCTCATCATAGGAGTTTTCTGTGCATGTTATTTTGTTTATCCAGTCATTCCCTCCATCTCTGTCTCTAAAATCTTCCTACATCATAAGCCTCTTGAAATGACGAAATGCATTGATCAGAAGTAATACCAGAAAATAATAACTCACATTGCTCCTTCCCCAGAATGTTGACCGCTTAGAACTGATATTAGTGCCACTAGCCTTACCGGTTTGCTTTCCAGGGCCTGGCCCCACCCCAGGAACAGGCAAATGGTTACCATGATCCATGGAAGATAAAATCTCACCCATAGAACGATAAGGTTCAGTGACAGGTGACATATTTGAAGCATCCTTTATATCAACTGATCTCTCATTGCCCTTTTTCTGCTTGTTTTGATCCTCAGAAAGTGGGGTGTCAGGATCAGCATTTGATTTTGCATTTTGAGCTTTAGCATGGTTGCTGTTAGGGGATCCAACATCAGAGTCATCACCTCCAAATGGCTGAAACGGGGGTGAAAAAGAACAATAGTAACTAAGAGATTATGAATATGTTAACACAGCAGGGCACATCTAACTTGAATGTATGCTTAAAAAAAAATGAAATCTTCACATTACTTTTTCCTTTCCAGCTTGTGTATTGCCAGAGAAGAAGAATAACTAAGAGGGGCAATTTGAACATGTAAATGAAGAAATATGATGCAACAATATAGACAAAAGCAATGAATTCGGAATTCTATTTAATCCTATTTGTATTTGTCTTTTCCGTTCATTTTCTGTAGTTAAAGATTCGCATGAGTCTGGGATCTTGATCTTTGTCATTCTTTTTCTGAGAAGTTTTAGTTCCTACAATTTAGAACACTAAAAGGCCAACAATTTGTTGTTGCAATACTGAAAGGGATTGCTACAAATGGAATACTGCAGGTTCACAGAGCCTATAATGATTTGACTTGAAAAGGTTGGAATGTGTAAATTTGACTCAGAATCTATTCAATTTACTTCAAGATGATCCAGCTGCGAATTTCAATATTCTCAGTGCTGAAGTTTTATTGAATCTGTGCTAAATATAAACAGATTCAGAAGCAAAGGGAGCTAGAAGCAATCCTTGAAAACAAAGGCTGAATATACCTAACTTATAACAACATAACGACCTGAATAAAATAAAAGCGGATAATCTCAATCATTATAAAATAGAAAAATAAAGTGCCAAAATGATACGACCTAGCTCTTTAAAAGTGGAAATATGATAACAGGGACAAGAAATAAGAGTGGAACTGAGGGTCTGTATTAATGAAGACAACAGAAACAGGATTACAAAGGGAATACCGCCTAGCAAGACAGCAACCCTTGAGTGCCAAAATACAAAACAATGACGAAGAACAGAAAAAAAACACAAGGAACCCTCTGGTGATTCCAGAGACCAGCCCCTCCTAACTTCACTCAAAACACAAAATAAGCCATGACCCTCCTGAAGGATACTATTCCTTAAATATTACAAAAGGTGCATGTCACACTCCCCAATGCACTTTTAGCAAAACAGCTACAGCCATCCTACCGCCGCCTAGCCGTTTAGTTCTTTCTCCAAATTTTTAGGAGTCTCCAAGTCAACATTCTGAGTCACCCAAAGGCAGTGTTCCACTTTCATGATTCTGCCGAGGTTTTCGTTTATGTGTGGGCAGCAAAAGTGATCTTATCATTACCCACACCTAAAAGATTCACCTTGTCCTCAAGGGGAAAGGCTGGGAATTGTTTGCGGATGGTAGTAGCATCTTCCCACGAATTTTCAAACTCTTGCATGTCCTCCCATTTGACTAAGACTTCCAACTTACCATTCAGTAGCCGACGGACCTTGTAGATGTCTTCCGACTGCACTTGCAATTCGAAGTCCTCAGAGAGAAAAGAAGGAATGACTGGTGTCACAACAGCTTGGTGAACTGATTTTTTTAGATTCGAAACATGGAACACCGGACAAACTCAGGCTGTTGGGGGAAGTTCCAGTCGGTATGCCACTGTTCCTACTCTCTCAAGTATGTTGAAAGGGCCATAATACCGAGGACTGAGCTTTTCATTGACTCTCCTAGCTAACGAACGCAACCGGTGCAACCAGTAAGGGCTTATCTTCACATAAACCAGCTCTCCAGCTTCAAAGTGGATGTCTCGGCAATGCTTATCAGCTTGTTCCTTCATCCTGTGCTGTGCCCTTGACAAATTCTCCTTCAGTGTGGAGATGATAGCATTCTGAGCTTGGATTTGTTCATTGACTTCCTCTATGGCTGATGGTTCATCCTGAAGCGTAAGGAATGTTGGCGGGTCTCTCCCATAGACGGCTTTGAATGGGGTCATATTGGCAGCACTGTGGTGGGAAGTGTTGTACCAATACCTAGCCCACAAAAGCCATTCAGCCCATTGTTTAGGCTTCTCGTTGGTAAAACAACATAAGTGTCTCTAGCCCTCGATTCAAGACCTCGGTTTGTCCATCCGTCTCTGGGTGATAAACAGAACTAAGACATAGGTTGGTACCAGTGTGCTTGAACAGCTCCCTCCAAAACTGGCTGATAAAGACACTGTTGCGGTCTAACACAATGGTTTTTGGAAACCCATGCAGCCTCACAATTTCACGCACGAACAAATCAGCAACTCCTTTTGCTGTGAAAGGATGGGACAAAGACAAAAAGTGGGCATATTTGGTGAACCTATCAACAATTACCAAGATGGTGTCAAACCTCTACGATTGAGGGAGCCCAGTGATAAAATCCATACTTATATCCTCCCATACATTGTGAGGAATAGCAAGTGGCTGCAACAGTCCTACTAGGGATAGAGCCTGATATTTGTTGCGTTGACACACATCATATTGTGCGACATACTTCTAGATGGCGCTCCTCATGCCCTCCTGATACACCACATTAGCCAGGCGTTTATAGGTGCAAAGGTAGCCATCATGTCCACCTACAGGGGAATCATGGTATTCCTTGAGTAATAAGGGTATTTGAGTTGAATTTTTGGGTAAAACCAATCTGCCCTTGTTGAGTTACTTGATGGAGTTTTGGGTCAGCTTGAATTTCTTTTTCCTACTCTTCAAGACCATTATGCTGCCATAGTGAAAACCCTTTTAATTCCATGGTCCCTTCTTGTCGATAACGCATCTACCATTCTGTTCTCTTTCCCAGGTTTGTAGGCAATTTCGAATTTGAACCCCATTAGTTTGGAGACCCATTTTTGCTGGTTTTCTTCCACTATGCGCTGTTCTAATAGATATTTCAGAGCTTTCTGATATGTTCGAATGACGAAGTTCTGCCCCCATAAATAATGTCGCCATTTCTTGACTGCCATAACTATAACCATGAGTTCTCGTTCGTAAACTGAACTCTGCTGGGCCTCGTTGGATAGTTTCTAGCTGAAATATGCTATGGGCCTCCCATTTTGCATTAAGACCGCCCCTACACCAGTCCCGGACGCATCCGTTTCCAGCTCAAAGGGTATTGTGAAATCTGGCATAACGAGTACAGGAAGTGACGTCATTGCTGCCTTGAGTCTTTCAAAAGCCCCATCAGCCTCTGGAGTTCACCTGAAAGCATCCATCTTGAGCAAGTTGGTAAGGGGGCTGGCTATCTTGCTGTAATTTTTCACGAATCGGCGGTAATACCCAGTCAGCCCTAGGAAACCCCTCAAGGATTTCACATTGTTAGGTCTTGGCCACTTCACCATACTGTCTATCTCTGTCGGGTCTACTTGCACACCTTGAGAAATACGGTGGCCAAGATACTCAATTCTCGGCTGGGCAAAACTGCACTTCTTCAAATTGATTACTAGACGGTTTTCTTTTAGGCGAGTTAGTACAATGCTGAGGTGCTTTAAATGAGATGCTAAATCGCTGCTATATATGAGTATATCATCAAAAAATACTAACACGAATTTACGCAAGTATTGGCGAAATACCTCATTTATGAGCGAAGGGAAGGTAGAGGGTGCATTAGTGAGTCCAAAAGGCATGAACTTGAACTCGTAGTGGCCCTCATGTGTTCGGAAGGCCGTCTTACATTCATCTCCAGCTTTGATTCGGATCTGATGGTAACCTAATTTGAGGTCCAACAGCTCCCTTTAACTCGTCCAGCAATTCATCAATAGCAAGGATAGAGAATTTGTCTGGGACTGTAATTCTATTTAAAGTTCGATAGTCAACACAAAACCTCCAGTTGTCATCCTTTTTTCTGACTAATAACATAGGGCTAGAATATGGACTGGTGCTTGGCTGGATGATCCCACTCTTCAACAATTCCTGTACCATATTTTCAATTTTGTTCTTCTGCACGTGAGCGTACCGATAGGGTCTTATATTTGGTGGTTGTTCCCCTGGTTTAGTAACAATGGCATGATCATGGGACTGAGATGGGGGAAGGTCCTCTAGAGTAGTGCAGCCTGTAGGAAATTGGTCTAAGAGGTTCTGAATTTCGGCCAGCAGACATGTTGGGTTTTCTCCTTCGCCACTAATACCATTGAACTCGATCAGGTAAGCCTCCCCCTTCTTCCTCATAGTGCGCACAATATATTTGAAAGTGACCTGCATCTTGGTTATGGAATTGTCACCTTGCAAGCATACGAGATTCATCTTCTTACCAAATTTCATTGTCAACCTACTCCAGTCCATTTTAACTTCACCCAAAGACTTCAACCACTCCATGCCCAACACTGCATCGACGCCATTTAAGGGAAAAGGGTAGAAAGTCTGAGTGATTTCAAAACCCTGTACCTTAAAACATAAATCCTTGCATTGCTGTCGTCGTTTAAGGGTGTATCCGTCGCCGACCGTAACTCTATATTCCGCAATCTCATCAGTTGGCAAACTTAGGCTTTTCTGCAACTCCTCAAATATGAAATTGTGCGTTGCGCCGTTGTCGATCAGGATTACTACTTCTCATCCTTCAATCTCTCTACGAACCTTCATAGTGTGTGGTCCCCAAAACTAGCAATCGAATTTAGTGACGATTCCATCTGAGTGGTCTGGTCGACGCACTCTATAAATTCCTCCTCTACGGGCTCGGCTACTTCCACGTCTTCTAATCCCTTCTCATCATCTTTTTCCAGGATCAGCACCTGCAGACTCTTGTTTTTCCAGGTATGATTGGGGCCGAATTCGTCCCCACATTTCAAACATAATCCGAGTTCCCTCCTTTGGTTGATCTCGGCTTTGGGTAATCAGTGCGATCTCCAACCTTGCTTCACCGAGGAATTTCCAGACGCGTTACTTCCGGTTCATGACTCTACTGGGCGTGGGTCGTCTTTCTTCTAGTACAAACTCATGTAAGTTGAGGGTGTGTGCATGAGTCAGGTCAGTTCATTGGGCTGAGTGACTCGGGTATAGGTCGGCTGGGTCGGGTTGGTTCTTAGCCCGCTGCCAAAATGTGGAATCTTACCCGTCTTGCTCTCCTTCACACGATCAATCACGCAGTTCTTTTCTTCAATATGAATAGCCGTCCTCATTACTTTGCGCATGGAGGTCACAGTTGATAGCCGAAGCTCGACTCTAATTTCCGGTCTCAAGGCATTTTTGAAGGTGCCAATCATACATTCTTCCGGCACATCTTTGAGGGGCGCCAAGAGCTTTTCAAACTCCTCCACCAACTTCATGACCGATCGACCCATTGGTACCAATTGAGGGCTCTCCCTTCGAGGCATACCACCGCTACCTCAAGCTTCAGAGGTTCCGTCATAGCATTTACACTAAAATACCTCTCAATCCTGAAGAACCATCCTAAAGGATCATCTCCGTCAAATACAGGTAACTCCAACTTCCTGAATCCACCAGTCTCTTTTCCTGTCTCATGGTGAGTTCCTGAACTCTCCTCCCTATTTGGAGACCTTGTGGGATTGACATGAGATTCTTCCACGTCCCTCTATTTTTCTAACAATTGTCCCAGCGTGTCTTGCATCCTTTGCATGATTCCTTTAACCCCATCCATCTCTCTAGTTAGCCGCTCGTTCACTCCACCCAAACCACGTGATAATACCCCTACGGTTTCCTTAAGCTCTTGCACTTCATCCACATACCGTCTCTCCATCGTGCCTCCCACAAAGTCGGAAGATCGTGAGCTCTAATACCAAATGATACGACCTAGCTCTTTAGAAGTGGAAATATGATAACAGGGACAAGAAATAAGAGTGGAACTGAGGGTCTCTATTAATGAAGACAACAGAAACAGGATTACAAAGGGAATACCGCCTAGCAAGACAGCAACCCTTGAGTGCCAAAATACAAAACAATGACAAAAAACAGAAAAAAAAACACAAGGAACCCTTTGGTGATTCGAGAGACCAGCCCCTCCTAACTTCACTCAAAACACAAAATATGCCATGACCCTTCTGAAGGATACTATTCCTTAAATATTACAAAAGGTGCATGTCACACTCCCCAATGCACTTCTAGCAAAACAGCTACGGCCATCCTACCACCACCTAGTCGTTTAGTTCTTTCTCCAAATTGTTAGGAGTCTCCAAGTCAACGTTCTGAGTCACCCAAAGGCAATGTTCCACTTTCATGATTCTACCTAGGTCTTCGTTTATATGTGTGGGCAGAAAAAGTGATCTTATCATAAAATAACGTGACTAACACTTACAACTTGAATAACCTATCTGGCATCATTGGCAAAAGTTGGGTTGTTCAAATAAGACCATTATGTCCCAATCTATTCAAAAGCTATAATGGAATAGTAAAGAGAATTACATTATGGAAATATGATGATTATGTGATTCTTTGATTTGTATGGTTGGAAAGGAATTCTCATCCTTCGAGGGCAACTCTTTGTCCTTACATATGTTATGCTACAATTGTTTATATGGCTTCCCTTTAATGTTTTGCAAATGGATACTTAGTGAAGATTCTTACTGTTGATTTACAATTGGTCAGCTATAACGAACTTTTTTTTTGCAATTTGTGCCTATCGTTTGTTTTACTTTATTTCAAGATTTCTTGCAATTTCTCAATTGAAGAAATCCCATCCCTTAAATGTTTTATTCTCATATAAAAAAATATATATAAGGGGGAAATTAGGCGTTAGATGAGAAAACCTTGTATTCATAAAGATCACTGCCAGCATAACCACTACTTTCACTCAATTTTCCACTGAGTACACGATCAGCATCATCATCCGTCTCTTGATCAACTTCATTCTCTGCATCATGGTACCCATTGTCTTTTACATCTGTGTTATCATCATCAGTGGAATCCTCACTCCCACTGTTCTCAATCTGGGAATCTGCTGAAATGGAACATCTTTGCATATTTTCTTCCTGGAAAAGTAGATGAAGATTCTTAGCAGCTTGGTTATTAGCATTGTCTAGCATGTATATCTTTACATTGATTTAAAATCTATATATCCATGTTAGTACGCATTAAGGTTTCTACAACACCAACAAATAAAACTTAAAAAAAGAAATTCAAGGTCGTCATCTTAATTTGCCAAATTCCAATTAGGTAAAATAAAACTGAACTTCCCAATGAAAGCAAATCCCAGGTTTTAATTCATACGTTAGTCCAAATAAACTTCCCAATCGAAATTTTCAATCAATTTAAATTAGGTATCAAACTAGATTATACAAACAGAGATACAAGTAATAAGGTACAGGGCTTTTCTTGGGCTCCTGGCTGCAGGTAAAAGGAATTTTGACATAAAATATCGAGAATTTTTAAATGAATACTTGGACAAAAGAGGGTTCAAAAGCTGGGCATATTCATAGTAGAAAAAATGCAACATATCTGGAATTTATATCAATGTGTAACTCAATCAGTCAAAATTATGGCAAGTTCTCATCATTTATAAATGATGAGGAAATATAAATAGGATGACAAGAAAAGAAAAGAAAAAAGTGACTGGAGATAATTAAAATACCATAGACAGAATGAGAAAATGCAGCAGAAAAACTTAAATTGCATCCACCATCAATTAAACAGAAACAAACCAGGACCACCAAAGATTGATGAGAAGTAACTTACATCAAATATGTTTTCATACTCCTCCAATAAATTGGTAATAATTGCTTGAGCATTGTTAGCAGCATTAGCAGCAGCAAGAAGCTGAGCAGAACTATCACCATTTACATCAAACTCATCCTCCAATTCACATTCCCCAGCAAGTAGAGGCCGTAAGAGCAAAGGTGCCATGCAAGCAGCAACAGCTGATGGAGTCATTCGATTCTCATTTGAATGTGAAGCAATTGTATGCATCATCTTCAGAATTCTGCGGAGGATAAGACAACCAAACTAATGTTCCCAACTTTCCACCAAATTGTTCTCTTCCAAGACAGGGCAATGATCATGATCCAGATCATGACACGTAGAAATATTCTATGATTCCAAACATCATTAGAATAGTGAATTATTATTATGCTTTTATCTTAAGTTGTGATTCATGACTTGTGTGGTTGGTGTATGATGAGATTTTTGATAATGTCATGCTTACTTGTGAATGTTAAATAACTAAATTTTTTATCAAAAGCAATAAGGTTTAAGTGATCCTAAGATTCAACCTTTTATCCACTCGGTTCATTTTATGTAAGATCTTTATCTTGACAACTTTGATCCCAACCCCCTTGTAAATTAGAGATTAGACAAGCATGGTAATATATCATCAATGAATCTACCAGAGAAAGGGGGAAAGCAGGAAGTGAAAGTGAAGATGACCTCTGTAACAAACGTCGATTCGGCTCAGGAAAGGTCTCAAGTATAGCAGAGCGCATTGCGTTGATCCTAGCTTCCTTCCGATCAATTTCTTGTACAATAAAGCAATAAAGAATAACATAAACTTCTGGCTCAGATTTAAATTTTAAGAACAAAACTGCTTTAAACAATACTATAATATGGTTGAAAGTACAGGGAGAAAAAGTTATGGTCCTAGAAACATTGGATGCTCAAATTTGCATTTGACTAGAAGTTTGACAAAGCATAAACTGCAAGTTCAACAGGAAAAAGGAACCTCACGTCACTGAGATTCACAAGTAAAACTCAGGATCTATAGATGCGAGTGTGCCAAAGATATTAAATATGACAACGACACAGATATGGCAGGTTGTTGAATAGTGAACTTCACAAAAGAAAAAGTAATTCAAGCATTGATGATCAAGAAGTCAATGCATGGGTCACCATTTTCCTACACAAAACAAAACAAAATTCCTTTCCAGTTATATACATAAATAATGCACAAATTTCTTATCTTTCCCACATTCTGTGAATCAAACCAACCATGATATAGCAAAATAGCAAAGCTTCAGTCATAATAAAATAACATGGTATAACATAAAAGTGTCTACTGTGTCTAGCAGTCTGCTGCTATAAAATGCTTCTTAAGCTTAAAAACAATTAAAAATAATCTTTGGAGCGCAAATACATCTCCCTGTGGTTTCATTAGCTTATATGCTAAGGTGTCCAATGGTAGTTATATAAAACCATGCATTAAAAGAAGATTGAACTCAGAGCTAAACTTACTATAGGCCTCCAACAAGGCAGTGCAGCATGAAGCTGGAACTGGAGACGAGGGCAGCTCCCTCAGAACATGCTGTAAATAAACTGTATGTTAAAAAGATCGTATAATCTGACCAACAGACACCGATCAAAAATGCAGGATTTCATATTTTACCTAGGTCAAAAATAATGGCTACCTCCTGATTAGAGATTTGTAGAAACTTAAAGAAGATGAAAGAGTAAATAATTGATTTAGTACCACCAGTCCTCGTTATAAGCACAGAAAATTGACTGACAAGCTAGCATCTTAAATCGAAGACGACTATTTTTGTATGGTCCAGAAATCAGAACATTAGAGTACAATTTGTTTGTGATTGGTGAACCTTATTTATCCTCGATTTTCAGAACTTGCAGCAGTTTCTTTGGGTTTTAGAAATTTAGGCCTGTGTTAAGAGGGTAAAGCTTTATGTCAGGTGCAGCTTATACCGTAATTCAGCATGTTCAAATGCAGCAATCTGCTCAGATAGCTACTCTATGTTGTCTAGAACAAAATTTCCTCCGGCAGTTTCCTTTAGACAATGAATTGGTATGATTATGGTTTTCAGGGTTTTTGCATTATGTCTTTTTCTTACTGTGCCTAAGCAATATCGTAACCCACTCCTTAGTAATCATCTCCATCTAATTAAATTTCTTCTTTTCATTGAAGGAGGAGGAAAAGTTGATAAAGCTTTTCAAATCACTGATACACACATTTTAGGTTAATTTGTGCTTTACAAAGTTGAGGGATGTGCAGATGTGCGGCTTTACAATAACCTTTAGGAAATTTCTAGGCATGTTGTATATCAGATTGAGGATTTTCTTCTCCATACAACAGCATGTTCGACATATAGTTTATCTATATATTTTTATATTGATATTAAACATGTTATTAATAACCAATACGTACCTTAACACAGTCACCGACAACATGGGCATCCTCATCAGAGCCAAATTCAGCCTTGCCTGGAAATATAGGTGAGAAGTAAGGCACCCACAAGGTCCATAAAAATAAATGGATACACAATATGCATATATAAACATAAACGTGCATATCTAAGAATTGTGTCACAATATGATCTTTCAATTGAATCAAACAGTCGATGTAAAGACACTTGTGTGATGGACTAGTGGCAAGCCAGTTTTTCTGCAGCATACTGAACCATTTATTATGCTGAGCTGAGGTTGGCTTTCTAAATAGTATGGGGTTTTAGGTTTTATTTAAGTTTGAACGCCATAAAAGGTGTTGAATTTAACAGTTGCCTGCATTAGAAGATATGCAGACACAGAGCAATCGCTCAGAAAATGACTTCATGACACATAAATAAGTAAAAGAAAGGAAAGGAAAACAATTGGGGGAAACAGGTGAATGCTTCGTTACGAGGGAAAAAATTCTTGGATAGATGCATGGAAAACTTTTAAGTTGTACAGTTCGTTAGACGGTCCTTATGCCTCTCTCAGTCTCTCTAAGCAAGAAAACCCATGTCAGTCAGATAACGGGCTTTATGAAACTTGGTTTCCCTTTCTACTTGTACTTTTTCCTCTTGGCTTGCAAATGGTTTGAAACCCAGGGGACTCTATCAGTTATCCGGATTCCAGGCCCCTTTTTAACAACATATTTCTTGTCATTTATAGAGACAACAATGGCTTTAAAGTAAATTACTAGTACCTTGCTCATATTCTTGAACCCTCCGTTCAACTTCCTCAACATCTGCAGACTGCCGCAAAATTCCTTCAACTTTAGTTCCTGCCAATTACACATGGCAAATTAAACAGCAGCCCCTTACTGAAGAACCTGCATACAGCTTATTCTCTGATTGTAGAATCTCTCATTGTAGAATTAGATAATATGATGAATAGCATCCAATTGCAAAAAGCCTAAAAAACACCATGCCAGAGTTCATGTTGTATGGCAAGTTGTCAGGGCTCCATTTCAGAAAATACCTTGCATAATGAAAGTTTTAAAGAACACATGGTAAAAGTAAATAAACAGGTGCAATAGAAACCCAGTGTTCCTTGGGATCACTATAAGAGGCAATTCAGCAGCACCTTACTCCTATTTCTGTATCTTAAGTAAGAGCAGGAAAACAACAAGCAGAATCTTCCAAAGTCTCTAACTTGGGCTAGGATTAATTTCATATATAAAAAAATGAAACTGGGCCAAATTTATACTCCAACTAGAGGGGTAGTGTTATGAGAATAAGCTAGGCCCATGTTAACCCTATTTAGCATGAATAAAGATCATACAAGACATGGGGAGTAAATCTAATTAGTCATGTTAATGCCTGCCTCCGGAGGGGCATTAAAAAATGAAATGAAATACAGCTATATTACAAGGTTATGGCAGTGAAAGCCTCCTTACTTACCATGATGCTCAAGAAACCGAAGAGCTTTCTCGAGGAAGGATGGACCTCCATCAATATCCTCTAATGCTAGAAGAATTGGTCTTCCAACAACCAAAGACTTAACAGGCCGCTTATCCCTCCCTGGATGCCCAATACAACAAACAAGTGAATAAACGCATGACAGGAAGAGGGATAAACGAACAAAATAATGATAAAACTTAAAATAAAATTCTAAGTACATGAAAACATACAAGGAAAGTTCATATATAGTTGAACTATGCTATTAAAATTGAAACAAGCTGAAATGTAAAAGTGGTGAAGAACAAACATTGATTAAAGGACCCTTCAAGGGAATCACTCGCATCACTCCTAAAAATCCCATTGTGACCCATGACAAGAGCAGCACTTGGTGCTTGTGCTAGGGCTTGCTCAAGAGCTGTCTTCCACTCAAACAAGTTTTCTGATGTCTCAGCCTAACATTTGAGAAAACAATTAAGATTTTGTAAAGCCACACAATTTCAAATGGCAATTAAAAGTAATGGCAACTGAATTTCCATCCTATCATGTAGAAATTTAGTAGTAAATAAAGAACCTTAAGAGTGAATGCTCTTCCATCACGTCCATCAGGAAACAATACAGTGAGAAGTTTCTTGTCTTCTCTAACAACAACACTGAAAGATAAAGCTCACATTCTAAGACAGATCATCAGAATGTTACATAAAAAGGACTTCAACGACAAAACTTACCTCCCTGAATTGTTCAAGTCAATACCCCCCAATGTCAGATTTACTTCACCACCTTTCTGTGGAAGGGCACTCTACATTACAAATTAAAATAAGCTCTATAAGTTTATACTTCGTAGCCACCACCTAATCTCTAACCGCAAATGTGAATGAACAAAATGCCATTTGTCATGGATATCAGAATAAACTCAGTATTCTGATATTTATAGAGGGAGAATTTCAATCAATCACAATTTTACCATTTGCAAAACCAGTGTTCTCATATCCAAGGCCAATTCAAACAGAGAAGCAGAAAAAGAATTGGATGCAAGGAAAATAATATTCCAAGTACAGGTAGGTTAGATTTGCAAGATACTAACAGGATCATTTTTAAAGAAAACCAATGATGTGCGTGTAAGAATAAACCACCGCTTCTTCCAAGACTTCCAGCCTATTCCTACAAAAGTTCAAAACAGAATGTCATGAATATTTCCATATCATTAATCATTAATGTATATAAACTACTAAAAGCCACATTGTTCACTAGGCCATGAGCCATGCAGCTTTTAGCCTCAAATTTCATGCAACAAATTGGGCCTAAAGCAACAACAACGAACCCTTATCCCACTAGGTGGGATCGGCTACATAGATCGCACGCCGTCATTCTGCTCTATCAAAAACCAGAACTTTGGATATATTATTAACCAAAAGAAAGAAAACAAAAAAGGAAAATGGATATAACAACAAACCTTTAGAAGATATGAAAAGTGGGCCACTCTTGAAAACCTGCAAATAGTACCATAGGTAAGAAACCAGGACAAACATTATTTCAAATCATGATTTACTTAGTTTTGATTGAAATAATCTAAAATCAAACACTTAGGGCCACAATACACAGAAAACCTTTTTTTAGATTTATTTTTAAGCACGAACCACCAAATTAGGGGAGGGGACATCAATAATATCCAAATATCCGCAAAAATACACTGAAGCAGACAGGAAAACACTCAATATGATCACTATTCAAAAAAAATATATCTTCTTTAGATGCATTAACTGCCAGTAGTCAGGACCCTTGACTCTAATAACAAATCAGTGAAAATAGGGCCAAATTTGGTACTATCTTAACACTGACCACAAGGGTCTGTTTAGAATCTTCAAGATGCTTGGTTATAAAGAAATTATAAGATGACCAAACAAACCATCGCTGAAATTCTATTATCAACCTAGCACAATTCTAAGATATGAAGTGATCAGTTTCTGCACTGTCACACTGTTTAGCATATCTAGGTCAAGATAGATGGACTTTTGAATGATCTTGGGCATGCTGCTACTTCGAAACTGTAAATGAGAGAGATATAATCTGAATTGCATATTTATTCATGATTAGAAGAGGGATATATATACAAGAGTGAGAATGATAATTAATGGCTCATAATGATGATTACCTACACTAATTACCCCCTGATTCTAAGCCTGATTATATTCTATTTACAATAATTACATATTCTAACAGGAACAATTAATCTTGTACCAATACAGAGCTTTTAGAAGGAAAAAAATAGCTGGACCCTATAAAGGCCAGGCTTCTTCATAGTAATATGCCTATTCGGTTCGAGCTTAATGCGATAACTTTTCTTGACAAAGAACCCTCCAATTTCCCTGCTACAAGGGTTTCTTTTCCCTTTTTATTCTATTTTCATGTTTCAGCTATGCAGTTCAGCAAATGGGAGTAGTAAAGGTTTTTCTCTGAGAGGCTATTAGAACATATGTTTTCTTCCCCACTTGCCTTGCCTCTATTTGGTCCCTGCTGTTATCATCCAGCCAGTTAACCTTATCCTCATTTAATAAATCATCAAGAGACTGGCAAGTCATGTTCTATGGCAGATCACACACAATCCTTTAAGAGAGAACCAAACATGAAAAAATAAGGCATAAATACTTGTTTCCCCTAAAATTGTTGCTGCTGTGATGGATTTTCCAGGGTTTCTCAAGTGTTTACCATTCCAATTTCTTGATGTCATGAAAATAATAATAAACTCAACATGTGAAAATAAATATTACCCCCTCCTATCCTTAATATAGGACCTATTAGGGGAGTTGACCTTAGTTCTAAACATAAGATCTATTTTCAATATTTATCAATCTTTTCCTAATTTTCCCTATTAATGCTTCATCAACAATAATCAAGAAGGAGAGAAGGAGGGAATTAAATAAGATGACTAAGGTGTTTTAGAAAATACATGTCATATTAACTAACTTAACTAACTTCCTTAATCTAATGAAATTAGGTAAATACGTCTTATATTAAGCAACAGAGAGAATACTATAAATTAAACACCGCATAAAATGTAGGATCTTCTGAATTATATGAAAACAAAAAAAAATGACACCAAATATTAAATTCTGAACGCAATTCTTTCTACATAAGATTAGTCTAATAGATTAGCAGTCTTACTTTTGTCAGATAATTATGTAAACTTCCTCACCTTTTTGTTAGGGTTAGCATCCTCTAAGTTTTTTGGTCAGACAAAAATAACCTATACTATCAAAAAGCAACAAAGTTAGGTGATCTATTCGTTTAGAAAGAAAAATTTAAATTGAAATAAATGTGCCGAATTTATCTTTCCTAGGGATGACAAGAATTCCTTCTCTCACATCTCTTCTTTCTTCCTCATCTGCAACAGTTTCTTTCTCTTCATACTACCTAACTTGCAGCCTGTGAAATTTGTTTTTACATTAAATGAGTTGGGGTCCCTTGGTTCAATGAATCATACTTCTTGGGAAGTGAAACTTCTTTCCCTGAAAGTTCATACCACTCTAGTCCTATTTATAAGTCCAAATTACTTAATTCTCACATATCTAGATACCCTATAATTGCCCATAAGCTTGATCAGCTTTGAAAAGCATAGAGCACTATTTATCCAACTAGAATGGAGGATGTTATCCTCCCTATAAAGGTGAGTATGACTATCTATTTAAATCAATATGTGCATTCATGTTTATTTACTTTTCTAACATGTAAGACCCAAATAACAAAGTTAGAGTCCATTAACAGTTTTGTTTTTCTATCTCACATACTTAGAGAGTTAGAAGTAATCAAACTTCAATAGTTTCATACTCAGAGTATAAAGAGAAGAGCCCCCCAAAGCATACAAGAAATCTAGTAACTGCGTCAAGGAACAATGCAGAAAACAGATTAAGTTTCCATGAGATAACAATTGACCAGAGTAAGTCATGCAGACTAAAACATCACTAAAAGACCTTTACAAAACCCATTCAACCAGGCTAGGACCTTGGTTGATAATTTGTAAGAAACCGCAATAGATCCACTTCACTATTCTGTTTCAGCATTCAACTCTACAGTCAGGCCACATCACTTGTGTCCAATTCTTCCCCATATATCGCCCATGGCCTTCTTCTAATTATTGCAATTTCAACTCACCAATATATACAAGGACACTTACATCTTTGAGGAAACCCCTCTTGTAGGGGTTTGGTCTTTTTCCTGGGGAAGATATCCTGTTCCCCAAAAAAACTATATTTTCCCGTGATAATTTCATTTTATCTATTATAGGAACACCAAGAACGTAGTTCACATCAAATTCAAAGCCTAATATGGAAGACAAACCAGGAAAGGCTCTTTTAACAATATTACTCCTTTATCTACATTTTGCTTAATTAGCGCAGACCTGTACCAAATCTAACGAGTCCCCGTTCAAGCAGGAATCAACGTAATTCGCAAATCACAATTCCCTGAACTTTCCATCAATGGGTGCATCGTTAGCCCTCCGGCATTCACTCCCATTCCAGTCATAGGAATTAGAAGTATCAAAGATTACATTCATACACTGTAATTTCAAGCTGATTCATTCTTTCAGTGCCAAACACCGCAAAAACAAAACTTACAGTGTTCGAAGCCCCAGGCCGAGGCCGCTCGAAAGGAGCTAAAGAAGCCGACATTTCCACAAAGAATCACTGAAGCAACGGCATTGAGTCTGAGTTCAAATCCAAGCAAAACCAATACCCAAAATGCTTAACATTTCAACCCACCAAAATCATTCCAGTCAACACATCAAAGATCGGCTAGTGAGCTCCAACAACAAATCAAAGATCTGACCCCAAAAAATGGCAAACTCTAAAAGCTTCAGATTCGATGGAACACGCGAATCAAGGTCACTTCACTTCAATTTCCCAATCACTTCCTCTGATTTGGGCAAGGAAATAAAAAAAAACGAACTTTAAAAGTCGGTCAGAAAACCGCTTCGGACTTGCTCATTTTCTCTCTCGCTTTCTGGGCGATTTTTCCGGACTTTCTGATGGGATTAGGTGGGGAAGAGCAGTGAGTCGATGATAATAATATGAAAAAACTGAGGCGCTGCTTTGCTTTTCAATTACTTTATGGGTCTATCTGAATTCTGAAGAGAGGGAGAAATTAATTCCAGAGAAACAATGAGGAGGGAAGGTTGGTTTCCTCTATATACTCAACTTCAAGTCTTTTTGTAGTAAATGTGGACATGTCCAGTAAAACCGTGACTAGCCTAACCCACCCCTGAGGTAGGGTTTAAAAATGAAGCACTTTTTTTTTCACAAAATGGCCAAGATATCTTGTATATTACATATTACACTACATAATAACCATCAAGAAATTGACAAATGTCTTCTCTAAGGAATGGGATACATCCTGAATGGGGAGCAGACAAAACTACCAAACTCTGAACTAAGTGGTGAGCATATTTGACTAAATAATCTGCACACCTGATTATATCCCTCAATGTATATCGAAGTTCAATATCTCATTCTAAATATAGCAAATCTCTAATTGAATTAATCACTGATCTAGATAGATGATTAAGGTCGCTATCTCTCATGACCAATTGATACGTTTCTAATGAATCTGTATAAGCAATGATTTTCTGAAAGCCATATTGTTTACACGTTTGTAGTCTTGTCAGTAGGGCAAAAAACTCTGCAGTTGTTAATAGTATAAACCCCAGCTTACGCTGAAACCCTAGGGCCCAATTGCCCCTATCATCCCGAATCAATCCTCTACATGCTGCATCATGTTGAGTGTTTGACCGATCCATTTGTGTATAACCAAACATATCCTTCTGCGGAAGTTGCCATCTGCCATCCTCATTACCCATAGAAGAAAAAACTTGATGCCTGAAAGTGTCTGGAAAGTTGTACTCCATGAGCTGATACATGACACCATGAATAATTTCATTAGTCTGAAGTCGAGGTCCTTCCATGATACCCTTACATCGGTTCTTCCATAACAACCAGCATATGAGACTAAAAATTCGAATCCATAGCCAACGGTGAAAATAAGTCTTTCCTAAAGGGACTGACATATTCTCCTTGAGCCAGACCTGCAAATCAGAACAAAAAAATCTAAAATGAGAGTTAGGAGTAACAAAATATAACTACATCGCTCTCACAAGTTCACAATCATGAAGGATGTGTATAATGGTTTCTTTTTGGTAACACTTAAATGGATAGTCCTCACTAATTGATAAACCTCTCATAGCTCTGAGTGAGTTGATAAGTAATCTCTCATGAATGACTTGCCATAAAAACATCTTCACCTTTTTCGGAACAGGTAATTTCCACACTTTTTTCCACAAATTCGGTCCAGTCGTTTCTTGCTTGGTAGACATGAAATTATAAGTAACACGGACACTAAAGTTGCCATTGAAAGTATTTCTCCAACAGAAAGGATCATTTCCACTTCCACATAGTGGCTTGACCCGAACTATAATATTAATCACTCAATTTGGAAGAGATTCTCTCCACTTTGAAATATTCCACATACCATTTTCCAAGACAAATTCCCTGAGCTTGGCACTTGGATTTAAGGTATGAAAATTTTTTTCAACAGAATGGATTAAGGGTTCATCAAGCGGGGTCCATAAGTCCCACAAAACATTAGTAGTATTTCCACTTGTCAAAATTCTGCCAATTCCCCTATAAAATGTGTTCCAAACAACAGTGATACTACGCCAAACAGTATAGGAATTTTGCTTCTTACAAACCATTGGATACTCATCTTCTCCACAACCATATTTTCCTCTCAAGCATCGAACCCAGAGATGACCAGGTTTGGTAAGAAGACCCCAACAAAGCTTCATGATAAAAGCAATATTCTGTCGTTGGAGATCTTTAATACCTAGACCTCCATTTTCTTTAGCTTCCTTAATCTGATCCCAAGAAATGAGATGTATTTTCCTACTTTCTTGTTCTTGATTCCAAAGGAAATTATGACTAACCTTTTCTAATTCCTTTAATATGCCTTTAGGAAGAAACATAACTTGCATATGGTAACTAGGTAAGGCGGACAAAACAGATTTAACCAGAACTGTCATGCCTGCCATGGTGAGAAATTTGTCTTTCCAATTTGTTAACCGCTTTTTTGCTCTCTGAATGATGGGGAAAAAGATAGCTTTGGTAACACGATGATGAAAAAGCGGTATCCCGAGATATTTACTAAGATCACTCGTAATCCCAATCCCCATAAAATGACTCAGCTCAATTGCCCGGTTAAAGTGCACAAAAAAATGAAGCATGTTCGTGTCCACTTATTACCCGGACTTCTTTTTTTTTAGCTTTTTAATAAAATAGGTCATATTTCCAATGAAAAAAAAAATTAACTTGCATTATTAGTTACTTGATACTTAAAAGTACAGAAGTCAAATAACTGTTGACAAAAAATAGAAGTTAAATAATTAATTTATATAAGTTTAAGAAATTAGTCAAGTTAGTTTTGAATAAAATATGTGTTGGGCTTCTAAATTATCTCCTAATTATTTACAATTTTACATACGAAAACTCATTAATGGAAACACTTACATTTAGATGAAGATAAAAGAGAGAGGAAAATATGAGGGTGAGAATATTAGAAAGAAAATATTCCATAAAATTTGTGTGTTGGGCTTCCAAATTATCTCTCAATTATTTACAATTTTACGTACGAAACTCATTAATGGAAACACTTACTTATGTTTTGGATTGAGAGAACAGTTAGGGGAAAATATGAGGTAGAGAATATTAGAAAGGAAAAACTCCTAAAATAGTTAAGAAATTATTAATTTTAGAAATTTTCGTCTTAGTATTTTCCCTCCTGATTTTCTTCCTATCCAACCATAGGATTAATATGTATAATCTATAAAATATGTGTGTTGGGCTTCTAAATTAGCTCAGACAATACTTCATAGTCATTAGTCAATACTTACCAAATGGATACGGGTTTAAAATTTGAATATCATTTATTCTCCCCATGTGCATAAAAAGGCCACGCACACAAATATATATAAATTGACAGATAATTTGTTTTTTTGCTGAAAAATTGTGCGAAGTAGCTAGGGTTTGATTAGCTAATATAGCTTTGAGGATGTGCTGGAAAATTTGTCCACTTGGCTACCAACAAATTAAGAAAAAAGTTAAGGTTGTCGCCTTGTCTTTTGGAATATTACCCTTCTTTTAAAATTTTTTGCCCTCACTCTTCTGCTAGGTCAAGGAACAAGAATATCCTATATTTCTTCTTTTAAAAAAAGAGTTGAATTTCATATAAAAAGTTTTATTTGTTTATGTAAAATTTGTCTTTCAAAGAAGTTTTTGATGAAAAGGTGTGTTTATAGTTTACTTGGCCTAGTTAATTAAGTTGATGTTGTTTAATCAAATCATGTGCAATTGAATTTAATGCTTGTTTAAAATAGTGATTAGAGCCTTCAAAATTTCAATCGTGATTTATGATATACGAAATAAATAAGTAAGAGGAGTGTTGTCTCAATTTACGTTGTCTCAATTTACGTAAATAAACACTTTTAAGGGTCACAATCATGATCTCAAACAAAAACCTAATCAATATCAAACTATAAAGAAATAAAATAAAAGGACACTCTATAGAATTCATTCGAATTTCTTAAAGAAGTTTAAAGCCTTACTTGCATAACTCAATTTTTGAGTGACATGTATGTAATTTATAAAAGCTAATAAAGGAGTTTGTTTGTTCTAAATATAAGATATCAATATACTTTATCTTCTAAATTTATACTACCCTATTCCTTAATATAAGATCTTATTAGTAGTGTAAATTACACTACAAATAAGATCTTATATTAAGTACTAGAGATATGATTATTTTCTAAAGTTTCCCTATTAATGACACTTAATTATTTCCTAATTTTTCCCTAATGAGACATATTAAGAGAGTTTTTTTATGAAGGGAATAGTTTCTAATGAACTGACTGCCTTAAAAAAAATGAATATACATTTTTGATAAATAATTAACTCAATTGATTTTTATGGTATCTGTAAATTAGTTATTTACAAAATTGAAGGAAGTATCAACTTTAAATAGTTTAGATTCTTGAACGGAGTCAAATAAATTGTCCTTTAATGTTCAGTATATACATCTGTCTCCCTAAAAAATATTTTAATAATATTTAGTTAGTTTACATGAATTAATTGTAGAATATTTGTTCTTTTGAGTCAGTTCTGAGTTCTGGAAGGCCAAAAAAAACAATCTGAGTTCTGGCTTACCAAGGTTAGGGACTTTCTGTTGGAAGATGGTACGTGGAACAGTTGCAAGTGGAAAGAATTCCTACCACAATGGGTGGTTAATATCATCAGTCGGATTGAACCTCCATGTGGGCATGGGGATGATCCTTTCTGTTGGAGAGTTGCTTCAGATGGTAATTTTAGTGTCCGTGCTGCTTACACTTTTTTGTCTGGCCAAAGGGATCGCCATCAGCCGAGCCTGTGGAAGAAAGTGTGGAAGTTGGCTGTACCAGAGAAAGTAAAGATGTTCTTATGGCAGGTTATTCATGAGAGATTACCTACTAACTCACTCAGAGCTAGGAGAGTGTTGCCAGCCAGTGAGGAGTGCCCATTTGAGTGTCACCAACCAGAGACTATTTTGCATATTCTCCGTGATTGTGAGATAGCGAGAGAAGTTTGGTTGCATTTTATTTCTCCTAACTTTCGGTTCAGATTTTTTTGCTCTGATTTGCAGGTATGGCTTAAGGAGAATATGTCAATCCCATTGGGAAAGACTTATTTTCAGCGTTGGCCCTGGATTCGGAACTTCAGTACTATCTGTTGGCTATTATGGAAGAACAGATGTCAGGGTGTAATGGAAGGAGTTCGGCTTCGGGCAAATGAAATCATTCATGGCATTCTGTATCAGCTTATGGAGGTGAAGCACGTGAGCTTCTCCCTTCAGGATGAAGATAATACCAGATGGGAGCCGCCACCGGAAGGATATGTGAGGTTGGATACAGATGGTTCAGTCAACAGCCAGCAGGAGGCGGCGTGTGGAGGAGTGATTCGAGATACCAGGGGTAATTGGGTCCTGGGATTCCAGAGGAAGCTGGGGTTTGTTCCGTCGACAACCGCGGAACTCCTTGCTTTACAGACGGGCCTGCAGATGTGTAAGCAATATGGATTTCGGAAGGTCATCGCTTTCATAGATTCTCTGGAGGTGTATCAACTGATCATACGAGATTGTGGTCTTAGTCATCCGTATAGGACTGTGATTAATGCAGTGAGAGATTTGATTTATTCTGAATGGGATATTGAATTGAGATATGCACCAAGAGAAGCAATTAGGTGTGCGGATTTTTTGGCGCGAGACGCGCAGCATCTACTTCAGAGTATGGTAGTTTTACCTGTTCCTCCGTCGGGATGTATTTCCACTATTAGGGAAGATCTTAGTCCTACTTTTTGATGTTTATGTCGTCTTGTAACTTCTAATACCCAAGTTAGCTTGGCCACCTTTTAATCCAAAAAAAAAAAAAAAAAGTTTACTTTACTTGATCTTTTTGGATTAAACTAATATTCAACTTAATTAAATAATTAAATAGGACTTGTAGAACAAGCCCGAGAGCCTTGCCTGGCTTTTGGAGCAAGTCAATGACTCAAGGTGGCTTATAAAACAAACCAAAACGTACGTGTCTGTACTTTTTAAAATTCTGACAATAAAAAAGTAGAGAGAGCGTCGGCAAAAACTAGTTGTGAATGTGCTTCCCTCTATATTTCTCAAATAGTTTGACTGAATTAGTGGGTGCGTTAAAACTTAATTAAGGGAAAACTAACTTTGAGGTATCTATAGTTTTCTTATGTGTTTTTTCTTTCCTTTTATCAAATCTTTTAATTTTACTCATTTGCACAATTAGCTTCTATAGAGGGCTAACAATTCTAATAGTGAAATGTTATAGGTGCAAACGGCATACGAGTAACGTAATAAAAGTCTGCATTGATACTTGGATATTGTGTTATTTGGAATAGTTTATTTTTGGGCAATAAGTGCTTATAAATCGTGATTCACGATATACGAGGTAAGTATGTGAGAGGAGTTTTATCCCGACTTGCGTAATAAGGACTTATTATCAAACAATAAGTGATCCCAAACACACTTATTATGTGGATACTCAGGGAATCAATTGGGTACGTCCAAAATTCTTATAATATTACAATGTTAAACTTAAAATATTTAATAAGGAGAAAAAAACACCAATGCCAAATTAAAAATTGAAAGAAACTATAGATACCTTAAACAAATGATTTTCCCTTTCAAATTAATTTTAAAATCACATCTTTCAATTTTCTCATAAGTGCTGTGTTGCCATTAGTTAGAGATTTTTTTTTTCTTTTATTTTTTTTTAAAAAGTTAAGTTTTCTCTATCAGTGTCAATTTTGTCATTCTCCCTATCAACAATTCTATGAATTTTTTCTGTTGTATTTTTTTTATAATTAACAAAATGCATTAAAAAAAAGGGATCAATTTGCCACAAAGGTAAATGAGTACATCAGTTTATATACCATATCAACAGAATACTCGAGGGACACGAGTCCAAAATGTGATTGATTTTATGCTCTATTGAATATGGAATCATGATCTTAGAAAATACTACCTTTGGCCTTTAAATCCTTAATAGAAGTCCCAAAGGACTAATTTGGGAGATTAAATAAATTACTTAATTTTAACATATATTATATTATCTCTCTAAAATACTTATGTGTATCATTAGATTATATATCAACTTATAAATGAGGCAACCAACAAGTTGCGGTTGATGTGGTAAGCGGCCTCACTCTTAAAAGGAGAAAAACACAAATTTGAATCCCGGTAAGCATACTTGTTGGAAGGAACGAAAACCCTTTGCCCTCTAAACCTCGAAAGAGGAAACCCTTAACTAGGTTAAAAAGAACTTATAAATAAGATAAATTAATTTTAAAAAATTGATAAATAAAAAATTTTTAAAATAATTTTAAAATCTCTGTAAATTAATCAACTGCCCTTATATCAACCCTTATATTAACAACAGGAGGTAGTACAAAAGACTTTAACCCAAATAAACAGTATCTTGATCAATGACATTTGACATCTGAGTAAGCAAGAATTTGGGGGGGGGGGGTCAAAAGTAGGCAAGAATTGCTTCTTGAGGAAGAAAATCTTTTAACATTTCCTTTGCTGAAGTTAAGAAGAGAGGAGAATTAATAACTATGGGCTTAATAATTGAATGCAAGAAATGTTACGTGTTTATTTTGGATAGTTTATTTTTTATTTATAAGTACTCATAAATCATGATTTACGATATACGAGATAAGTATGTGAAAAAAATTTTATCTCGACTTACGTAATAAGCACTTATTATCAAAAAAAAAATAAACTATCCCAAATTTCCCTGTAGTAAATCATCTTTATGCAATTGCATTAAAGTCTCCTTTTCAGCCGGTGTTTGAAATTTTTAGAGGAAGAAAAATCAGATTTAATAGTAGTGTGTGTTTGGGATAGCGGTAGGAAAAATGACTTATTGTGATTCTGACTTATTAAAAATGACTTAAAAAAAAGTCAATTTTTGATTCGTGATTTATGTTTGGATGAGTGATTGAATAAGTGATTTTTCATAAGTTAAAACATGTTTGGATGAGCGATTGAATAAGTGATTTTTCATAAGTCAAAACGTGTTTGGATTAGCGATTGTATAAGTGTGTTTTTAAAAATAAAAATTTGAAGGGTATTTGTATATTCTTTAAATTTTAGATAGATCATATATGCGATATTCAATATGTGTGTATATAATATATATATTATATTATTATATTGGCAGAGAGATGGAAATCGTTGATAAGAGCTGATAAGAAATTCAAATGCAAAAGAAAATTCGTGGGTCCCACTTGGCAGAAGAAAAACGCACAGCAAAAAGCTACACATTCAGGCTTATTAAAACGGGGCTTCATTCGGGCTTTTTTTTTTTTTTCAAAAACGCTGAACCAAACATGATGAAAACGTGTTACATTTAGATTTGGGCTTTTTGTTAATAAAACGGGCTTATTTGCTCAAAAAAGTGATCTCAAACACTCTCGTAGTACATAAATAGCGAAACCATATTGCTTTTGAGAAAGGACAAGTAATATGTAGAGCTGGGAATCAGCGCCGGCCCGGCCCTATAGGGCCGGCCCTTGACGGGCCAGGGCCTAACAGGGCCGGCCCTAAAGGGCTCGGGGTCAGAAAAATTGCAGTTTTTCAAAGCCCCGCCCGAGAGCATGCGGGCCAGGGTCGGCCCGCAGGGCCGGGAAGTCTTTTTCACAATATTTAACTATTTTTCCTGCGTATTTTCTTTCAGAGAGATATACAAAGTTCTAATTTAACACATAAAAGTTGTCAACATGAAAGTTTAAACACGTCTCGCGCAACAAACAAACACAGTTACTAATGCATGATTAAAGGTAAAATCATGTCCATAAATAACTCACATAAAGGCCAAAGCATAAGGCAAGAAACTAAACACTCTAACCTCTAAGCAACATTAGTATGACGACGGGCTCGGCCCGATTTTCCTACTCTAGTAGTCAATAAAATAAACGACACAAGATATAAATTAAACAATCACAAGAAAATAAATCAAAAAATACAAAATTGGTAAGAATATTTATGAAATAAGAAATATTTTTTTATAAGTTTTTAATTTTTAGGATTATTGATACAAGATATTCTTATGAAACATCATTAACAAAATATAAAAAAGCAATAATAATATTATCATATAAATAATTTTAAAAAATAACAAAAACATACAGGGCCTAAAGGCCCGGCCCGTGGTCCTACAGGGCCGGCCCTTTTAGGCTCTCGGCCCTACAGGGCTCGTTTTCATTTTTTAGGTAAAAATCTGAGGCCCGACCTTTATAAATTCAGGGCCTAAACGGGCCGACCCGTTTTCCCGACTCTAGTAATATGGTGTTTCAAATTTTCCAAATCAGAACAAACAAAAAGACAATGACCTGTACTATTGGAATGATGTTGCAAAAGGACATCAGAAGAAGGGATTGCTTTATTCAATAATTTGCTGATAAGCAATAAATCTTTTATTGGAAAGAAGATTGACCAGAGAAACTTCCAAAATAAGTCTTGAAGAGATGTTGCAGAAATTTGTCTATATAATTTAAAACCTTCTTTCGAAGTAGCTTTATTCCAATGAACTTGTCAATGAGTATTGGTGAAGGAAAGAGGTGTAATGAGAATTAGAGTCAGCAATTTACTGGTATGGCTGACAAATTCGGATTAGGTTTTAATACCATCCAACTCTATTGAATTTAAATCAATTAGCTAGCAAATTTAAAACATGAAATAAGCAAGTGATCAATTGTTATGTATGTGGTACTCCTCCGGTCCTTAATGTAGGACATAATTAGGAAGTTAGTAATGGTTCTAAATGTAAAAACTATTTTATCCATTTTTTCTAAATTAACTCTATTGATATCTCTTCAATAATAATTAAGTAGGATATAGAAGTAGAGCATTAAAGAAGATGATTAAGGTATTTTAGAGGAAAAAAACGTATTATATTAATTAATTTAACTAACATCCTTAATCTACTCAAATTTATTTATTAGGTCTTACGTTAAGGATTAGAGAAGTATATTTTGTTTAATTTATTTAGGAAGATTCAAGGAAAAGTCATTTATTAGAAATTTTATTGGTGAGCATAATATGATAAATTTTTATACACACAAAACACTAGTACTTTGTCAATTTTGTATGCACATAGTACCGATTTTCTAATTCAAGTTCATCCCACCAATAATGGATAAAAAAAAAGTTCATCCCGCCAATAAACTTTTTAGGAAAAAATATGGTTACCAAAAGATCTAGTAAGAAATGGAAATGACAAAGAGGTGATTGGGAAGGAATATAGGTTTTTGATGTTTAGGAGAAAAGATCAAAGTGCCCAAATTATTAATTGTTATTCTGAATTTGTCATTGCCTATACTCAAGTTGTCAACGACGCTTGATAATCAAGCGCCGTTGACAAGTTGAGTATGGCAATTAGCAACTATCCCTATTAGACGTTGTTACCAACTTGAGTATAGGCAATTAATAACTTGGGTATAGAGATTGACAACTTGAGCTCTTCAAGTTGTTAATCTCTATACTTAAGTTGCTAATTGTTATACTTAAATTGTCATTGCTTATAGGAAAGTTGCTAATTGTTATAATCAAGTTATCATTATCAATACTTAAGTTGTCAACAATGCTTGTAAGGTATCGTTGATAAGTATAGGCAATGACAACTTCAAAATAGAAATTGACAACTTATTAAACCTCTCTCCGACTTGACCTATCCTCCCTTGTCGGTGTCCACCACTACCACAACCTCCATTGCTTGCTGCTTCCCCCTCCAGCATCCCCTTCTATCTCATCTTCTCCCTTCCTCGATGGCTACCATCAGTGCCACAAAACACAAATAAAAGCCCAGCCATAACCATAAATCACAACCATCATTATTTTTTTGGGTTCAATTTTGGCTTGTAGTGGTTGATCTTGGCACTCCCTACACTGTTCATCCGTATTGACACAGGACTGAAACAGATTTTTGGAATTCATAGCACTGAAACGGGATTTGTCAATTTCGGCAGTATTTTATAGGGATTTCCCTTTAACATATATTACATTATCTCTCTAAAATATTTATGTGTATCATTAGATTATATATCAACTTATAAATGAGGCAACCAGCAAGTTGTTGGTTGATGTGGTAAGCGGCCTCACTTCTAAAAGGAGAAAAACAAAAATTTGAATCCCGGTAAGTATACTTGTTGGAAGAAGCAAAAACCCTTTGCTCTCTAAACTTCAAAAGAGGAAACCGAAACTAGGTTAAAAAAAACTTATAAATGTGACAAATTAGTTTTAAGAAAAATGATAAACATAAAAACTTTAAAGTAATTTTAAAATCTCCCTAAATTAATCAACTGCCCCTTATATTAACCTTTATATTAACAACAGGAGGAGGTAGTACAAAAGACTTTAACCCAAATAAACAGTATCTTGATCAATGACATTTGACATCTGAGTAGGCAAGAATTTTTTTCTTTGGGGGGACTGAAGAGTAGGCAAGAATTGCTTCTTGAGGAAGGAAATCTTTTAACATTTCCTTTGCTGAAGCTTAGAAGAGAGGAGAATTAATAACTATGGGCTTAATAATTGAATGCAAGAGATGTAGTAAATCATCTTTATGCAATTGCATTAAAGTCTCCTTTTCATCTAGTGTTAGAAATTTTGGGAGGAAGAAAAATCAAATTTAATAGTAGTACATAAATAGCGAAACCATATTGCTCTTAAGAAAGGACAAGTAATATGGTGTTTCAAATTTTCCAAATCAGAACAAACAAAAAGACAATGACCTGTACTATTGGAATGATTTTGCAAAAGGATATCAGAAGAAGGGATTGCTTTATTCAATAATTTGCTGATAAGCAATAAATCTTTTATTGGAAAAAAGATTGACCAGAGAAACTTCCAAAATAAGTCTTGAAGAGATGTTGCAGAAATTTGTCTATATAATTTAAAACCTTCTTTCGAAGTAGCTTTATTCCAATGAACTTGCCAATGAGTATTGGTGAAGGAAAGAGGTGTAATGAGTCTACTTGGATGGGAGTAAAAGTAGGGAAGAGACAAAATGAAGAGAAGAGAAAAGCAGGGAGAAAACATTATCACTCTCCCTGTTTGGTTGAGTGGGAGAAAACTGAAAGGAAAGAAAATGAATAAATATTTGATGACTAAAATACCCTTATCCCTATATTAAAATAATCATATTTAAAATTAAATTAAGTATTACAATGACAAAATCATTTTAATACTAACATCATCAAATTATTTAAAATAATAAAGATATATTTAAAAACCAAATAATTTAACAAAAATGTTTTTTAAGGTAAAAAATAAAAAGTGGATAATTTTTTCAAATTAAATATAAGAAAAGAAGATAAATAAATTATACATTATTAATAACTGATTAAAAATATAATATAAAAAATAAAAGAATTAAAATTTAATATAAAAAATGAAAAACATTTTTTAAAAAATAAATATACATAAATTAATAAAACAAATTTTTAAATACTACTATTTATTTATTTTTTAAAGATGCGTACGGTAGGAAAATTATTTTTCTTGAGGTTTTAATCATTTATGCATAAAAGAAAAAGTACGCGTTTTGTTTTGTGTGGCAAAGCGTTGTCAGTGACAATATGTGTATGGTAAAAGTGTGAACGATCATGAGGGCAGTTTGGGGAGCAATTTTTCTCATGAAATCTCTCCACTTGTGGAGAGAAGTTTTGGGAGGAAAATGCGGTGGGCCCCACACCCTATTTTCTTTCCTACTTTTCCTTTCCCTCCTGTTTTATTTCTTATCCAAATAGGGAAAAACTCCCTTCCTCCTATATTTTCCATTCCACTTTTCTTTCCTATCTCATTTTCTCTCAATCCAAGCAAAGCCTCAGAGTCAGCAATTTACTGGTATGGCTGACTAATTCGGATTAGGTATTAATACCATCATCCAACTCTATTGAATTAAATCAATTAACTAGTAAATTTAAATCATGAAACAAGCAAGTGATCAATTGTTATGTATATGGTACTCCTCCTCCGGTCCTTATGTATTAATACCATCATCCAACTCTATTGAATTAGGGAGTTGGTGATGGTTCTTAAATGTAAAAATTAATTTATATTTTTATCTATTTTTTTAAAATTAACTCTATTGATATTTCTTTATCAATAATTAAGTAGGATATAAAAGTAGAGCATTAAGAAATATGATTAGGATATTTTAAAGGGGAAAAACATATTATATTAATTAATTTAACTAACATCCTTAATTTACTTAAATTTATTTATTAGGTCTTACGTTAAGAATCAAAGAAGTATATTTTGTTTAATTTATTTAGGAAGAATCAGGGAAAAGTCGTTCATTAGAAATTTTATTGGTAAGAATAACATGATAAATTTTTATACACACAAAACACCAGTACTTTGCAAATTTTGTACGCATAGAGCATTAGAGTATCGATTTTCATTCAAGTTCATCCTACCAATAATGGATCAAAAAAAAAAAAATTTCTCCCACCAATAAAATTTTTAGGGAAAAATATAGTTATATCATTTGAATTTACAAAACCCCAAAAGATCTGATAAGAAATGGAAATGGCAAAGAGGTGATTGGGAAGGAATATGGGTTTTTGATGTTTAGGAGAAAAGACCAAAATGCCCAAATTGTTAATTGCTATTTTGAACTTGTCATTGTCTATACTCAAGTTGCCAACGACGCCCGATAATCAGGCGTCATTGACAAGTTGAGTATAGCAATTAGCAACTATCCCTATTTGGCGTCAGTAACAATTTGAGTATAGACAATTAACAACTTGGGTATAGAGATTGACAACTTGAGCTCTCCAAGTTGTTAATATCTATACTTAAGTTACTAATTGTTATACTCAAGTTGTCATTGCATATGAGAAAGTTACTAATTGTTATACTCAAGTTATCATTATCGATACTTAAGTTGTCAACGATGCCTTATAGACATCGTTGACAAATATAGGCAATGACAATTTCAAAATAGAGATTGACAACTTAAGCCTCTCATCGACTTGATCTATCCTCCCTCGCCGGCATCCACCTCTACCACCACCTCCATTGCTTGCTGCCTCCCCCTCCGGCATCCCCTTCTATCTCATCTTCTCCCTTCCTTGATGGCTACCATCTGCGCAACAAAACACAAACAAAAGCCCAGTCACAACCATAAATCAAAACCATCATTATTTCTAATCTAAAACCAAGAAACCGAACCCATGCTAAAATCGAACCATTGCAAGCCAAGATCAACCACTACAAGCCAAAATTGAACCCAAAAAAATAAGAAAGAAATCAAACCCACTAGAAAGAAAGTAGCCAAAATTCATTTTTCAAAAGAAAAATCAAAGAACTTGCAATAGTTAGACTAGATCAGACTTCAAACTCACGACAAAAGCTAGATCAAACTTTGAACTTGCGATGGAAGTTAGATCGGACTTTGAATGGCTGTAGAATGTCGGATGCGGAGGCAGTGAGCAGTGGAGGTGGGTGGCGAAGGTGGTCGCAGGCGGGGAGGAAATAGAGAGAGAGAGAGAGAGAGGAGAGAGGAGATATAGTGAGAAATAGAGAAGAGGGCATTTAAGTGTGTGTTCAGGTGTTCACTAAAAAAGCACTTTTTTGCTCAAACCTTGGTTTTGTGCTCTTTGCTGTCGAACACCCATCAAAAAATCATAATCTTGTTTTTTTATTCAAACCATGGTCTCAGCCCAAAACCATGGTTTTGTCCATAAGCTAATTTTTTTTGCTTTTCTTGCTATGTGGGTCCCACGCCATAGACACTCTCTCTGCTTTTTTTTTTTTTTTTTTTTTTTTTAAATTTCAGCGTTTTTCTCAATCTCGTCCGTCACTTTGTTTTTTTTTTAAATTTTAATACTCCCTCTTATCTTTAATATAAGACCTATTTATCTAATTTAATTATATTAGAAAAAATAATTAACTTAATTAACATTACATATAGGCAAATTTATTTCATTTTTGGTATTAATTATAAAATTTAATGTTAAATAATGGGTTAAGATGCATCATTTTTAATACCGTTAGGGGTTTTCTTCTCTTACAATTTAACATCGTTAGGTAAAATTTAACGGTTTTGTTAAATTTACATCCTTTTTAATTATTCATTATTATTTTCCATCTTTCAAAACTCATTTGTACCAGACACTCCTCAGGAAAAACTTGGCTGTTAAATTTGGATCTTAACCTTAAATAATACATAAAATATAATCTTATTCTTTATATGTAATTATTACAAAAGTTAACGTCCTTTTTAATAATTTGACCATAAAAAAAAGCTATTCTGATCACAACATCCAAACACTCTTATTTTATCAAAATCACATTTTTCCCATAATCTATTCTCCTATAATCTATTCTCCAAAAACTATTCTCTCCAGAATCTATTCTCCAAAAGCTAATAAAAACACACCATAAGTCTTTTTTCTCAAACTTTGATATTCCAGGTTCCTACCAAAATACTTATTTATCTTTTTGCTAATTTAATAGACATTTTGCGGTTTTTTAATTTTAAATAGTATTTATATGTCTTTTTCCCAATTTTTAACGAGAAAGTTTTCCTTGATTTTCTCATTTATTTACTGTACGCATAAGTTCACACCACTAGCTACAAAAGGAAATGAAACTTTTTCCTTTTACATTCTTGTGATGAATCCATGTATAAACAATATAAATGAAATCAAGGGATTGCTTCACTATGAACTTGAATACTCTGCCCAAAAAGAAAATTCAAACATAAGCATCTAAAAACTCATCTAAATCTCCAGTTTTTGCTTCAAGTCTTCCAATATTCCTACTAGCATCCTTCCATCCCTCAATTTTTCTGTGCTTCAACTTCCTTCCAACACTTACAGTCACCAAAGGCAATCCCTTGCATTTTCCCACAATCTCCTCTGCAACAATCTTGAAATCAGAATCATTATCAACAATCTCACCTGTCACACTTCTAAACAGCCTCCATGATTCTTCTTCAGATAGAGCCTTAATCTCCACCTTCTTCACTCCTTCATCCTCCATAGATTTCCACAAGTCTTCATTCTCAGTAACCATCATTATCTTCAATCCCTTATTATCTGAGGGAATTCCTATGGCTTCCAAATCAAGCTTTTCCCTCACATCATCAAAGATTATCAATATCTTCTTCTCAATCTTCAGTCTCAAATACAAACGACGAGCTCTTCCAGATTCACTCTCTTCCTGAATTTTCAGTCCCAACATGTCTGCAATTTGGTTTCGGATATTTCTAATGTCACTGGTGCTGGACTTAGGATCAGCAACAACCATCACAACTTCATCAAACAAGTTCTTCGCCTTCACTCTTCTTCCCACTTCTTTTGCCAATTCAGTCTTCCCAATCCCTCTGATTCCGTGAAGAACAACCGTGTTACACTCATCTTCCTCTAAAGCATTCAGAATCTGATCTGTAGGTTCGATTCTCGAGTCAAAGGCAATGAAATTTCTGGAGGATGAGTACTCTATGCCTGGAAGAGGAGCTGGGCGAGAAATCCGATCGAAATTCCCAGCTTGTTCTTGAAGCTCAGCGATGGATCTCACCTTCTTCGTCGATTTTCTGCTGATACGGTAGCGATTAACGCAATTAGGGCAAAATCCACCGAAACAACTCTTGCTAGTCTTGCTCTGTTCTTCGATCTTCACAACTTGATCGATGATCTGATCCACATTCGCCAGCCACTGTTGAACTTGGGGATCGATGAGATCTCCTCTGATTTTGGCTCGTTGAACTTGTTGATTCACATGAAGCTGCAGAGTTTTGAGCCTCTCTACTTGCTCACTGAGATTTCTGACATTTCTAGTGAAATCGAAGAGGTAATCAAACTGACGAAGGATCGGATGTACTGGGTATTCAGCGATCTTCGCTGCAATAGAGATCAGAATGCTGGTCATTGTGGGTGAGATTGAACTTGGATGATTGATAATTTGTAAGAACAGATTCCATTTTGGCGAATAATATAAGCACTGAATCGAACATCGAAATCGCGTCATGCTGGGTTCAAGTTTCCTGGAAAGTTAATTGAAAATGTCAAGAAAGAGGGAGAAACCGTGTCTTGGTCTTTACTTCCCGGAAAATTCTTTTCCTGTTTTGCACTAGGACTTGGCGGGATTTATCCTTTCGTTGGTAGGAAAGTCGATGAAATTTGGAAAATAAACTTTTTTCTTAACTAGTACTTCCTGATGTCTTAATTATAAGATAAAATTGATTTTTTTTGGAGAAACTAAGGAAGCCAATTAAATTAATTTAGAGTATTTATATTTATATTTTTTTCTCCAAACTAATTAATTTGACTAATAAACTAATATATAATCTAACGATACTAAAAATATAAACACTCTAAAGTAATTTAATTGGCTTCCTTAATTTCTCCAAAAAAGTCAACTTTGTTTTATAAGTAGGACCGGAGGGAGTATTTGTTATTTCTTTGTTAGATTAATACCTTGGTATGGAATCTATTTTTCTCGCACAATGTAGCATTTAGGGAAAATTCTAAAAAACTATATTGGAAATTGTAAAAAGACAATTCAGTAAATTGAATATGGGAAAGGATAATTCAGGCGAGTGTCAGACGGGCAGAGGAATTTGTGATTTTGAAATCTTGGCCAAATAACGACAATGTCCTTCAACCCTCAGTCGGAATAACAATATAGGAGTTGTTAATGACGAATTCGAAGTTGTTAGTGGCGAAATAGGTGTTGTTATTGGCCCTGAAACTTGTTAATTGTGAAAGAAGAAATTGGAGTTGTTAATTTCGAACTCAGAGTTGTTAATTAAGAGATAGGTGTTGTTATTGGCTTTGAAACTTATTAATTGTAAAAGAAGAATTGAAGTTGTTAATGTCGAATTCAGAGTTGTTAATTACGAGGATCATGTTGTTATTTCTGAAGTAGGGGGATGGAGGGCTGAAGGGCATTTTCGTCATTTAGTCGAGATTTCAAAATCCCAGATTCCTCTGCCCGTTTGACGCTTGTCTGATCTGTCCTTTCCCATTTTCAATGCACTAAATTGTCCTTTTGATATTTCTAATGTAGTTTTTTAGAATTTTCCCTAGAATTTATGTTTCCAGGTTGTTTTTTCATTTTGGATATATTTTGTTATATTGTTGTTCTTAGTCTTCTTGTTTATGTGTTTAATTCATGTGATACCTATTTTTCACAAATTGAAACTGAATTAATGTAACATGATGATTTATGTTGGGATAAATAAGTCAGTTTGGCAAAAATTTATTTAAATGATATATTAAAAAATCAATTTCAAATTATTCAAATGTATAGATAAGTTAAGAACTAACGGTTAGAAAAAGTTGTTTTAATTTTAAGTAGCTTTTGAATAAAAAAAATAGTTGTCTTCAAAGTTATGTTAGACATTTTTTCCACATCTAACTAGCTTTTTATCATCCCAACCGACTTCTAACTTCTAAGACTTTCTAATAGTATTCTTAAGACATTTTCTCTATTTCTTAACCTCCCAAAAAATTCCAAAATTAAATAGATCTTACATTAATTAAGAACTAGAGGAGTATATATTTTGCACTTGTGACACGTTTACTTTGCATTTGGTGTAAGGAAATACTCATTATGTATAGCTAATTCTTTGGCTTAGATTATTGTAATTTGGTTATAGATTAGTGGATGATAATTTCTATTTTTAGTTAATTTAATGTTATGTTTGTTGATTCAATTGTTTGCCTATTTATTCTAAAGTATGAGGAATCTAATTGGGGCACATTTTGGTGTTTTTATGGGCAAGATAAAGAAGGGCATATTTGTCGTGCTCCCGTGCTTATAGAGATAGGCCGCAGTAAATCAAGAGTTAGGTGACCTGCTTTTGGATTGTGCGTAAGCCCAACACCTTTCCTAAACATTTGTTACCAAAAAAAAAAAAAAAAAGAGCCAATGAATTAAAAATCTATACTACTTGCTGGATAACTTGATTTTTTTGCTGGAAAAGAATATCTGCTAGCTCTAGATAGTTAATAGTCTTGTACTTAGTTAAGTTCAATAAATTAATCGTCTAAGAAAATATGTGTTAGCACTTAACATAATTGAAATGCTCTCAGTGGATTGAAAGACGCTAACAGGTCATCATGAGATTTACATGAGAAAATATGGCTTTACTTGTGATAAGAGGAGGAATTAGACAATACAAGTAACTGAGGCTATATTAATACTCCAAGCCACGATTCAATGTAAAGTCACCATATTCTTTTTTTTTTTTTTATAAGAGACAATTTTTATTAATAACTAGATAAAATGATGCTTATAAAAAAGGCTTCATCCACTAACTTATGCAGCGATAAAGCCTAACAGCAGAAAGTAACAAAGAAAACAAGTACAAAGTAAATAATAATAATAATAATAATAATAATAATAATAAAAAAATCACGATATTCATCGCTAATATTAAAAGTAGGTTTAGTTTGATTTCTTTGTTTTTTTTGTTGGTAAAACGGGTAAGGCCAATCAAGCTTTATTCATCAACAATTTCTCTTGGGAAAGTAACTCCCATAACATCAGCCAACACAAGATCTTGGATTGAATCCTAAGGATGATCTAATATTACACAATTAAAATCCATCTGCAACCCGGTTTCCTTCACAATATGTATGCTGCAAGGTGATTTCAAGATCTGAAGTTAGCCCCTTTGTAATTAGTTCCATCATGAGCCCATTGCATTCTTCCTTTTCCATAGCAGCAGTTAAACTTGTTATCACAGCTTGAGTCCCCCTCCACTACTATTCTTATCAATTCCATCTCTTTTACCATCCTTAAACCACATAAAACTCTCCATAGTTCTGCATTATATGCACTACATGTTCCAATTCTATTTATAAATCCCACAACCCACTCACCTCTTTCATTTCTCAACACACTGCCGCATCCCACCAGTCTAGATTTGGGGATGTGGGGGAGTTTTTTAATCATTTGAAAATAATGTGTAGGGCCCACTAACTCAAAAAGTAACCACCGTTTGTACAAGATGATGGAGGTGGCATTTTTGCCCCATTTTTAAAAGTTTATCGGCAATTTTGTATCTAAGAAAAGTATTTGGTGCTGGATGCACATGTGAGAAAAGTACATTAGCATTTTTGCCCCTTAATCCTATAATGAAAAATCTAAGCTGAAGGCATATTATTACTATATATAAAAAATGCGCTCCTCATATTTTCTCAATTATAAGCTTGTCGCACTAGAAACAAGTGGTGCTACATATGTTAATAACCAATATTTAGCCATCATTCTATCATAATCATCATCATCTTTAAATACATTCTAATTATTCATACTTCAACTATCAACAATCTATCATCTATAATGTCAAGAATATAATTATTTACTTGTCATCAATAACAATGCCCATGCATCCCACGAGATTTAATGTTTGTTTGGATTAGAGGTAGAAATTATTTTTCTAACATGATTTAAGGTATACGAGGTAAATTTGTAAGAGGAATTTTATTTCGACTTGCATGAACGTGTTTCCTGAACGCTAACCCAAACAGGCCCTTAATTTAGTTGTAAAATGAATTTTAAAAAGTTGGATATTTATAAATAATATATTACTATGCTTAATATAACAGCTAACTGGGGATTGGATTACCTCAATCCATTTTGTCTCTCAAATTTGTAATTTTTTCCAAAGTATTCTTACTCATCAATATATAATAAAATTCGATTCCCTTATGTAGAGAGGCCAAATACATGTTCATAAGCCACAACCGTGAACCTCAGGCTCCGTGTGAGCCCAAACTATTTCTCTAGGTTGTGGAACCTGGACTGGACCGGCTGGTCCGGCCCGAAAACCAGTGAATTGACCGGTCCGGTCCGGGTTCCTATTTAATTTTTTTAATTTTCCTTTAGAATTTCATATTAATAAGCCTAAAATTTTCAATTTCTCACTGGTTTGGCCTCGGTTTAGCTTCGGTTTGGTCCCGATCTGACCCATTGACCCTTAACCCAGTACCTCGATTGGTTCAATATCTGATCTGGGTTTTAATACCTTGCTATTTCTAAAAAAACTAATGCAATGTCATCGAAAATGAGAAAGACATGGCAAATTTTTTACACAACCATTTTGAAGGAAATAGTAAGAACATCACATACTGTGGTCGCAAAAGCACTCTGATGCTCAAAATTTTTACATTTTACAATGACTCCAATTTATATGGGCCAACCTTCATCCAAACGATAAACATGGGAAACCTTCCTAAATCTCTCTTGTGTGAACTCAGTGAGCAAGTTTCAGGTTTTCGCATAGCAGTTCGTGTTGATCGTTTTTTCACCAAGGAGATCATTCGTGAACCATTTTCAAAGGAAGTAGTTGCAGTTGATTATGTTGTATACGATTAGATGGTAAGCTTTTATCGTCACTACTAACTGACAACGTTTTTTGTATTTTCCTTTTAACCAGTAATTGTAACCCTGAGCTGACTTCTAGTTGAACCAAACAGGGTACTCGTATGCTTGCTGCCGTGCACAGTTTTGAAGCAAGTTCTTTGGTAATGAGAAGACTCTGCATGACCAGATGTTACAACATATTTGAAGCTTTCCCAGTTATGGAAATCGTTTGAAGGTATAAAATCATTATCTTCTGTTTTTGAACGATAGATTATGATGATATAACTTCTATTACAATGACATAACTTGTATATGGGCCAACAGATTTTTCGTTTTGAAGGAAGAACTCTGGTGCATATGTTGAAATCTTTTTGAACGTCAATGAACTCATCTTCTTCAAGATGCTAAAAAGGTTTGTACTCTTCATCCATTATTCCCTTCATTTATGTTCTCTACCTTTCTTCCTTTCTCTTTTTGAACCACAGATGTATGGCTTCGATTCCTTTTTATTATTCATTCTATTTTGGTGCTGGGAAAGCTTTGTGAGGCCTGTATTCAACTTATTTGGAGTGAAAATTCACTCTTAAAGATTTTAGGATTTGGGTTATGCTATTTTTACTATTTCCATTGTAAATTTGCAAATTTGTATAAAGAGTATTGGAAAGTCGTGAGCTTTTTTTTAGAAAGGCAATTGTAAACTAATACTGAGTTTTGTTGCTGGCTAAAACTTTGTTTTCCTTTCTTTTTTTAGTTGTTTAGAGTTTGCTTATTATCCTTAATTGTTTTCATTATATTCATTTTCTAACTTTCTTAAACAACTATATTTTCTCTCCAAGTCTGTGGGTGCAAGTGTTGAGTGTTGAAGGCCTTCCACTTAGCACTTTCCTTCTATACTGATATAACATGGGGTAGTTTTTACAACATTAACCAATAAGATTCCATTATTGAGAGTTGGAAAGGTGGTATAAAGAGTATTAGAAAGTAGTGAGCTTTTATTTGGAAAGGCATATGAGTGAAAAACTACCCCAATTCCATATATTTTTGACACATTCTTATCTCTCCCAACCCTACTAAGCCTGTCACGTAAGCGTAGTCATGAAGGACCAAGGAATAGCTTGCAGGCACTCATCTCTGATGATATCTTGTGGTATTGCACTCATAACATTACTACATATACTTTCCTTAGCAAAAATATGTGAATGGAGTGGAGAAGAGTTCATATATTCGGATGACAATACATCTTCCCATCACAATTGAAAGGAATATGGTAGACAAACTCAAGTATGAAAATGTCATAATCTACCTGACTCTTATTAACTATATATATAGAAAGAGTAATATTGATAAAATAGAATGCTTGTATGTCTAAAATAACATAATCATATACGTGATCCTCTCCTAGAACCATATACTCAATCCACATACTGTCATTTTTATTGCAAGTAATCTTATGATGTAGATGGATAGCATGACTCATGAATAGTATTTATATAGATGCATCTACATATAGATGTAGAGGCAAAACATCACTTATGAACTGCTCAACTAACAGGTTATTCTTCCTCACCTTTGCTGTCATATCCTTCTTATTGTTTCCTGTTCATCACAACATCTTCATGTCACTTCCTTCTCATTTAATGTGGGCACACTTTTTGGTCCACCATTTCTATGTCTCCTCCCACACTTTTTCAAAACTCACCTACCTTCCTACTATTTCACTTACTGTTCCCTTTTAAATTGTTCTCATTTTATCTTACCGATAGGCAATTTTTTCAAAACTTTTTAGTCTAACCGAAGCATATATAAGATGAAACATATTGCACAACTGGGAAGGCAAAGCAAATATCACTCATCCTCTTAAACATCATGCCAACTGTAGTTATGAAATATCTAGCCCTTGACAAACTTATGACCATAAAATGTGGAAATGATGACAGCACTTAGCAAAAGCTTAATGTCTGATTGGGGAAAAAACCTATTGCCACAAAAAAAAACATCAATATATGATTTTGGGCCAAAAGGCATAGCAATAAATGAGATTTTCTTTGTCAAAAAAAAAAGAGAGATTTTCTTAATGACTAGCTAATTGTTTTTAATAGTAAGAAAGTTTACCTCTCTAGGGT
Organism: Inga laurina; assembly: GCA_963855925.1. Classification (NCBI taxonomy): domain Eukaryota; kingdom Viridiplantae; phylum Streptophyta; class Magnoliopsida; order Fabales; family Fabaceae; genus Inga; species Inga laurina. The sequence continues at coordinate 27,067,704 of OY979704.1, forward strand.
GTTTGGTTTTTGGGGGTGATTTTACTTTTAGTAGGTGTTTTATTTCACTTTGCGTTTACTACATATATTGGTAGTGTTATGCAAGTTTGTCAAATTTAAAAGTAACTAATTTGCCTCTTTTACCATAATTCTTGACACTGCTGTGTTATTCCAAGAAATAATTAATTTCCTTATTTACATTCAATGTATTATTGTTAAGAATTATCAAACATGCTCCTTCTTTACTCAAAATGATTATCTGGTTGTCTTCTACAGACTATTTTGACTTATAAAAATTTAACGAAACTCAATGAGACCCTTTACACATTTTTCAAAGAACAATTACACACACACATTAAATAATTTAAAGATTGTTTAGTGAGTCAACAGAAAAACTTGTGAATGATTAAATTCATGGTAAATTACTGGACTTGGAGGCCAAGCTTAGCGTTAACATATCAGGTTGGGTATAGCATTTAATAATATGATGCTATGCTTGGAATTTCAGTAAGTTAAAGAAAATAATAATTTGTATGTATACCTTTTGGGAGCATCGATGTCGCTAAGGCATCTCAGTCATGTTTAATGCATCATTAGAGAGTTGGTAAACCGCTCAACAATCAGACACTATGCCTTCCTGAAACCCCTGATTTAATACCTCCCAGTAGTGTGAGGTACATAGGTTGCATGCTTTTTACTTTTCAAAATTTATTCATAAGTAATCAACCAATGATATGTCGTTTACCTAAAATCAAAATACATAATAACCTTTTTACTTTTCAAAACATTAATCTGCCCTTATTAATTTCACTTGCAGTTACATTTCGAGGTAGTAGATGCTAAAGGAAGGACATATGGTCCTAGCAAGAACAACAACCATCAAAAGGATTGCATACATAAAATTTCCATCATGTATATGCTACTTAACATCATGCCAAAGAAGTTTGCCATTTTATCATAAAAACACTCACTACTCTTTAAGCAAGGACAACTGTAGTTCTACTTTTCCCTCTTCTAATGGTCAGTACCATAATCCACTCACCCATGACTACTTTGTTCACTCCTTTATGTCTCATTTAATGCTCAGCATCATTATACATGCTTGATAATATTGCATCTGCTGCTCTAATTTTCTTGTTCCATAGGTCTGCTCTTTCAATACCTAACCATTGCTCCATACTCACTTTAACATCAAAATCATAATCAGCAGCTAGAAGAAGACGATGAAGTAGTGAAGCTACATATCTATATATCTATATGAATGGAAACCATGGTTGATGAACAGTTTTTACCTACTTTCTCTTAGATTCTCTGCTCATCGAAGTCATGTACCACGTTTTTTCATGCACTTAGCAACATATACTGTGATCTCAGTCCTCTCAAATTCAGTGTAGGCATGTCACTTAGCAACACATACTGTGATCTCAGTCCTCTCAAATTCAGTGCAGCCATGCCACTACTTTTTCCCCTTCTTTATATAACTCCCTATTTTACATTGTTGCTTCCCCACCCTTCATGCGCCACCTTCCCTCGTTAAATTATTGCTGTTCATCTTTGCTGTTATATCCTTCTTATTTTTCCTGTCTATCACAACATCTTTATGTACCTACCTTCCATCCCATTTAAGTATGCCACACTTTCCCCTTCACCATTTATATCTCATGAACTCTTCCACTTCCTCTTACCTCACCTTCCCTTGCCTATTCTACTTACTGTTTACTTTTTAAGTCCTTGTCATATCCTCTTTAAGCAAGGACAATTGCTTCCACATTGTTTCACTTAATGCCCTCACCGATGACTACTACTTCCACCGACTAACTTAGTATCATGTCCTTCCATTCAATATGCATGCGTCTTAGGGTGTATCTGGATTAATTTTTGGAGAGTGGCTTTTGGAGAAAAATGATAAAAGTGATTTTACAAAATAGATTCTAAGTAGCATAGATTCTGAGAAAAAATTGATTTTAATAAAATGATATTGTTTGGGTATTGTGATTAGAATTATTTTTTTCATGGTCAAATTACTAAAGGATAAGGTTATATTTTATGTATTATTTCACATTAAATTTCATAATAAATACTAAAAATGAAATAAATTTGTCTACAAAATTAAAATTATAACATTGGTCAATTATATAATATAAAAAATAGATCAAACACACACACACACATACATACATACATATATATATATTATAATAAATTGTATAATAAAAAAAATTGTCCAACCGCCAAAAAAAGGCATGCAATAAGCTTAAGCTGGAAAGGTCATTACAAGAAGGAAAGAGAAAAAAGGGGAAATGAGGAGAGAAAGAGGAAAAATGTGAAAATACGGAAAAAGAGTGAAAGAGTAAAGAGAAACATGAAAGAGAAAAAAGGGGAAAATGAGGAAAGAGAAAAAAGGGGAAAAATTTAGCTTTTTCCCAAACTATGGGTTTGGGATAAAAAAAAAAGCCCTTATTTTTCAAGTGTTTGGCAATATTTTCTTCAAACCATGGTTTCAAACTAAAAAAATGCTTTTTTTTAGTTTACCCTGGTATACACACTTACTCTCAGTTATGCAAAATTTCCATAATGCCTTCATTTATCATGCCTATGAATAATTAATATTCATAAAGCACTTGTTACTTTCATAGCGTTTTACAAGGAAGTTTTTAGAAATGTGAATGCTTAATTATGATCATGTAAGGTGACAAATGAAACAAAGTGGATTTCTGTTCATGAAAGTTGTTTTTATGTGTTGTGCACAAAAACATAGTGTGAATTACATTGTTTTTATTCAATGTAACTAATTGATGTGATGAAAAGGATAGTTATTTTACTAAATAAATCGATGTAGATAAATGATCATTATAGATAGTCTTCCTGTGCAACTCACGGGTAGGACCTGCTCGTTGCACACATTAAGGAATTTCTATTCCATGGTAGTCATAATGAAGGATGATATTTTGAAAAAAAACAATGAATATTTGTTACAATTAACTAACATAGCTAATTTCTTTAATTTACCCAAATTAGTCAACTACCTTTTAAGAATTAGAGATGGTACTCCTCCTATCTTTAAGATAAGACATATTTAGAGAGTTGATATTGGTTTTAAATGTAATACAAAGTTTTCATATCTATTAATCTTTTCTTAATTTACCCCTAAGGGTGGAAACAGGCTAGGTGGCCTGACATGGGCCTGCAGCCTGGCCTGTTAGAAGCCTGGTTAGGCCTGGCTTATCAGGCTAAAAGGTCAGGTCAAGACTAAATTAAAAGCCTGCTTTTCTTAACAGGCCATGCCAAGACTTACTGACAGGTCTGTTAGGCGTGAGCCTATTAAGTTTTTTTTTTTAAAAAAATCTGTAGGGCCCATCTATCGCTCCCCTTTTCCCTAAGGGTGTATTTGATTCAACGGAGGTTAGGTTAGGTGAGGTTTATTTAAGTTATGTTAGAGGAGGTTATAATGTTGTTTGGTTCAAGAAGACGGTAGGGGAGGTTTGATATCTTGTTTGGTTCAGAAGATTAGGTTAGGGGAGTTAATTATAAGTGGACAAAAATGCCCTTCTACATATTTTCCTTCTTCTTTTACAATATATTTATTAATAATAATTCTTTGTAAACTTATTATTTATAAAATAATTATTCTAACAATTATATACACTTCTTTCACATATCATTCTCTTTTTATAATACATAAAAAGATGAGTTATAAAAAAAAATGGATGTAAATTAATTAAAGACCATAAATATATATATATATATATATATATATATATATATATAATATAACTTACTTTTAAAAAATGTCCTTGTTTATAGAAAAAAAGTGAGGGTAGTGCTCAGTCAACCCCTAGCTCAGTCACCCCCCAGCTCTCTGTCGAGCAAAGAAGCAGAATACTATGAGGGTAGTGTTGGAATTTTAAAAATTGCCATGGGCAATTTAGTCACAATTGGACACAAATATTCTCTCACCTAGAAAAAATCCTAAATTTGAAGGTTTTGTAAATTGGGGGAGGTTACCACTAGAGGACAAAAAAACCTCCCACACCTAACTTAATCTCCTTCCAACCAAATACCTATTTTTAATCTTCAACCCCACCCCAACCTAACTTAATAAAACCTCCAACCAAACAAAGCCTAAGTCCCTAACCCTAATTCCTAAATCCTCATTTCTTCATACTTCAAGTTCCCATAGCTCCACACCTCCATTGTGACTGTCTTAAGCTTAACAGCTCTCTCCATCTCTATCTGACAAAGCGACAAACGAGTCTCCTCTCTCCGTCGTCTCTCAGTCTGCCATTGACCATCGGTGCTTCCTGAAGCCTTCCTTTCTCCGTTGTTTCTCAGTCCACCATTGACCATCAGTCCTTCCTGTAGCTCTCATCTTGCCGTTGTCTCTCAGTCCGCCCTCAAAGATCTTCGTTCCTGCAACCCTCCTCCCTCCGTTGACCCTCAGTCCACCGTCCTTCCCGTAGCCCTCCTCTCTCCGTCGAGCCTCCGTCTGCCGTCGAAGATCGGTCCTTCTCGCAACCCTCCTCTTTCCGTCGTCTCTCTGTCAGCCGTTAGGTAAGTATTTGATTATTTTATTTTTCTTATTTATTATTGTGATGTGCTCTGATTTGCTTCTGAACTTACATGTTCCTGATCTTGCGATTTGGTTATGTTGTTCTCCTCTTTCGATTTTTTTTCTCATTTTCATTTGATTCTGTTGGTTATTTCTTCTGGTTCAATTTGCTCCAGCTACATGTTCTTGTGATTTGGTTATTGCTCTTATTAAGTTGTTGTATTTTGTTTCATATTTTAGTAAGTATGTTGGGTCATTAGTTTAATTTATGTAATTGAGCCTGTTTTTGGCCTGTTTGCGTGGGCCTATTTTCAGCTTGTTTAAGATATTAGCCTGTTTTCGGCCTGTTTAAGATATAGGCCTGTTAGCCTACTTGAAATTTTTAAAAGTCTAGGCCTAATAAAAAGCCTCTAACAAGCCACAGATCAGGCTTAGGCCATTGTGTTATGAAACAAGCCTGGCCTGTTTCCACCCCTATTGATGAACTCTCAACAATAATCGAAGGAAGCAAAAAGAGGGAATTAATGAGGATGACTAAGGTATTTTAAAAAATACATGTCATATTAATTAATTTAACCAAATTCCTTAATCTAATAATATTAGGTAAATATAATTTATATTAAAGACAAAAGGAAGTACTACTTATAGTTCTAAATATAAGATAAAGTTGACTTTTTTTTGAAGAGATTAAGGAAGTCAAATAAGTTACTTAAGTGCTCGTTTGGAATAGCTTATTTTTGGACAATAAGTGCTTATAATTCGTGATTCACGGTATACGAGGTAAGTATGTGAGAAGAGTTTTTTCTTGGCTTGTGTAATAAGGGCTTATTTCCCAAATATAAGCTCTCCCAAACAAGCCTTATATGTTATGTATCCTTAGATTATATATTAATTTATTAGTTAATCTAATTAGTTCGAAGAAAAAAATATAAATATAAATACTCTAAAATAATTTAATTAGCTTCTTTAATTTTTCTAAAAAAATTAATTTTATCTTGTAATTAGAATCAGAAGAGGGAGTAATATTTTTTATCAATTTTATGCCTTATGTTTTGATTTGCTTCATTGACTATTATCTGATAATATAGCATACGCGGTTGAGCTAGGGAACTCGTTTCGGTGCCTATATAAAGGATGGGCACTGAGAGCTTGTCTAAATCTAGACCGTTCAGATTTGGATCTGGACGATCCAGATTTGATTTTTTTAAAATGAGTGATTTTTGAATAAAAAAATATTAGTTAAGATATTATTTTTATTTTAAATTTTGTATTTATTAAAATAATTTAAAAAAAAAAATTACCCTTCCTGCCCATTTGGATAAGCAGGGAAACTGATTCCGTTGAGCCAGACACTGCGTAAGTCAAACCAATGCTCTCCAAATTCAATCAAATGCGCCTCTTTCCCCACTCGCTCACTAGCCACCCCCTGCTTACTAAACTTCTCTGCATTCCTGAGCATGCGAAGAGATAGAAGACCGGATCCTCGGGCTTCAAAATTGGCGTCTTAAAGCTCACTTGAATTCATGCTGCCAGAAATGGAATCAAACCGCTAGGTAAGCCTCACAAAAGTCTAATTAGAACTTCTCTACTTTAACTCGATCCGATTAATTTCTATATTAGCGGCTGATTTCTGATGCTATCGTGAGCGGCAGGTTAGATTTCCCTTCGGTTTTGGCTGGTTTCGGTGGATGAAGGAAGCATAAAGTTAAATTTGGTGGACCCATCACTTGCTGCCTCAACAACTGCTGAACCAGGAAAGCTAATATTGGAGGTTTGTTTTAAGATTTTTTGTAATATTTCTTTCTTTCTTTTCTTTTCTTTAATCATATGCTCAATTGATATGCTAATTTTCATGTGAATGGATTTTTCGCCAAAAAAAATGATGCCATCTCGAATAAAATTTGACAATTTAATACATATGAATGATTTACAATATATGTATTTAAGGAGAAAAAAGGAAAGAGCTACCACTATTCCTTTTAGCACCTGCTCAATTGATACCGATATTTTCTCACACCCCAAATTATTATCAGCAAAGTAACAGTGGCTAAAATCTTAGTAATATAATTTGAGGGACTGCCACCTATCAATTTTGAGTATAATCCCTCCGGTCATAAATATAAGACCAATTTCCTATATTTGTCAATGTTTTCTCAATTTGCCTTTGTTGATGCTCCCTCAACCATAATCAAGTAATATAGAGAGGGAGGGGATTAAGGAAGATGATAAAAAGTATTTTAGAAAAAAAATATGTCATGTTAACTACCTTAACCAACTTCCTTAATCTAATCAAATTAGATAAATAGTTTTTATATTAAGGACCGGAGGGAGTACTATATTTACTGCAAAAGTATAAAGCTTCTCCTCCTTCTCTAAGCAGTTCTTGAGGATAATAATCGTGTGGACACCAATAATCAAGAGTTAAATGTTTTAATATCATTGCCACAATCAACCATGTGGATGACTAATCTGAGCAGTTCTTGCTATATTAATTTTGTTGCAAAGGCCCGGAGGTGATTTCTATTTCTTAAAATCTGATCCAAAACTGTACCTAGCTGCAATACATTATTACATACTAAAGGTAGCAGAGTAACTAACTCTGAGACACCAACACAGCACTACCCATTACGGATCATTACAGCCATCAAAAAGTAATATCCTGATTACCATTCTACTCTTACCAACAGGAAATAATGCTACAGATGAAAAAACACAAATAACACAGAATAAAATCATACAAGCCACCTATCCTTTTTTGAGATTCGGATGTGATTTGTTTATTTTGAGTTTGAAGTCCCAAAGTAGATTTAATTATTGGCAAAAATTAAGATAAACTTGTCAAAAGATAGAGCTTTAGTAACATAAGCTTTGTTTTTGTGTGTCTTTGGGTCCATTTTTAATATAATATAATTTTGTTAAAAGTGACCCATCAATAATCAATAGTTACCTTAACTTAAAGTTGGTTCAACTTGATTATCAACGTACTAACGTGATGATATTGGCTCTCAAGTCACCTTTTGACGATTCTCCATCTTATTATAACGCCTCATCTTATACACAAATATGTATTTTGGTGAATTATCGCGAACTCAATACAATCACTTTTTGTATCAGGCCCTATCCTTCGTTGAAATGGCAGAGGTCGCTGTCGCTGTTGTAGCTAAAATCTTCGAATACTCGGTGGCTCCAACAATTCGCATGGGATCTTACTTGTTCTGTGTTGGCAAACTCAGAAAAAAGCTTGAGAAAGAAAAGAGGAAGCTGGAATCAATGAAAGATGACGTGTCTCAACGTGCAGAAGATGTGAAAAAGAAAACTGAGAGGATTGAAAATGTTGTGGAAAAGTGGTTGCAAGAAACACATGGTATGTTGCAAGATGTGGACAAACTGGAAAACGAAGTGAGATCTGTCCGCTGCTTTTGGAATTTGTGTCCTATTCAAAGAAGATATCATTTATGCAAGCAATTGGAGATGAAGATAGAAAGAATGATCGAGCTGAACAACAATAGCAAGTTTGAGAGATTTTCTCGCCTTGCGTCTCTTCCAACCAATGTTGAATATTTCTCTTCAGCAAATTTTATGCTGTTTGAATCCACAAAGCTGGCTTACAATCAACTTTTGGAGGCGATAAAAGATTATGACTGCCATATGGTATGTTTGTATGGAATGGGCGGCTGTGGCAAAACAACCCTTGCAAAAGAATTCGGCAAAAGAGCTAAAGAATTGAATCTCTTTGATAAAGTTGTATTTAGCAATGTATCCCATTCTCCAGATGTTAGGAGAATTCAAGGTGATATTGCAGATGAACTGGGCTTGAGTCCATTAACTGAAGAAGGCAAGGACGGGAGAGCAAGACGGTTATCATTGGGAATGCAAAGTGAGGAAATGATTCTTGTTATATTAGATGATGTTTGGGGAATATTAAATCTTGAAGATTTTGGGATTGCTTTAGATCGTAACTTAAAAGGTTGCAAAGTTCTTTTAACTACACGTCTCCAACATCTTTGTACTTTGATGAATGGTCAAAGGAATGTTCCATTAAATCTCTTATTAGAAGAGGAAGCTTGGTCTTTCTTACAAAAGAAAGCATGCATTGCAGAGAATTCGTTATTAAATGTTGTGGCACGAGAGGTTGTTGCAGAATGTAAAGGACTACCGATTGCAATTCAAGCTATAGGAACAACTTTGAAAGGAAAACCTCTTGATAGTTGGAAGGATGCATTATATAAACTTAGGCATTCAAAACCTGTTGGAGTGCCTGAAGGTGTTATAGATGCTTTTACTTGCCTTCAATATAGTTTTGATATTTTAAAGTATGAAGAAGCGAAAAGACTTTTCTTGATGTGTAGTATTTTTCCAGAGGATCATGAGATCAAAAGAGAAGATTTGTTTAGATATGGAGTAGGGTTGGGCTTATTTGGAGAAGCTGGTTCATTTGACGATCTAAGGAGCAGGGTGAATGCAAGTTTAACTTATCTCCTTGATTATTCCTTGCTGATGCATTGTGAGGGAAAAGAAGACCACTTCAAAATGCATGATGTTGTACGTGATTTTGCTTTAGTAATAGCATCCAAAATGGATTTTTCTGTCATGGTTGATCATGTAAAAGGAATGAATGCTTTGTCATCAGATGGAGACATGACACATTGTTTTGGAATATCTACATGGTACGGTGGAAAAAATGATCAATTTCCTCAACAACTAGATGCTCCAAAGCTTGGGATTCTATTGTTGAACTCAAGCAGCCCTTTGGATTTGTCCCAGGCATCATTTGAAGGAATTGAAAGACTCAGAGTTATGGGTTTAGTTACGTCAAGCCCTCTTGTGCTTAAGATTAAAGTATCATTGCCACAATCAACCATGTGGTTGACTAATCTTCGCACTCTACGTTTGGTAGGATGTGATCTGGGTGACATCTCATTTGTGGTTTGCTTAAAAAAACTAGAGATTCTTGAATTGAAGAAGAGTAAGTTCAAGTTATTGCCTAAAGGAATACAAGAGTTGAATAAATTGAAGTTGCTAGATTTGAGATACTGCACAAACATTGAAAACTGTGATGAAGTAATCATTAGGTGTTCACAACTTGAAGAATTATATGTGTATAGAGTTGCAGCATTCTCTGCAAAACAAATTATAGATTCTCGTGCATGCATTTTTGAGAATGTTTCTTTTACAAATTTACAGAGATATATATTACAAATGGGGAGAATTAAAAAACACATTCACTTTTTGAATGCAAGAACTCGAGTTCTCCACTTGGGAGAGTTAAACATCCCCTCCATGAGCGAAGTTGTCAAGGATCTGATACAAAGAGTTCAGTATTTCCATCTGGAAAACCTTCATGGAGGTTGTAAAAGTATCTTCCCTGAACTGGCTGGAGTTGTGGGAAGCATGAACCATTTGATTCAGTTGAGTCTTTATTCTTGTTCGGAGATAGAATTCTTCATCTGTTCAACTCCGGCTCAAGCTTATTGCTTTCAAGTTGGCCTGGCATTCCCAATGTTGGTCCAGTTGTGGCTATGTGATATGGATAAATTAAAAGGGGTTTGCCATGGTCCTCTTCCAACTAACATATTTCAAAATTTAACGGAAGCCTCTATATCCAATTGTTGTCAATTGGTCAGCATATTCCCCGGTGAATGCAATTTATGCAATCTCAAGCTGCTTCATATTTGTGATTGTCCAATGTTGACATCACTCTTTTCAATATCGGTTGCCCGAACTTTATTGCAGCTAGAAAACATGAAAATACGAAGATGTTCTCAATTGAAGCGTATAATATTGATTGAAGGACAAAGTGATATTACTAGAAGGGAGGGATTGTTTGAAATTTCAGAAAGTTCTGATTTCATGTTCCCCAAATTGAAGTACTTGAGGGTAAGTAATTGTGACAAGCTTGAATATTTACTTCGAATCCCTTCAGCTCAAGGACCTGCACAGCTATTAGAAGAGCTTGTTGTAGAAAGCTGTGATCAGTTGAAGTTTGTCATATTTAATGAAGAGGATGATGGTGCAACTACAAGAGAGCAAAGAATTCATGTTTCAGAAAATGCTTCAGTGACATTCCCCAAAATAAATTTTTTGGCTATTAGAAATTGTGACAGATTGGAATATGTATTTCCAATATATTGTGCTCAAGGCCTTGTACAATTGCAGAATTTAGAAGTTGCAAATGCTTCTCAGATGAAGTATGTATTTGGTAAATCTGCTGATGAGGATCTTTCAACCTATCAGAATAAGATCCAAATTTTGTTTCCTCAATTGAAAGAACTTTATCTCCAGAATCTTACAAGTCTAGTCAAAATCTGCTCAGAAAATTGTCATCCAACTTGGCCATCCTTGAAAGCAATAAATTGGTTTGATTGTCCCAAATTCACAAATCTGGTACGAGTCTACTCTCTGATGCATTCATTTGATTTTGTTATAGATCTTTAATTAATGGCTTGAAGTCGTTATCTTTGTAATATGAATCGACATTGTTGCATTGCATTGAGGAATTGGAAATTAGGATATAAAATTCTCAGATATGGTGTTGTCAGTCCATTTGTAATACACATGCAGTTCTAGTTGGTAGCAAAATTAAATTTCAAAACATGCAAATCAGAAAGAATGACATCAATGCATGTATAAGGCTTTTTCTATTTTTTTCATTTCGGAAATTTTGAATACATATACAAAAATAACCAACAAATACTAAGCCTAAAAGTCCTATGCAAACTTTATGGATGGAAGGTTTTTTTTTTTTTTGATGATATGGTGATAGTAATTTTACAATGCATAGAAAAGACAGTTAAGCAAATTATGCATAAATTACTATATTATGAGTATCACAGAGAAATACCATTGAGCAAAAATAATAAAATCCATCATTTATGCTTCAAAAGGATGATAATCATAGTTTTTTCCCCTCTTTTTTTTTCTATTTATCTTCTGTGTTTTTTTTAAACTTCCTTTAGGGATCACAGGAAGTTGAGACAGCTGGATGTGAAAGAAGTAATGAAGTGCTCTACATCAAAAATTGTGGCGTAATAAACATATTCCATCTTCAAGGAGGTCACCTCATAAATGATCATCAAGAGCCAACAATCTCAAAATTAAAACATGTAGAGTTAGAAAATCTTCCAGAACTAAGTCTCATATGGACAGGCCTTAGATTCTTCCAAACTCTAAGCCTCAGTTTTCTTAAATCCATAAGCTTGCGTCAATGTGGAAAGCTGAAATGTGTCCTCCCTACAATCATTCATCCCATCCTTCCAGGTCTGACTGATCTTGTCATTTATAATTGTGAGAATTTGGAAGAGATTTTTGCAGAGCATGGAGAGCTTCAAAATACATGTAGGGTTCAAGAGTGTTTTCCAAATCTAGAGAGATTAAACGTCACTGGATGTCCCAAACTCAAAGTTGTATTTCCTATTGGAATGGCTAGACGATTTTCACAATTAAAGACTATATCCATATCCGAGGCTTCGGAGCTTAAGGAAATTTTTGGATGCACAAATGAAGACCTGTCTAACAATGAAAAGGAGATTTTAGTTCCAAACCTAAGAGAGATAATACTCAAAAAATTGCCAAGCCTTATTGACATTTGTCAAGGGTTTAATCTTTCTGTACTGGAGCTTCACAAGGTCCAAATACATGAGTGCCCTAAATTTGCTCCAATTTTGGAAGCAGCTCGGTATTGGAGAACAAAGGTATGATTTTATTGGATTGAGGTGCAAATTTGTTCTGGAAGTTTTTGTTCAAGAACAATGTTACTCCATAAGCTTTTTTAGGTTCAATGTCGCTTCAGAAGTTTCAAAACATTGTAGTGTTGCCCTGCCCCGATAAAAAAAACTAACGTTGAGTTGTTGGTTGTTAAAAATTATAGCATTTTTAACACTAAGGTACAACATTACTCAATTTTAATACTTCTGGGGTAACCTTGAGCTCAAAAAGAACTTTAAGGTTAAATTTGTACCTTAACCCTATTTTATTTTAATCTGTGTGTTTCATGAAATTCTTCTCTCTCACTCCATTTCTCTCTTTGCATATAGGGTGTACGGCTTACTGTAGTGAATGGCGGCCAATTGAGTGTTGATGAAACTCCAACCCTGCCTGTAAGAGTTTTGTTTTCAAAGGAGCTTGATTGTTGTGGAGTTATAGACATGTTCCAAATTGATGGATCAGTTGTTCGTGGTGAGGACCAACATCTCCAAAACTCAAAAGTCGTTAAGTTGGGGCCTGAGCATGAGATCTGGACAGGTCCTATTCCCAGAAAAATGTTGAACCACCAATATCTTCGAAGTTTAACGGTAAGACGATGCAGAAAGTTGAAGTCTTTGTTTCCTTTGGATGTCATTCACGATAGCCTGCCAGAGTTAGGCTTCTTGAGCATTAGTGATTGTGAGGAATTGGAGGAAATTGTTGAAGAGAAGGGAGAACAACATAATGGATTGACTACCAAAGTATCAGGATGCTTCAGGAAGCTAAGAGAATTAGTGGTAGAGAGGTGCAACAAGCTGAAAAGACTCTTTCCTGCGTCAATTGCTAGAGAGCTTCCACAGCTGGAGATTTTGTATATATCAGAGGCTGCTGAGTTAAAAGAAGTGTTTAGTCGTAAAAGTGAAGGCAGCATCAACAATGATGGGCAGAAGATAATGCTTCCAAACTTGGGAATGCTAACACTCCTGCAATTACCCTGTCTTGTTGGGTTAAGGAGTGAACTGAAGATCCCATATGCTATCAAATACAGGATTTTGGGTTGCCCCAACTCAGGGTTTCCGCAGGGACAAAATTATTGAAGTTTTCCCTCATTCTCTCTCTCCCCGCAAATGAACTCGTGTTGCCAGTGACTAGTACATTTTCTGGCTACTACTTTACTGCTTGGTCGTGCTTGGCAATGCTCATCACTGATATTGCCTATATTTGATGTATTGTTTGGTTGCTAGTAAATGTTGGTCACAAGCTCATGAGTTCAAATCCCACTATTGACATAAAAACTTTACTGGTGGGCAATCTGTAAGTATTTGTAAGCGCTCTTTAAATTTGGAAGTATGCCTTAGGCCCTCTCTTTAAACTTGGAAGTATGCCTTAGGCCCTAGCCTTGGTGAGCCTTCGGGACTCAACTTACTTAAACTTTCATTTATCAAAAAAATATATACTTTCTTGATTAATTAGCGTATCTGAATCAGTGCATTAATTTGGTATGTTTCTTTGAGTTATACGGCTTTCCCATGTGGGATAAAGCCTTGTTGTTTTTATTGTTGTTTCTTTTTGCGTTGATGAGAGTTGGCTTATAAACTCAATGATTTGGGGACACTTTTTTTTTAAATTCATAATATGGCCAAGTTAGTTTGAAGAGTACATACACCAAAACAATCTAAACATCAAAAACATGTAATGCGTCCTCCCTCATTATGGGAATACACCCAAGGATGATTTGGGGACACTTAAGTACATAGTCATATGAGGTCAAATATTATTGGATTGGATTTGAGCATCGTGAGGTAACTTTTCCTAAGACATTTTTGCACTTTCACATGTTTGATGCTTCAGCTATAAAAGCCTCTTTCACTTAAAATCAGTGGTCAACAACTTTACGTATTTATGTGTTTCATTATCTTGTACTTATTTCTAAGCTCATATTCTGGGTAGTTTGAATCAAGCATTTAATGTCTCACACCCTTGCCTGATGTGGGAATGATGATTATTTTTAAATTTAATTTAAACTGAAATAAATGATAAAATAATAAATTCAAATATGGATGATTATCTGAATATTCTGGAATTGATTATTTTTTAAATTGTCATTGTGTTATTAAGATAAGCACAACAAATGTACTCTAAAGAAAAATCCTTTCCCATTCAATAAAATTAAGTAATTCAGAGGCTTCAAATATGGTTCTAACATTCCAATTTAAATAGTGTTCCTATTGTAACTAGGATGTGTTCTTATTAGTTTTTGGAGAATAGCTTCTGGAGAAAAAATGGAGAATAGATTATGGGAAAAAGTGATTTTGATAAAATGAGAGTGTTTGGATGTTTTGATCAGAATAACTTTTTTCATGGTCAAATTACTAAAACGAACATTAACTTTTATGATAATTACATATAAAGAATAAGTTTATATTTTATGTATTATTTAAGGGTTAAGGTCCAAATTTAACAGTCAAGTTTTTCCTGAGGGGCATATGGTATAAATAAGTTCTAAAAAATGAAAAAATGAAAATGAAAAATTAAAAATGATGTAAATTTAACAAAACCGTTAAATTTGACCTAAAAGCGTTAAATTATAAGAGAAGAAAACTCCTAGTGGCATTAAAAAGGATGCATCTTAACCCATTATTCAACATTAAAGATCATAATTAATACCAAAAATGAAATAAATTTGTCTATATATAATGTTAATTACTTAACTAATTTTTCTAATATAATCAAATTAGATAAATAAGTCTTATATTAAAGATAGGAGGAAACATTAAAATGTTAAACTTCTAAAAAAAAAATAGATGCAGAGAAAACGTCAAAATAAATAATAATAAAAAAGACGAGAGAGATGTAGCATGGGGCCCACATCATGTAAAGGATCAATAAGAATCAGAGGGTGCGGCCCACATCTTTAAAAAGCCAAAAAAAAAAAAAAAAAAAAAGCTTCTCCCCAAAACCATTATTTTAGTACAAAAAGGGATCATCTTTTTTATTTGGGTGTTTGGATGTTTTAGGCACACATCAGCAAAAAAACAAAAAGGAGTGGCATACATCACTTTTATATATATATATATATATATATATATATATATATATATATATATATATATATATATATATATATATATATATATATATTTACCGTTTTCTCTCCTTAATTAACTTTTATTCCATTCATTACTGATTTTCTTGTATTAGTAATTAAGTGATAAATAGCAATAAAAGAGGATCCTATTTAAAATGTCAAACTTTTGAGTTATAGGACTAATTAAAAATCACCCCTAGTTTTGAAAAATGTTCTCCGCAAATCATTCATTCCCATCATAAGGATGGTGTTGTGGTATTTTATTTTTATGATTAATCTAAAGTTACTGTCATGTGAGTATGTGACTTTAAATTTAAATGATAAAAATATAAAACTAATGTGGGAAATTTTTATGATAAGTCATAAAAAGTGTTTCACTCTCATAGATTTTTATTATAAAAGTGTGCTCAACATTATAACAGATGGAAATTCCTCGTATAAGTATATAACTACTACCTCCGGACCTAAATATAGGATAAAATTTGCAGTGTAAATTGCACTACAAATTTTGTCCTATATTTAGGACCGGAGGGAGTACTATATCTCTAAACAAGGTGTGATGCCCATAAACCAATTTCATGTGAGGATTAAGAGCTTATCGCTACAGTGAGGTCTATACAGTGCAAATAGAATTTCAACCGTTTATATTTAAGATTTTCAAATAATGATTTTAAAATAAAATATTATTTTTTGAAAAATTGACAATTAAGTAATTACCTTTGTTTTAGATTTTGTACACATTTAAATATTCTTTTTGAAAAAAAGCAAAAAAAAAAAAAATTAAGACCTTTAAGTATATTAGAATACCTAATGGAGACATTATACCTGTTACACATATAAGTAGTGTTAAAATCAATGATAAATTTACACTTAATAACGTTCTGTATGCCCCACGACTTCAATTTAATCTTATTTTTGTATCTAGATTGACCACCGAGCTACAATGTATGATGGTTTTCTTCCTTGATCATTGTTTGATGCAGGGCCTTCAGGGTGGAACGATGAGGGGGATGTAACGCCCCAAATTTTTATTAAGGGCTAATAACAATTATTGAGGATAATTATTGAATTAAAGTTGGAGTTATTTTGTGTTATGTGGCAATTTAAATGAATATGCCAAAATTAAGGAGAAATTAAATGAATGAGATCATTGGTCATAAGTTAGTGACTAATGGGGAGATTAATTACTAACTAAGAGAAAAAGGAGAAGTGTGATTAAATGGCTAATGGAGGGATTAAAGTGACTAATTGGATGTTTACTTTATGAGAACCAATGTTAATGTGACAAATGGCAAAAGCTCATGATGATAGTGGTTGAGAGAAAGTTAACATAGGATTTTTTTAAACATTTATCTCTCTCTTCCATCCTACAAGTCAGTTGCTTGGGTATGGGGGTGGCAAAAATTTCTACTCCTTAACCTCATCTCCATCATCACTCTTCATCTCACCTCTCCCTCTCTCATGCAAGCTGCCATGGTTGCTGCAGAAAGAAGAAGGGCTTTTGATTAAGGTGAGCTATTTGACCCTTCCAATGACCTCTATTGCAAAAAAATCTCTTCTTCAATCTTGTTTCTTGCATTGAGAGCTTCGATTCTATGGTTTTAGATTTGCTATTGGTGGTGATTTGAGCTCTCAAGGAAGTATAGAGTTTGGAGAACAAAGAACTCCTTTGAGGAAAGTTGAAGAGGTGAGTGAGTTGAGCATTTTGGTATAAGCTTTGTGGTCATGTGGTTGAGCTGGAATTTCTGGGAATTTAGCCCTATTTTTGAAAATTAGGGTCTTGTGGTGTTTGAGTTGTTGTTGTCATGGACATGATGTTTTGAGATGTATCTTGGATAGATAGAATTTGATTGAAGCTTAAATACCAAGTTTGACAATTTTAGGATTTTTGTAGAATATATGCCAAAAACATAACATATATATGGAATGAGAATTTGGTTGTTTTGATGGTTCCATTGTGTTCCTTATGAAAAATTGTGTGGGAGTAGTATTGGATATGAATTTTGAACCATTGGGAACTTAGTTTTAAAAGTGGCAAGTTTTGGTTAGTGAAAAACTCTGTGCTGGAAGTGGTTTTTCATGGACGTTTTAAAATAGCAAATGATGCTGAAAATTTCTGAAACTTTCCATTCTTAAAGTTCACATGCCAAGCTTCAAAATGGATATATAATTCATGTAATTTCAATTTTTGAGCTAGGATTTATGACTGTCCAAAGTTTGATGTTAAATCTGGGATCAATTTTGGAGCAGTGTGGACAATTCTTGAATTCTGTATTTTTGTGGTGATTTCTGGTAATGGTCCATATTTTTATAGTAAAGAGGACTTAAATAGCTTTTAATGGGCTTTTGGATCACCTCATTTCTATTTTTATAGAATTAGTTATGAATTTTTGAAGTTCAGCCAAGAAACAGAATTTTCTAGGCCGCAGCCAGAAAATTCTTGGCTACAGCTAGAAACCTTCTGGGCTGTTTCTGGCCGCAGCCAGAGATTTCTTGGCTGCAGCCAACCCCTGTTTTCAGCACCTTGTGATTTTGAAAGTGGTTTCTAATCTAGTACTTCCCAATCCTTTTAGGCTATTGTTAGAGGCTTTCATAGCTACCTAAAGGTCTTTAATGATAACCAAATCTAAGTGTTTTAGGGTCATTTGAGTATTAGGATAAGTGATAACCTTTCGTCCTTTATGATTATAGGATTTGATATTTGTATGGAACGTAAAAGGCATACGCCTGAACAAGAACGGAAAGAACAAGGTAGTAACACTTTATCTTATATCATGTTTAATGCATTGCTCGTACGTATTTATCATTGAATGATGATGATTGGGTCCGTGGCGAGTAGCCCGGCCTTGAATGTTTCTGCTTGGGTTTGTGGCAGTTAGCCCAACCTTGAATGTTGTTGATTGGGTTTGTGGCGGTTAGCCCAACCTTGAATATTGCCGATTGGGTCCGTGGCGGGTAGCCCGGCCTTGAATGAATGATTGAGTCGCGGCGGGTAGCCCGGCTTTGAATACTGTGTAGCTGAATTGTGATATATACTTACATGCTTTGTTTAATTATACATCATATACGTAAACTGTTGCTACTGGGATTCTTTTGAATCTCACTCTTTCCAAATAACATTTTTTAGCCCGGGCAAGTGGATCTCGGGACAACCAAGTGAGCAAGGATGACTAGGATTGCCGGTATAGTCTTAGTTTCTTTTTGGTTTTTGGTTATCATTTGGTCAACTGTATGTATATATTGGATTGACCATATATTTGTAATTGTCGTGTAATCCCCAGTTTGGGAAACTGAGATGGGCAATGATGCTCTGTAAGACTCTTGGATTAATGATATTATCTTGGGTCAATGTTGGAAATTTTATTACTACTCTAATATTGTATATGTGACGAACCGAACAGGCCAATTGTTTTTGTGAATGAAAGGATGGAGATCTTGTCGTACAGGTTTTTGGAAAAAGGTTTTTAATTACTCTCAATCTTTTATCCAATTATAAAACGAGTTTAAACACTAATCTCGGCCTTGATGACGGCGAGGGTTACAGGGGACTTGTAAGCTTGTTGAAGGATTGTACTTCTTATGGCATAAAAGAGTCCCTGATATTGATCATTTGATTGTGTGAATTTTACTGATAAGAACCATATGCGTGTTTTGGATGATACTCAATTGTTACATCATAGAATAGGGCATGCACTATATTTTGTAATAAGACATCTTAATTTTGTAAAGAAAAATGATATGACAATGAATAAAATATGTGATGTTTGTATTCGATCTAAACATACTAGACCTCCTTTCTCTCCTAGTTGCATTAAGACCAAACATTGTTTCGAATTATTGCACATGGATATGTGGGGTCCTTATAGGACACCCACACACCGAGGTCACCAATAATTTCTCATAATTGTTGATAATATTTCTTGAGAAACTTAGATATTTTTTATGAAGTCAAAGTCCGAAACTGGAGGTCATATTTAAAATTTTATTGCTCATGTTCTTACCCAATTTGGTTTTCATGTGAAAAGAGTGAAAAGTGATAATGGAAATGAGTTCCTTTGTAATAGCCCGGGACCACACACAACGCCCACGGTTGGCCGAGACTACACACAGCACCTAGTAGGATTTGTCCCCCCTCCACACCACACAGGTGCTTAGAAATTTTTCTCTTGGGTACTCCTAATTTCGCCAAGAATCACCTCCCCAAGGACTCGAACCTTGGACCTGACAGATAAGTCCAAAGCCTAAGAGGTCATTGGTAACCAAGCATGCTATAACGCACTTGGCTATCAAAGTGCTCTTAGGCTTTGGACTTATCCTCAAGTCCAGAGTTTGAGCCCTTGGGGAGGCGTATTCCTTCCTATGTGGTTGGAATAAATCTCCAAGCACTTGTGTGGTGCAGAGGAGGGGACAGTACCTACCATGGGAGGGACCAAGCCTGTGTGGCGGTGGGTGAACCATGGCTGGCCGCGTCTAGCCTGTGTGGCGGAGGGCGGGTCGTTACATCCTTAATCACAATCTTAGGCAATACTTTCTTCTAAATCAAGGAATAGTTTGTGAGACCAGTTGCCCTTACACACCTGAAAAAAATAGTATTGTTGAATGTAAGCACTAAACATTGATGTAAATAGCTAGAAGTCTCATGCTTCAATCTAACCTTCCCATTAAGTATTCGGGGGAACGTGAGAAAATGTTTGCATATTTAGTAAATAGAATTCCCTCTTGCATTTTGGATTATAAAACTCCTTATAAAAAAAGTTCATGGTTATACTCCTGATTATGATGCATTGAAAGTATTTGGTTCACTTGCATATGCCATTGGTTTGACTACTTCTGACAAATTCCAATCTAGATCTTTTCCTTGTGTCTCTTTGGGTTATCCCTCTAATCAAAGGGGATTTTGCTCCTTGATTTGCAAAATAAAACTTTTTTCGTGAGCAGACACATTACCTTTGTATAGGACAAGTTCCCCTTTAAAGATAGTGTGTCTTCTCACTAAAGGGGAGTGTCCAAAGAGATACAAAAGATGCTCTTATTTAATTATGAACCTAATGAATTATTTGAGGGTAATGCTGGTGAGAAAATAAATAATATGCCTGAACATGAACATACAATGCTAAATGAGACTTATGTATGGGAAGAAGTTGATCCTGAAGGTGAGAACTACATGAAAACTGAACTCCAACAACAAGTAAACCTAACCAAGAGTGAAAAGAGCCAATTTAGGCCAAGGATTACATTTGCAACCTTGTAACAATGGATGGATCCCAAGACTCGATTAGTAAGTCCTTGTATCCTATTAAAAATTGCATGTCTTATACTCTCATATCCTCATCCCATATGTGTTTTCTAGTGAATATGGATTAGGTCGCTGAACCTAGAAACTATGAAGAAGTAGCAAAACACAGAGTGGGTGAGAGAAATGAATCTCAAAATGAAAGCTCTAGAAAGTAATAAGACATGGGAAGTGGTACCCTTATCAAAAGGAAAGACAGCAATAAGATATAAGTGGGTCTATAAGGTTAAATACAAACCGAATAGAAAAGTGGATAAGTACAAGGCAAGATCGATAGCTAAAGGCTACACACAGAAAGAGGGAATAGATTACCATGAGACAAATTCTCTGGTGATCAAAATGGTAACCATTCGGATAGTATTGAAACTAGCTGCTATGTACTATTAGAATTTATTTCACATGGATATGCATAAGGGTTTCTTGCAGGGCAATTTGGAAGAGGAGGTATATATGATTATTCCTCAAGGTTATAGAACCGAGGGGAGAACTTAGTTTGTAAACTGAATAAGTCTTTATATGGACTTAAGCATGCTTCAAGGCAATGGAATTATAAATTATCCAAGGCCTTAGTGCAATGAGGCTTTGAATAAAGCAAACATGATTATTCTCTTTCTGTAAAAACATATAATAAAGATATTGTGTTTATTTTGTGTATGTAGATGACCTATTGATTACAAGATTGTCGGATGCAAAGATAAGTGAAGTGAATGACTTCTTACATAATCAGTTTAAGATAAAAAACCTAGGAGCGATGAAGTATTTTCTCGGAATCTTGATAGCACGATCTAAGAAAGGAATTATGTTGCCACAGAGAAAATATGTTTTGGACTTGCTTTTTCTGACACAAGAATGAGTGGTTGTAAACCACTAGGAGTCCTAATGCTTCAAAGACTGAAACTTTTGGCTTATGAGGAAGGCAAGGATAAGAAATAAGACTTGTTGAGAGATTTGAAATGTTATAAGAGATTGATAGGTAGATTAATTTATTTAACTATTATTCGCCCTAACATTTCATTTTTTGTTTAGGTGCTCAATCAATTTATGCAAAACCCCATGAAGAGCCACATGGTAGCAACACTTGATGTGGTCAAATATTTAAAGCAGAGTCTGGGGGTTGGAGTTCTTATTAGCTGGTTAGGAGCTTTAATCGTAGACTGCTATTGTGATTTAGATTGGGGGCTTGTGGTACCATGCGGTGGTCAGTCTTCGGATACTAATTGAAACTTAGAGGATCTCTAATCATGTGGAAAATGAAGAGGCAACACATGGTTTCGAGGTTTTTGGCTAAAGTCGAATATAGAGCTTTCGGATTAGCGATAACTAATGTGGTGTAGGAGATAGGACCACTAAAGGAGCTAGATATTCATCATTCAAATCTAGTTAAAGTATATTGAGACAGCAAAGCAGCAATTTACATTGCTTCTAATTCGGTCATTGCTTCTAATTCGGTCTTTCACGAACATACAAAGCATATAGAGATAGACTTGTACGTTGTTAGAAAAAAGCTATTGGTAAAGTTGATCAGTCTGGAACATGCGAAATCATTTAACCAGCAGGCTGATATTCTCATGAAAGTAACAGGGAATGATTTGCAAACTAGAATGTTAAGCAAGTTAGGGGTAGTTGATTTCTATAACTCTAACTTGAGGGGGAGTGTAGGAAAATGGATACATTATTGGGCCTTAACCCATAAGCCCATTTAGGTGGTGTATATTTTTATGGTTTGGCTCACACTATATAGTAACATAGGATCTAAGAGGAATAACTATTGTATGGATTTTTATACCACTTGACAGTTTATGCTTGTTCAGTAAATAACATTCTTTCTCTACAATTCAATCTAGTTGTCCATGCTCTTCTTTGGCTTCTTATTTTTTTTTATCATAATGGCCTTCTTTTGCCATCTCCTTCTCTACCTTGGCTTCCACTGGCAGTTGGAGACTTCACATAGTTCGGGAGAAGAAGGGGAGCATGGTTTTATACATTTTTTTCTTTTTAAATTATATAACAACTTTAAAAATATAAGTTTAGATTTTTTTTCCACTTTAGCTTGCCTAGTCAATATCCACATAAGCATATTTAACTGCGTTATGGCCATATAAGCTTAATTAACGGCATTAACTATGGCTCTAAGTTCTTTTGAAATTTCAAAGGCTAACAGTTTAAAACAAAATAAATTTAAGAGACTAAAATCACCTATTTAAAATTTTATGGACCAAAACTAAGATTATTATAAACTACAAGGACCAAATATAATACTAACCCTTTCAAATTTTATCCCTTCTTCTTCCCCTTTATACAAAAGAGTCGATGTTAAACTTTCAAATAGGACATCAACTGTTTGGATTTTTAAATTCTATTTTTATTAAAAAAATTATTTTTTATTCTGTTTTTGATTTCTTTGAAAATAAAAAGAAAAAATAAAATTGAAAACATTAAAATGAAATCTAGGCTTTTTTTTTTAACACATTAAAATTCAGATTGTGTCCTCGAATTCATGCTTACACACAAAAAAAATCGTCCATCAAACTTCGTTGTTAATTAAGAATATGTGGTTTAATGTTACATATAGATTTTATATTGAGAAAATTATTCATAGATCCATTTTAAAAAATTCAATATTAATAAATTTAAGGTTCAAGTATGCTTTAAGTCCTTTATGTTCTATATGAGGTATACTTTTGGTCTCTTAATTTTATAAAATACACTTTTGATGTTAATGTTTCTAATAATGGCAAATGTTGACATAATAAACTCAAGTGATAATTATATAGCTAACAAATCATATTTAATTTTTAATTTTTTAATATAATATATTTAAATTATTTAATTAAAATAAACCAATAAATTGATTCAAATGAAATCAAAGTTTAGCTGGATAGATTATTAAATTAATATATTTATACCATTAAACTAATTTTTTTTAATATAATCAAGGTTTTTAATTAGATTTTTAGATAATTTTCAATTTACACATATTTTAAATTTAAGATTAATAATATTTAATCATACAACTATCACTTAAATTTATATAGTCACCACTTGAATTTGTTGTGACAACGTTTTCCGTTAACAACACCAACAATATTAAAATAAAAAAAAAATACTTTATAAAATTAAGAATCAAAATATACTTCATATAAATTTAAGGATTAAAAGTATACTTTGGCTTAAATTTAAAAAAAAAGATAAATTTTTTACAAATTTAATAAGCCACACTTATAAATGTGTGAGTCGATGTCACTCCCAAAAATCAACTTCTTGTATTTTGAATTCTCTTCCAGACTTCCACAAAGAAAATCAAACATAAGCATCTAAAAACTCATCTAAATCTCCAGTTTTTGCTTCAAGTCTTCCAATATTCCTACTTGCATCTTTCCATCCCTCAATTTTTCTGTTCTTCAACTTCCTCCCAACACTTACAATCACCAAAGGCAATCCCTTGCATTTTCCCACAATCTCCTCTGCAACAATCTTGAAATCAGAATCATTATCAACAATCTCACCTGTCACACTCTGAAACAACCTCCATGATTCTTCTTCAGATAGAGCTTTAATCTCTACCTTCTTCACTCCATCTTCTGTAGATTTCCACAAGTTTTCATTCTCAGTAACTGTCATTATCTTGCATCCCTTGTTATCAAAGGGAATTCCTATGGCTTCCAAATCAAGCTTTTCTCTCACATCATCAAAGATTATCAATATCTTCTTCTCCATCTTCAGTCTCAAATACAGACGACAAGCTCTTCCAGATTCACTCTCTTCCTGAATTTTCAGTCCCAACATGTCTGCAATTTGGTTTTGGATATTTCTGATGTCACTGGTGCAGGACTTAGGATCAGCAACAACCATGACAACTTCATCAAACAAGTTCTTCGCCTTCACTCTTCTTCCCACTTCTTTTGCCAATTCAGTCTTCCCAATTCCTCTGATTCCATGAAGAACAACCGCATTACACTCATCTTCCTCTAAAGCATTCAGAATCTGATCTGTAGGTTCGATTCTCGAGTCAAAGGCAATGAAATTTCTGGAGGATGAGAGCTCTATGCCTGGAAGAGGAGCTGGGCGAGAAATCCGATCGAAATTCCCAGCTTGTTCTTGAAGCTCAGAGATGGATCTCACCTTCTTCGTCGATTTTCTGCTGATACGGTAGCGATTAACGCAATTAGGGCAAAATCCACCGAAACAACTCTTGCTAGTCTTGCTCTGTTCTTCGATCTTCACAACTTGTTCGGTGATCTGATCCACATTCGCCAGCCACTGTTGAACTTGGGGATCGATGAGATCTCCTCTAACTTTGGCTTGTTGAACTTGTTGATTCACATGAAGCTGTAGATTTTTGAGCCTCTCTGCTTGTTCACTGAGATTTCTGATATTTCTGGTGAAATCGAAGAGATAATCAAACTGACGAAGGATCGGATGTACTGGGTATTCAGCAATCTTCGCTGCAATAGAGATCAGAATGCTGGTCATTGTGGGTGAGATTGAACTCGGATGATTGATAATTTGATACAGAGAAGAACAGATTCAATTTGGGCGAATATTAATTTAAGCACTGAATCGAACATCGAAATCGCGTCTTGCTGGGTTCAAGTTTCCTGGAAAGTTAATTGAAAATGTGAAGAAAGAGGAAGAAACCGTGTCTTGGTCTTTTACTTCCCGGAAAATTCTTTTCCTTTTTGGCACTTGTACTTGGCGGTATTTATACCTTTGTTGGTAGGAAAGTCAAGGGACATTTTGAAATAAATAAATAAATAAATAAAATTTCCTAATTTCTTGCTATTTTCTTTGTTAGATTAATACTCTTTACGGTCCTAATTATATGACATATTTACCTAATTTTAGAGAAATTAAGGATAGTGGTTAAATTAGTTAATCATATTTATTTTCTTAAAATACCCTTATTTAAAATTTAAAATGACATCAAATTACGTTAATTCTCTGTTTTTTCTTGTACCTCTCCTGTCTCACACACGACTTCTTCAAGCTCTCACACAATTCAACGTCGTCAATTTCCCTCAACAACTTCTGATATACTCTTATTAAATTATTATTGTGTTTAATTATTATTGAGAAAGTATCAATAGGGGATATTTTGGGAAGAAATTGACAAAAATTAAAACTTTGTTCTATAATTATGACCAAGTTCAACTCTCAAATGTTGTCCTATAATTAGGACTGGAGAGAGTATCTTGGTATGGAATCTATTTTTCTCACACAATTTAGAATTTATGTTTCCTTTATGTTTGCATGAACATTTAGTGCCTGTTTAGTTTATGGAATTGGACGTAATGTAATACCATATAATTGAATATAATGATTATTATATAATTTATTTGGTTTGTTATTAGGAAAAGATGATACAGATGCATAAAAATGTTTGATTGGATTACATCAAACATAAGAATATATGAGAATTATATAGCAAGCGATAAAATTATCCCTATCTATAATATAATAATGTATACGTTGGGTTCATGATAATTTTTTTTAATTATGTGCAGTGTATAGTTAGGTTCATAGCAATTTTTTAATATTTAATTGTGAAAATATTATGGATTCATGTTAATTTTTAATATTTAATGATGAAAATATTATTTAATGGGATATTTTAATATTTTTTTAACAGTGAAATATAATTTTTAAAATATTTAATGGGGGTATATTTCTTAAATTTCTATAGTATTAATTAATTTTTTTAATATTTAATCATGGTAATTAAAATTATTAATATTTAACAACAATTATGGGGGGCACTTTGGTCAGTTTAAAAAATTATAATGACAATAGTGTCATTTTCACATGAGTACATGATATCTGCATCCCCATTCATTATTCATAGTAGTATAATCCTCTTTACAATATATAAGCCCAACCAAACACTCTAATTGGTTTATTATATCAAGATTACATGTAATCCTCTCTTGTGGAATCAAACCAAACGGGCTATTAATCAATTTGACAAAATTTTGTTTGGATGATATATTAAAAAATTAATCTCAAATTGTTCACATGTGAAGATAAGTTAAAAGGCAACCATAAAAAAAATTGTTTTAATTTTAAAATAGCTTTTGAACAAAAAATTCAGTTGTTTTTGAAATCATGTCGGACATCATTTTTTTTTCATCTAACTAATCTTTTATTATGCCAACCAACTTCTAAGACTTCCTAATGCTATTCTTAACAGGCCCTGCATAGGTTTTTTTTTTTTTTTTTTTTAAGAAAAAACACCTGAAGTCCTGCACATCTTAGAGGATGGTTTGGAGGCCGATATGGTTAAAGATTAAGGGTGTGTTTGGTTTGAGGGGTGGGGAGGGAGGGTGATGGGGTAAATTACAATTTTAAACAGGAAAAACTTAAAATTTACTTTATTATTCTTATTAAATTTTGAGTTTCAACCTAAAATTTAAATACTTTTAACCTAAAAAGGTAATTTACCCCCTCCCCCTCCCCCTCAAACGTTTAATTTGAGGGGAGGGGTGGGACGGGGTGGGAGGTAAGTTAAAATTTTGGCTTTAATTCCCTTCTCTCTTTTTAAACAAAATAAAGGATCATCTTCCCTCTCTTCTCTTTTACTTTAACAAACCAAACAAGGTAACATACCCTCCCCTCGAATCAAACACACTCTAAAACTAGGAGATTAGAAAGATCTATGGTAGTGGCAGAAATTTTGTACCTATTAGTACTAATTTTTTCTTTCCTTTAATCATTTCTCTTATTTTATACTCATTTGACTTTAAAAATATATTTAGTTTGAGGTGGATTTTAATCATAAATGTAAGACATTTTTTTCATTTCATCTTTTATGTTTATCATTTGTTAAAATAATTTATCTAACTTATAAACTAGTAAACATAATCTAATGTTGTATAGAAGGATTATGTAAACAATATGTCACGTAGATTATAATTAAGGGAAAATTAAAATAAAAAACCTAAAGAAAATCGTATTTACTATAAAGGATTATAAAAATTGTAATTACTTAGAAAGACTAAATATTATAATATAAATTTTGAGTTACTCAATTGGCCCTAACTAAACTTCTTGCATTGTCTGTATATCCAAAAAAAAAAAAAAACCTTCTTACATTATCTCTTATATTCATAATTAAAAAATAACTAAAATCAAAACTAAAACCGTCCATCATTATCACATTTTTTTTCCAGCAAGTTTCATATTCATGTAATCAATACATTATTTAATTGAAAACGATTAAACTCATAGTTTTTAATTTTTTTCACCAAGTTTCATATTCATTTAATCAATGTATCATTTAATTATTTAGATATAATAAATTATCCATATTTTTTTAAATTTTATTAACATTAAATGAATTTTCTTAACAAACATAAATTTTCTTCTAGAATGAAAATAAATTGTATAAATTTTCTTGGGATAACATATACAATAAATTACAAAATACCTTGAGTTTGGTTAAAATTATATATTTTTTATTTTTTATTAAAATTTTTGTGGATTTTTAAGAAATTATAATTTTTTACAAAATTAAAGAATGCATAATTTTTTTCCATAGATATCAATGCAAGTTATAAAAATAAAAATTGAGAAAAATTTTGTTTAGTTCCGCAAAATTCAGAATTCTATATTAGTTTTAAAAATAAAATGTGGAAGAGAATATAGTAGGGTATGTAAAAAATTTCGTAGGGGCATTTTAGTGTTTTTATTTTTATATTTTTACATTCAATCCTTCTAAATAATTATAATTTTTATGGTTCTTATCAATAAATATCTTTTTATCTAGGTCATTCATTTTAATTTTCCCTAAAATTAAATATTTTATTTATATTTATTAATCTCCCAAAAATCCAAAATTAAATAAATATATCTTATATAATTAAGAACAAGAGGACTATATATTTTGCCCTTGTGGCAGGTTTGCTTTGCATTTGGTGTAAGGAAACACTCATTATGTATAGCTAATTCTTTGCTTTAGATTATTGTAACTTGCTTATAGATCAATGGATAATAATTTCTACTTTTAGCTAATTTAATGTTATATTTGTTGATTCAATTGTATGTCTATTTATTCTAAAGTATGGGGAATCTAATTGGGGCATATTTTGGTGTTTCAAAAGAGCCAATGAATTGGAAATCTACGCTACTTGCTGGATAACTTGATTTGTTTGCCGGAAAAGAATATATCAAGCTACTAGCTCTTGCTAGTTAATAGTCTTGCGGTTGATTAAGTTCAATAAAGTAATCGTCTAAAAAAATATGTGTTAACATAATTGAAATGCTCTTAATGGATTGAAAGATGCTGATAGGTCATACGAGATTTATATGAGAAAATATTATTTTAATTGTGATAAGAGGAGGAATTAGACAATACAAGTAATTGAGGCTATATTAATACTCCAAGACGAATCAATAATCTAAAATCATCATATTCCTTTTTCTTATAAGAGACAATTTTATCAAGGGTGATGGTGTAAAAATGCCCATGATAAATTCCAAAAGGAGCAACTAGCACCATTTTTTTTTTGTTAAAAAATACCAATGTACATTACAAAAACAATCTTAAATGGCACCACTGTTAGGATTGCCTAACGTCCGTTAACTTGTGCATCTGGGACCCTTATCTATTCATTAAAGTAGATAGTATTTTCTGCATAAGAGGAGGATATGGGAGGTGGTGTTGGTGAGGATATTTAAACCCGGTATACCTTCTACCCGTTCTCTTGTTACATTTTTTTTCCGGTTGAGGTTGTCGTTTTCAATTAAAGCTTTTGAATGCTCCATTAAAAGCAAAACTGGTGCTTCTCTTGTTCCATAAACGTTCTGATCGGATCTCTTCTTACCGGTTTTGTTCTTCCATTAAAGCTTCTCCTTCCTCTAAGGCAATTTATTGGCGATGAAAGCAAATAATGGCCAATAGGAGAAGGGGGGTTAACTAGATGGTAGAGACGATAGTTGAGGGGAGGAAGGAGATGGAGTCATTTTCATGTTCGTCTTCTAAAAAAAGTAGAAGGAGGGTGGTTTTAATGAGGAAACCCAGACATGAAGACGATTACAAAGGTGTTTAATCCCCTCAATAAATCACCATTCAAGAGCAGGGAGCTTGGATACTCCGTTCAAACCTTGAGAGATTTCAACCCAAGCGTTGAAGAAATGCCAAAACAAGCTGCCATCAACAATAGAGTGATTCATTGTGCATCCAATGAAGATGCCGTTAACCAGATTTGTAACTTGAATGGCGGCCAACAATGGCTTGGAAGCGCCTTCATAATTTTTTAGATCCGTTTAGAGGAAAAGAGGAGGTGATAATGTGAGGCACATAGATATGGTCGAGAAAATCAGAAAGAGCAATATTCTTTGTGACGGCATGGACAAATGGGGCACCCGCATTATTGCAGGAAATGGAAACGGAGACGATACTATCACCATGTTCAAAAATGGCTAGACGTCCAGTATGAGGAAAGAACAAATCTAAAGTCGAGGAAAGCAATTCTTTAAGCTGTTGGATGTAAGTGTATTTGGCTTCAGGCTTGTGAAAAAGAATTCCTTTTTGGAAGTTTTCGTGGGGAACAAGTCGGAGATCCCATGGAGTTAACTCAATTTTTTTAACGAGGTTGCCATTTTCCCACAACTTCTGCTAACTATCCACCTCAGTATCCACGTGTATTGTTCAATTTTACCAACTCACACTCCACGTCATCTAATTTGGTCAATATTTCAAATAATGCGGTCAATGTACAGGATCCTAATGTTGGTGGCATTTAAGATTCTTTTTGTATTGTACATAGGTATTTTTGAACAAAATTTTTTTTCATGGTGTCAGTTGCTCCTTTTGCAAATTATCATGGGTATTTTTGCTCATTCACCCTTTTATTAATAACTACATAAAACAGTGCATACAAAAAAGGCTTTGGCACCTAACTTATGCAGCTATGAAGCCTAACAGCAGAAAGTAATAAAGAAAACAAGTACAAAGTACTAAAAAAAACTAAAGTCATGATATTCATCACTAATATTAACTGTATTTTTTATTTGATTTCTCATGCTTAGATTGTATTCTAATTTGATCTTTAGTCCGAATTATGTCTGTTAGAAGTAGTGTAATTGTGAATATAGTTTAAGATGGTGGTATGATATTGTTGAAGAAGCAAGTCGGTAGTGGAATTTGTTGACAATTCCTTCAACTACTTGTTGAATTTCTTCCATCAACCACGCCTGATCTTTCTCTGTTTTGTGTATATATATAATTTGTAATTCTCTTGTTTAATATACGAATAACATTCTGAACTTACATTTCACTACAATCATTGATGATATCAGGTTCGGGAGCAGCAGCCTGTACTGGGGAGAGAAGGACTGGATAAACCAAGAGATCATCAGGTTCATCCATGACAGAGGGAGACCTAGATACAGTTGAATCCTTGAAGAAAGGAGAGGATTTATGAAAAGTTACATTAGTGGACACAAGATAACGACGGAGATCAGGAGAGTAACATCGATAACTTTTCTGAACTCGAGAATAGCCAAGAAAAAACATCTTAAGGACTTAGGGTCAAGTTTACTAACACTAGGACAGACGTCTCGAATAAAACAGACACAACCAAAGAGTTTTGGATCAACAGGGAACATCTTAGTATTAGGAAACAAAATGGAATACGGAATTTTCCCACCAAGAATAGCCGAAGGCATGGATTAATGAGAAAACAGGCAGTAGACACGGCATCGACCCAAAAACGTTTAGGGATAGAGTAATGAAACATGAGAGCTCATGCAGTTCCAAGAGATGTTGGTTCTTTCTCTCAGCAACATCATTTTGAGCAGGTGTATCAACACAAGAGGATTGATGAAGAATACCATGACTTTGCATGTAATCAGTGAATAGGGTAGATACATATTCTTTTGCATTATCACTGCGTAAGATTTTCACAGAAGTATTAAACTGGTTCTAAATTTCAGCACAAAAATTATGAAAGTGAGTAAATAATTCAGAACGATGTTTCATTAACTAAAGCCAAGTGGTGCATGAAAAATCATCAACGAAAGTAACAAAATAACAATAACCAGTTTGAGAAATAACTAAACAAGGACCCCAAACATCAGAATGTACTAACTCAAAGGGGGACACAACCCTTTTATTGATGCGAGGTACCAAATGAACACGATGATGTTTAGCAAACTGACATGACTCACAATCTAAAGTAGACACAAATGAGAAATGAGGATACGTCTTTCGAAGAGAGGACAGAGACATATGACCTAGACAACAATGAATGTCAAAAAGGGATGACCCACCAGTACAAGCAACGGAACGTGGGACCATATCATCAAGAATGTAATGCTGATGTTGCCAATGTTTCACTTTCACCAGTTCCTGCTTCGTCGATTGATTCAGTTAAAGCTTCACTCATTCCTGCTTCTGTTTCCACCGATCCTCCACTTGTTGTAACTGAACCACCTACTCTAGATCCTCAAATTGCTACCTCTGATAACCTGCCCATTGCCCTCTGAAAAAGGTACCCATTCTCACTGTCCCCCCAAAAGATATGTTGACTGTGCCTATCTTATCTCATCTTTTGTATCATACCAGACTTTGTCCCCTATTTCCATATCCCTTATGGCCACACTTGATTCCATCTCCACCCCTACTAGCCTTCACCAAGCCCTGACTCACCCTGGTTGGCGTGCCGTAATGGAAGATGAAATTTTGGCTCTTGACAAGGTTGGAACATGGACTCTTGTTGATCTCCCGCCTGAAAAGAAGGCCATTGGTTGTAAATGGGTGTTTGTGGTTAAAACTAACGCTGATGGTTCCTTGGAACGATTAAAAGCTCGACTCGTTGCCAAAGGATATGCACAAACTTATGGTATTGATTATTCCGAGACTTTTTCTCATGTGGCTAAACTCACCTCCGTTCATCTTCTTATCTCTTTAGCTACAACATATCATTGGGATTTGCTTCAGTTAGATATTAAAAATGCCTTTTTGCATGGTGATCTCCTTGAAGAAGTTTATATGGAGCAACCATCTGGGTTCGTTGCTCAGGAGGAGAATAGGAAAGTGTGCTACCTCCGGAAGTCGTTGTATGGTCTAAAGCAAAGCCCTCATGCATGGTTTGATAGATTCTGTGATGTAGTCAATAAATTTGGATTAAGTTAAAGCAAGTGTGATCACTCTGTGTTCTACCAACAATCTAATGCAGGCATGATTCTTCTAGTAGTATATGTTGATGACATAGTGATTATAGGGAATAACATTTCTGGAATTTCAAAACTTAAAGTCTTCCTGAATTCTCATTTCCAGACAAAAGATTTGGGGTCATTAAGGTACTTACTTGATATTGAAATTTTGAGAAACAAGAAAGGTATTCTTTTGACTGAAAGGAAGTATGTTCTCGATCTCTTAAAGGAGACTGGAAAGCTTGGAGCTACGCCAAGCAGCATTCCCATAATTTCGAATCCCTTCCTAGATCTTGATGCTAGTATGTTTGATGAATTTCCTGATGATTTGAAGAAGAAGATTGATCCAGAAAAATTGAAACCATATCCATTTCCTGAGAGATATAGAAGACTCATTGGGAAGCTAAATTATCAAACAGTAACTCGTCCTGATATAACCTTCTCAGTAAGTAGGCTTAGCCAATTTATGGCATCACCAACGGTGGCACAATGAGAAGCTTTATAACATATCTTGCATTATTTGAAAGGTTCTCCAGGTCTTGGTATTCTTTATACAGATTATGGGCACACTAAAATTGAGTGTTTCTGTGATGCGGATCATGCAGGATCTAAGGCCACAAGATGATCCACTACGGGTTACTGTGTGTTTGTTGGTGGAAATTTGATATCTTGGAGAAGTAAGAAGCAAGGAGTTGTGTCAAAATCAAGTGTAGAAGCGGAATACAGAGCCATGTCACAATCAGTGCAAGAAATTGTGTGGGTATTTCAACTTTTGAACGAAATTGGCATCACCATGACATTGCCTGCAAAACTATAGTGTGACAATAAAGCAGCACTTTATATAGCATCGAACTCTATGTTCCATGAACGAACAAAACATATTGATATTGACTGTCATTTTATTTGTGATAAGATCAAAGAAAATATTGTATCTACAGGGCACATACAATCCGATGATCAACTGGCAGATCTTCTGACAAAAGCCTTACATGGGACATGGGTTCAAAATCTCTGTAATAAGTTGGGCATGATCAATATATATGCTCCAACTTGAGGAGGAGTGTTAGAAGTAGTGTAGTTGTGAATATAATTTAAGACGGTGGTATGATATTGTTAAAGAAGCAAGTCGGTAGTGGAATTTGTTGATAATTCCTTCAACTACTCGTTGAATTGCTTCCATCAATCACGCCTGATTTTTCTCTGTTTTGTGTATATATAAAACTTGTAATCCTCTTGTTTAATATACGAATAACATTCTGAACTTACATTTCACTACAATGTCTTGCTCAAATTAAGTAACAGAGTAAAATTAAAATGCTCAACTACCCGTGAATACCTGGTGATAATTTACTCATCACTTTTTTATCTCCTTATAAACCTGTAGAATTGTGGGTTATTTGAATATTTTGAGCCTTATAAGTGCTTTTAAAATTATTATTGACATTTCTCAAAGTTATCAATCGCCTCTTTAAATTTACAAATCTAAAATATTCTTGTAACATCAAATAACTCGAGTTATAATGATTCAATTTAGAAAACACCATAAAAAATCGGTTAAATGGAAACAAAAAGTAATAGCAAGAGCATATCCCACCAGCTTTTATGAAACAAAAACATAAAGTATGAGTCTTAAAGCAATTCGTCGACAGAATATTCATAAGCTAGCGGGTGCAGTTTAAAGAATAAAAGAAAAGCAGAAAAAGGCATAATTAATGGACCAAATCAATTAATATTATTTCCCCCCACTTCTCTTTTATTTCAGTTTTAGTAAATTTTTTAATATATGAATTTTTATTTCTCCTCGTCCTAAACTTTTGTCCCCTGAGTGATTCTCTTCTGGAGAGAATTGGGTCCTTAAATTATTCTTATTATAAACATTATTTTTTTGATACATTTTATAAACATTATTTTATCATATACTATATAAATATATATATCCTTACTATAACAACAACAACAAAAAAGGAAAATTAATAATTACTATAACAAAAATGCGTGTCTATTATTGTCTAAGACACATTTCAAAACATTCTCAAATATTACTTTGTTTTACCGTTGATTGAAATTTCTCAACATAGGTGGCAAAAAAAAAAAAAAAAAAAAAAAACAAAGAAAGAAAGAAAGAAATTTCTTAAAATAATTTTTTTTTGTGACTATGTTTTTAATAGAAATTATTTAGAAGTGTCCAAAAAAAAAAAATATCATTCTAGGATCTAAACCTGCTAATATAACCAATTAAAAATAGAAAATTAACTTGGTATGGTGGTATGTTAAAATGATTTTACCATTTAGACTAGTTCACAATTATTTTTCTTTAATTTAGAAACTCAATGATAACTTTTTTTTTAAAAAAAATATGAAAACAATAGTAAACACTAAACAAAAACATAATAGTGAAAAAGGTTCATTCAACAAGCCACCACCAATTCATTATATATTTTTTATTGTTTATTCAAGATTGTTTGACTGCAATTCATTTTCAAAATAATGTAATTTTCGGATATAATTTAATAAAATACTCCATAAAATGACAGCAAAAAATATAAAGGAAATAAAAAAGGTGACCAAAATGAATAATGTTACAATTCTAGTGCTTATCTACATTATATTCCTTGCATCATATGCGATTCTAGCTTCGAAAATGAGACGCTACAAATCGTTGCTTCTCCCATATTCAAATTAACCTTTTGTTCTTTTATTTTTTTGGCAAATACTATTGGCTGATTAGGGGCAATGTGTCCATATTGGTGGATAAAGGTCAATTGACCAAGATTTGTTCGTGAACAAGTCTTTTTTGTTGTTGTAGTTGTTGGTATTTGGTTTAACAATGTATAAGGTATATATTATATAAGACAATACATACTACATACTAATGAGTTAATGGGCATTTTTATCCTCCATTATAAAAAAGGGCATTTTTATCTTAAAAGTTTTGCAGAAGAGCTAGTCAAAGGCGCTAAGAAGGGTTTTTTTAAGCAATGTTATCTTAGAAGTGATAAAAATTAAGTAATTGTTGACTCATTCTAATAGACTAAAATGATTAACGTTTGTTGACCCAATGATGTAGAAATGACATGCCATATGGCATGCCCCCCACTTTTTTTTCCAGCTCAGGTTTATAAGTTGGGAAAAAAAATAAAAGAAAATTGTGATCCCTCTCCTAGACTCTTATGCAAGGTAATCAAATCCGGACCGGTTATTAATCGGTCGGGGTATTGGGTTAAAGGTCAGTGAGTTAAATTGGAGTTAAACCGGTACTAAATCGATGATAAATGGAAGATTTTAAGATTATTAATATAAAATTTTAAAGAAAAAATTTAAAAAAAAATTGATTTTTTTTAAAAAATAAAAAACTCAGACCAGACTGGGTCACCGAATTGAACCGATCTAGTGCCTGATTCGACGGTTTTTGGGCTGGTCCGGTTCGATTCTGAGAACTCTGCTCTTATGTGATACTTCCCGCTGAATTTCTCCCTCAAATGATGAAAAAGTCAAACCTCTCCCCTCTAATGATTTGTTCCATCAAATGATAAAGACCAACAAAGATAACAAGTATATTTTATAAAGTATTATAGTTTCTCTAAATTCTCCATTTTAAACAATTCACGGTTAAAAAAATAGCAGTACAAATTACAAACATGTTACTGATTCTTAAGAGCACGTAAAACAATAATCCTCTTTAAAAAAAAAAACATGATAAAAGAGGATTTGAATTTGATTTTCAAGTTGCATGACGGCTGTGCAGTTTTGACTCCATTCAATGAATTAATGTATTATTAATTAAGAGGACAACTTCGACTTGGAAGGATCTTCTACCTTTAGAACTCTAATAATAATTTTCTCTAAGATAAAATGATTTTTTTTTTTGAACCAATTGAGCCATTCATCCCATTTTTTTTGCCAGAGCCATTCATCTAATTTAGACAATATACTTAAACCATCAAATCATCATTAGTATAGTAATGTGTGATGATTCCTGAGATTGTTCTAGGTTTAGTAAAATAAATACTATTTGAAGCCGTGTGTTTGAATCTATATCTTATAATTGCATTTATTCATTTTTAATTTATTATAAATTAGATTCTATATTTAGAATTGAAAGACAATCGGTGCTTGTTAAATAAAGTTATATATGGGCCAATGGATCCACCGAAGTTGTGGGTGGATACCTACAATAATTGCCGTCCATTAATTTAATATAGCAGTACATATTATTATAATCAAACTGCTTTATTTGCTTCAGTCCAAAAAAAAAAAAAAAACTGCTTTATTTGCTCTCTGGCAAGAAAAACAAAACTACTCCCTCCGTTCCTAATTATAGGATAATATTTAGGAGTTAATATTGATCCCAATTATAGGACAAATTTTAATTTTTGTCAATTTCTTCCCAAAATACCCCCTGATACTTTCTCAATAATAATTAAACACAATAATAATTTAAGAATACACCTATATATTCTGGAGTAATGTTTGTAACTCATTAATGTCACATACACCTCAATTTTACTGTTTATTTTTTTTTTAAATTTTAATTTTTAAATAAGGGTATTTTAGAAAAATAAATATGATTAACTAATTTAACTACTATACTTAATTTTTCCAAAATTAGGTAAATATATCCTATAATTAGGACCAACGGAAATACTTCATTTGCTGGCAGCTTTTTTGTTTATAGTGAGTATCCGGTATTTCAGATTAGATCATCTTTTAGATATATCAATAGTTTCAATCTAATCTAAATTGGGATGGATCAAGACCCTTAAAGATGGAACCCCTACCACCTATGTTAATACGTTTGTAAAATTCAAACTTGAAACCCTTAATTAAGTTATATCAACTCCCTCCCGAATTTATCCAATTATCAATCGTTATTTGCCGGCGGCTTGATGCCCTTTCCTAAGATCTATAAATATGCAATCAAGTGGGAAAATAATTACTTCCTCCCGTCCGTAATAATTGCACCCAGTTTTTCCAACCTTATGAATTTTGCAATAAAGAGTTTTTAATTCATAAAAACATGGCGAGTTACAATATTTATTAACCATCATACAATATTTATTACAGTCAAAGGTAGCATGAGTTATATAAATTATATGCATGTAAGTTGTGTTTATTTTATATAAATATGACATATTAACTACTCTTATTGGGTATTTTTTTAGTAAGGTCCAATTATGATATATTTTTTTTCAAGGCAAAAATTTATGATATTTTTTGGACTTAAAAATTAAGATAGTTTTAATAATTAATTATTAACAATAATAACTTCAACCCAAATTCAACGTGTCACATCAAACAAAAATCCAGATGCCAAGAAACAGTTTGCAATTTCCATTGTTGTTCTTCATGTTAGTGCATATATTTTAAGTTTTAATAATATTATATGACGTAACAGATCCTTTCGAACGGAAGTGGCTTCGTCGGAGTCGCCTTTGGCTCTCTGCCATTTCATTCGTGTTCTTAACTTCTTCAGAGGCTCTCTCTCAGTAGTCTCACGGTGAAATCCTCCATGTGAGAACCTCAATCTCCTTCCTTACTCATCTCGTCCCTAATCCCTATCGTATATTCCGCCATTCCTGCGCCGGCGAAATTGAAGTTATGACGTCATTTTCTGGGAGGATAGCGGATGTCGCCGGCTGTGCTGCCTCGTCGAGCGGTCATACTCGGCTCCCGCAGCAGCCGATTAGGACCGCTGGTGGTTGTGAGGTTCACTTCAGTCATGCAGTTCAGCGTTCCGGAATCGTGTTGCGATCTTCGGGGCGGCGTTCGAGAATTTGGATTGTGGAGGCGTCGGGGCCAGCTGGCGCATGGGAGAGATCTGACGACGTTAGGGAGGGCGAGAAGGCGAGACCCTGCGGGTACGCTATTGGGGATGTCGCGGCGGAGGGCGGGAGTGACGGTGATGGTATTGTGGCGGTGGCTAATGATCGGAGAAGGATGAATCGGACTGCAGAGGTGGTGTTCGCCGCCGCAATGACGGTGGTGATGGGAGTCGGAAACAGGGTGCTGTATAAGCTCGCTTTGGTACCCCTCAAAAACTATCCATTCTTCCTTGCTCAGCTGGCTACGGTCGGGTACTTGCCTCCTCCCCCACTCTTTAATTGTGAACAATATTTTTTTGGCCAGAAGATTATGAACAATTATTACTGTTTTAAAGTTTGTAATTCCATACGCTCTCAATAATCATTTGAGCCTAGTTATATATATTAATTTTATTCTAATAGAATAAATTAAATTAACAAACATGTTATTTTGGCCGAAGCAAACACTTGTATTATGACTTTTGAAAAACAAATGTATATAAAAAATATAAATAAGGATTAAAGCGTAATTATTCATTTATTTATTCTACATTATCGATTGAATAGTGGGATAAACAATTAAAACCGTCGATTTTTTGTAATGATATTTTCTAGGACTCCGGGTCTCCGGGCCTCCGGTCCTCCGGGCCCTACTACTTCCGATGGGTCCGAGCAGTATCTACATTTTATGGTTCATCAAACCCCAGCAATGTCAGATACTTTGTTTTCCTTGGTTCACCTTTTAGCCCACTAGATTTCTAGGAACAAGACATCTACCCCAATGGGAAACACCATACCCAACAATGACATTATGTCATTGTAATGGGGCACCTTTCGGTCAATTCAGAACTTCAGCATGATTCCACCACATTTTGTTGCATTTTATGCCTCCTAGTTCTATAAAGCTATCCTTTTACTTCGGGGAATAAGCTGCTTGCTTTTCCTTTTTCTTTTTTTGAACGTCGAGAATAACATCATATGTAGACGTTTACAAGAGTTAATTCTAGTATACAACCAAATCTAATAAGATATTCTTTGTTTCAGATACCTAGCTGTATACTTCTCTGTTTTGCTCTTCCGGTACCGTGCGGGCATTGTTACTGATGAAATGCTATCTACGCCAAAAGCACCATTTATTGCTGTTGGTCTCTTGGAGGCTCTAGGTGCTGCTGCAGGAATGGCAGCAGGAAGTAATATTCTTATCCCAATCCCGAATTTTGGAAAATTGATTTTATTTTAATTATTTATTTTTTTAGAAGTTGCTTTTATTTTTGGCCATCTCATGTATAAAGCTAGCTTCTGTCATCATCTCCACATGCAGATATTTCTTTATAAGATTTGTTTTTGGGGTGCAATTAGTCGATCTTGTGATCAGACTTGTTTTGTCAACTTAGAACTATTTATAGCACATCCATATGTTTTTGGTAAACAAACTCAGACTGTAACTCCCCATGTTACAACATTAGTTAATAAAATGATCTTCAAACAGCTTAAAAACTGCAATAGCAGACAATGCACGTCATGAGACTTTAAAACATACAACTTTCAACCCTTTTTTTTGAATTTCTTATGGGCGTTGATTGAGCTAATTTCAAATTTCCTGAATCAATTAAGCTTAACTTAATTGTGAATTTAGCAAACTGTAGTTCATTTAATGATTTTGTTTTATTACTTTTGCATTTCCTTTTACTCTAATTTAAGATGCATTAGTTGGCGGGAAAAAAAATTTGGTATGTATCATTGATAGTCATGCTTCTCTTTTCTGATAGATATTTAGATACAAATACCATTGGACTGTACATCTTTTGGCTTTTCCTTTGAAAAAATTTAATGCGTGAATTTCATATAATTATGTGTTATTCTCTCTGTTGTGACAGCAATTCTCGCTGGAGCTTCAATTCCAATTTTATCTCAGGTAAAGAAGCATTGGTAGTCCTTTATCTCTGTGGCTTTTACTGTTAATCCAAATTATTGCTGCAATAGAATCATTGTGGCAGAGTAAGGAGACTTTTGTTTTCGACAACTGATTAAACTAAATGCCTTCTGATCTGACACTCGTTATTTATTTCCAGATTTTGTATATGAATGAAAACTAAATAAAATTGTTGTTAATAATGATACTGGATATTTGGCAGATGTTTATTTCTATCTGCATCATAATTAAAGTTAAGTGATAATTATCTAAAATAAAAACTAGATATCTTGCAGGATATAACTATTTGAAAGGAAGAAAAATCAGAATCAGTTGCTCAGGATGTTATTTGTCTTTGTAGATGAAAGATCAGCTGTTTAGGCACCTAATAATTAAAGAAGAAATGCGTAAGGACATGTAACCTGCTTAATTACTGATCAGGCTGTTCTATGTTTTAAAGGATTCACCCTGTAAAAATTGTGTCAGAAAGGATGTATAGTGATCCAATCCAGGATCTGTCTTAGTTGGCCAAAAGTTGAAACTTTGGCACACAAAGAAAAACTGTTTAATCTTTCATTTTGACCAAAACCTGGGTCTTTGCATCTACTATCTCATCTTTACACGATGGGCTTAAATTTAATGCAAAAGTTAAAGTGTGTGTAATTTTTTTAATTAACTTCCCTTGCAGAGTTTTCTTGTGTGGCAAATTATTCTGTCAAGTATTTTTCTTGGAAGAAGATATAGAGTCAACCAACTACTTGGATGCTTTCTTGTAGCTGTTGGTGTAATTACTTCTGTGGCAAGGTCAGGGCATGTGAATATGTTAGATTTCTTTTTAGTAAAGAAGGATTAGGCATTGTTGAATCATGTAGTTGTAAGGAAAAGAATAATGTGTACCATCATGTCAGCCAACTAATTCTGAATAACTGTCTTAAACATTTTAATTGGTGGTTTTAATATTTTAGAAATTTTTTATGTCAGATTGCTTTGATGATATTAAAGTTTCTTTATTTTATATGCGAGTTTGAAGAAACTTTATTCTGAAACTCCTGATAACTCTCAAATTTTACTGTTGAATTTCATGACGAACACCGAAGCAGTTTTCTTTATTGGGTGTCATGTTATGCTTTTAAATCCTTAGTGACTCCAACTAGTTATTTACATTATTCCTTGATCATTACCAAAATGAAGCCTGAAAAGCTATGGCACAGTCTCTTAGGCTGTTACAATTTTATTCAATGATATGCTATTGCTAACAGCTTATAAGTTACTGTTTTGTCAACTGTTAAATCTGAACTATAAACCAGTGGTTGATGGCATGAATAATGTAACTTTGATGTTTATTCTTTCTATGACCTGATCTTTTGACTTTGTTAATTACTTTAGTGGATCTGGTGCTGGAAATTCATTGAAGGAAGGTGGTATATTCTGGAGTGCTTTGATGATACTTTCATTTCTATTCCAAGCAGCAGATACTGTCCTGAAGGTTGATGCCTTACTTGATGGCTGTTGGTTTTTGCATTTAGTTTCAAACTTTGTTTCTTTATGATAACAAGGGGCATCTTCATTATTTCTAGGAAATTATCTTTCGGGACGCAGCGCAGAAACTGAAGGTCTGTGCAGTAGATAAGTATTTTAATCCTCATATTTTTGCAAATTATGATTTCAAACGCCATAATAACTATGGTATTTGACTGCTATAATCAATCAATATCAGTTCTGATGCACCAAGAAACATGGGTCTCCCTCAAGTTAGTGATCAGAAATGTTGAACGGAGATTAAAGCTTTGAAGTTTCCTTCTGCTCTTAAGTTCATTTCAGTTGTCCATTTAAACAGTAGATCACTAGATCTTTTAATCCGAGACTCCAGCTAGCTAGCCACACTTTTACACGTTGATATATTAGTTCTATATGTAAACTTGGTAACTATTTCATATTTTCTATTTTCTACGGAGATGATAATTTACTTTTTTTCGATTAGAAGACAGTCATATATTAAAGAATATTTAATGTTATCCAACAGGGAGGCTCCTTGGACCTGTTTGTTGTCAGTTCTTTCGGATCTGTTTTCCAAGTAAGTATCGTACAATATGCCGTACATTAACTCAGTATGCATCTTTCAAATTTCCCATATATACACTATTGGATCCCTAACTGCATGAGCATATAATCAATGCAGACATTGTTTTTATGCCTTCTCCTGCCCTTCTTGTCAAAATTATGGGGTGTTCCCTTCAATCAACTACCAAACTACCTTAAAGATGGTGCAGCCTGCTTTCTCAATGCTGGTACATTAATGAAAGGTAATCTCTCTTTTTCCTATAGTGCGCGCCAGAATTGTCTTTGCAATTGGGAAATGTTGGTTGTCTTGCTTGGTATCAATGTATACAATTTACAATCTTTAGATTTACTGTTATATGCCCTTGAGTGAAGGGCGAGATTACTTTACATGTGAAACTATGCAGAAAATAAAAGTGTAAGAACTAAATACCGTCTAGTTTTATAACCAAAACCCAACCAGGGAGAGAGTTAGAATCTTACTGATGGAAAATATTGTTAGTCAATATTTCTAGCATAATTGAACATGTGAGTTTTTTATGTAGGTTATAGGATAGTCACGATGGCATTTATAGTTTCAACAATAGTAACAACAACAACAAAGCCTTATTCCACTAGGTGGGGTCGGTTACATGGATTACAATATAGCATTTATAGTTTCATGGTTTTAAAACTTGGGTGCTTATTGTTACTTTGTTAGTAGTAGCTTATGAAATTCCATTGTCAGTTGTAAACCTTCTAGAAAGAAATTTTATATTGACTCCTGGATCAGACGCATTGGAATTATGCTTTTCCCCCCCTGATTTATGTGATTCTTATGATGGAAAAGTTGCAGATTTATCAATTTTGCATGCTGCACTGACATTATCTGGTTTCAGGATGTGATGGTGCCCCGTTGCTTCCCTTGCTGTTTGTTATTGCTAACATTGGTTTCAATATCTCATTGCTTCATCTTCTCAAGATCTCGTCAGCTGTGGTATCTTGTCTTGCTGCCACCCTTTGCGGTACGTGATTTATTTTGATGAGCTATATTTATGAAAAATTTAGTAATGAGACCTGCTTAGACTGGTGGCCTGATTTTTTCTTCATATCAATAATTGGTGTATGGTGAATATTTTGTTTTAATATTTTTGGAGTATTGATGATTAATCTTATGGGAATGGGTGGCTGGTAGTAAGGATATAGGTACTGGTTTTTCAGTCAGTAGGAAATTCACTTTTTGCCCCCTAAAGAAATAGAAAAAGAGAGGAAAGAATAGTTCTAGGAAGTAATGGCAATTTGCTGTCTCACGAGATTCTTGTTGGCAAGAAGTGCCGTTTAGGGTTTTAAGGAGCTGGAAGAAGATTCAGTGGATTCCTGTGTGGAAGTCAAAAGCAACTCATTAAGAAATAGAAAAGCAGCCTTAACCTGAAAATTTGCAGAAGGCAGTGTGGTTAGGGTTCTATGCAATTATGGCCAGTATGGTTGTTCATATGATCAATGAGTCAAACTACGTGGCTGAAAATGATATCATTATCCATAAACTGAATCATGATTTGTACATGTTACATATTGTAGTCAGTTTATTATTATTAAAAAAGAACTTACCTCTTTTTCACCTTTTGTTGAAGGTGCTTAAGCTATAAATATTTACTACAGTTGGATAATCGGCATCTTGAGTATTCATATTAAGATTCTGCTCCTCACGCTAAATGAATGAATTCTTTTGCGTGGGAATTGTGTGAGGAAATAGAAGACCCTTTTATATTTCTGCAGTGGCAACCTAAACAAACTACAAAAGAGAAGCTTTTAATACCTTTTCATTATTCAACTGCTTTAAAGTATAAATAAGGTTGGTAAAATTTGATGGTAAGTGGGTTTAGTTTTTACTTTTTAGATGAGTTGATGATGATATGTTGAAACTTAATCTGATTAAGTTCAACTTAAACTCAATGACTCAAAATGTCCTCCTCCAACTGGCCTAGTAACTTGATGAAAGGTTCTGACCTAAATAAATGATCCACAACGATTAATCTACATTTCTTATAGCTAATAATATATTTTGCAAACAACGATCTTTCGATTTGCTGCTTGGATGGTCGTACTGAGTCTGTTTAGAGTTTGGATACCAGGGTAGTCTATATGAGCCAGTTTTCTTGTCTTCTCTGAGTTAGATAAAACTAAAGGATTTGAATGATGATTCTTTTCTGAATTCTGTAACTTGTGCCCAAAATAAAAATTGCTAATCTTTCTGTATCTGGACTCGTGTTAGATCCATGATTTAGTTTAATTAATTTTCATTAGATCGGTGATCCAGTCATATGGCAGTAGTAACAAATTTCCTAGTATATGACCCTCTTAAATGTTAGAATAATCAATATTATCTGACTAACTGATTGAGAACATATGTCCCTAGTAGGTGATCTACTTTCCTAGCTCTTGAAATGATATACCACAACTTTCTTCATTAAAGC
Organism: Inga laurina; assembly: GCA_963855925.1. Lineage (NCBI taxonomy): Eukaryota > Viridiplantae > Streptophyta > Magnoliopsida > Fabales > Fabaceae > Inga > Inga laurina. The sequence goes on from OY979704.1 coordinate 27,112,673, forward strand.
TTTCATTGTAAATACCAAAAGCTATTGGTTCAGGGGATTGGCACTCATTTCCCTTGAGTGAGGTCTTCTAAGTCTTGTGAAGAAAATGGCTGCATGAGAGCTTTGTACCTATATGGTCTGATCCAACTTAACCTAGTTTAGTCAAGACTTAAGCTTTCAAGTTAAAGTGATTTTGGACGTGGTATTAGATCCTCTGTGACTGGAATAGTGAGGAGTTCGGTCCTTGTCGCATATCTTTAAAAAGAAAAATGCATGTTAAAGATTACCATAATATAAGATATTGGTAAAAATGCTCTATAAGTGTGGTATGGGCGTGTATATTATATAGTGGGGTTTGAACTCAACTTTTACGAAGAGTGACACGCCAACCACTGAGCCAGAGGCTTGTTCCCAGACATTTTTACATGACAAACTATCTCATATAATCTTGGATAGCAAAACAGAAATTGCACATCAAGCAACTATTCATGAATGTCTTAACTTGAATTGTCCATAGGTTTTGCTTATTTTTTCCCCCTGCAATGCAATTGTTCATGAGTCAGACCTAACAGATACAATTTGATTGTGTGTGGCAGTTCCAATATCTATCTACATCTTCACTCTGCCATTGCCATACCTTGGCGTTGCCTCCTCTCTTCCAACAGGCTTCATTGCAGGTGCCGTCATTCTGTTTCTGGGCTTGTTGGTTTATGCTTGGATCCCTCCCAATGCTTCCTCTTCTCCCACCAAATCAGCTTCCACCTAGAGCCCAACGTGGTAAAAGAATCGAGGGAAAATCATTATGAGGTCCTAAGAATCACAATGATTCGGCTTTGCTTTTTTGTAAGGTCATTTGAGGTGGAAAAGGGTAAACTATTATTCTTGTAATGTTTGTTTCAGTAGATTTTTGTCTGCATGTTCTATGTAGGGAAATAAAGAGGGGATTGAAGCCCTGTTAGGTTTTCTTCAAGGAAAGGCCGGTCCTATGCAGAAAGAGAGAAGGCCCATTGTCTAATCTAACTTCACTCAAAATCAAAATGAGGTGGAATATGGTTAGAGAAAAGCCCTAGCTCAATTTTGTGTGAATCAGCAAAAGGGATTAGGATTCTCTTAACTAAGTAAATTGATCGAGTTTACTTGCAGTAAAGAGAGAGTAGTGTGAGACACTGGGAAATAATTCAATGGCTTTCATACTTTATATATACTTTTTATTATTTTTTCGTAGGATTCTCTTTATAAGATGATATAATATCTTGTTACCAAAAGAGGAAAAAGGAAATTGTGGTAGCCAATTTTTTGCACCAGCACAATTTTTTTTCAATAGTTATCAACATAATTATTCCTGTAGCAGACTCAAGTGGAGTATTAACCACTGGAGGTGCTCTAATCAATTAGTACAAATTGTTCTAACTTAATCAATGGTCACGAGATGCTAGGCAACTAGGCAGTGATTGGGCACCCTAAGAAGTAAGTAATTTTTATACTTTACAAGACAAAACTCTTATAATGTATTTATTTCATACAATGCAGCCTCACTTAAAATAAAGCTAAGCCAAACATCATCTAAGGGCTTCACATTTTCCAATGACAACGTAAGTAACACAGTTCTCAGCTATTTTCAGCTGGTGTGTCAAAAGTAACATGGAATTTTCTGGCTAATCTTGGATCAACAATGCCTTTGAAAATTCACATTTAACGACTAAGGAGTAGGTTGTTGTATCCTTTTTTTTATTACCTTTTGGGTCATTTGGTGTCTGGTGCTTTTATTGTATCATATTATTAAGTATTCGACTAATCCAAATTGAGACTTTGTAACTAAGAGACTTAGTAGGTCTTCTTTACCAAGGTGGGATTTGAACTTAGTTCTCTCATCTTATGGTCTAGTGGTTAATTCGCCCAACTTGTGGTTTAGCCCATGGGTTTAAGAACCAGACGGTCCGACCGATTGGACCGTCAGCCGTCAAGAGGGCGGGCCGGGTTACTACGTTGAGCCGTTTTCGCTATGGGACCGTTTTGGATCATTTTTGGGCCGGAAACCGTTATTGGGCCGGAACCCGAAACAGGTTTTCAATATCCGGCCGGCCCAATAACTCACTTTACAAAAAAAAAAAACCCCAGAATTTTTTTTTTTTTTTTTAGTTTTGATACTAGAAACTGGAAAGTTTGCAAAGAAAAAAATAGAAGCTTAATATAGAAAAACACAGGTTTATATTGTTTAATCTCATATCTGTATTATGTGCATCTTTTTATTCTTAAATGATAAATATGTTCTCATTCTTCTCAAATGGCTCATGGCTCATAAATCTATATCATCTTGTTTGTTATTTTAAAAAGGTTAATATATTTCATATATATATATATATATATATTTGCTGGGTAGTAGGATAAGTGCTTCAAATCTATCTTAGAGTTAAATGTACATGTTTAGAATTGTTTAAAAAAAGAAAAACATATTAATTGAGTTATTTTATTTTAATGATTTTATACCAGAAGAACATATTAACATAATCAGATTTGTATAACCCTTGAGTGGTGGATATTTTAAGCATTTATCTTGATAGGTGACAATTGATGAGGTTTTTAAATGGTGTTTTATGACTTTACTAACTTCATATGAAGTTAGACTAATGACTAATTATTGTAATATATATATATATATATATATATATATATATAATATTTTTAAATTTAATTATTACGTCACCGGTCCGGCTAAACGGCTCAACCGGTCCAACCGGTTGAACCTTGACCCGCTGACCTTTCCGGCTCAACGTCCGGTCCGGCTTTTAAAACATTGGTTTAGCCGTGGTTAGTATACCCCTTCTAATTTAAAAAAGGCCTCAATATCCCTACATTTGAAATTATCGATGTCACTCTTCTTATTTAATTGTGCGGATCATTGAATTCTGCAAAGGATGACAATTAATTAGGTTAAATTAATTTTTTGGATAATATAATGATTGGTTTAAAAATGCCGATGATAAATGAACTGCAGTTATTTAGTAAATATTCTTAGATTTTTTTCATGCATCTAATGAACAGAGACACTTGGGTTGAATATAACCAAGAGTACCGGTTTGTAAAATTATCTATATTCACTAGTGACTCTACGAGGTTGACTTGTAAATCGAAGATGTTGACTTGTAAACATTAAATGATTAATATTGTAAGAGGTTAACTTAAATTTTAAAATATAAATGTTTCAAGTTCAAGGTTCTTTCTGTCATTTCACAGGAGAAATTAATTACAAGAAAATTCCATAGAATTTGAGTATTTTTACAAATTCAGGGTAAATAAGTATCTTCCTTGCTTATATAAGACTTGTTTGTAATTTACTAATTTTCACAAAGATTAATCAGGATGATAATTTTGTTTTTCCTTTTTTTTTTTTTTTTGCCCTTGTGTTCAAAAAACCCTCATAACAATAGTGATGAAATGCTTCCGTTTTTTTTTTTTTGATAGAACATGAAATACTACAATAACCTCAGGAATTAACCTCTTGAGTCAACAAACAGTCTAAAACAATTATTATCAGTAAATAACAAGCTCCTAATAGCTGTAGGGGGCAAATCGGTGATATGGAGATCCATCGCCATATTCCAAGCTTCCTTTGCTATTGCATCAGCAACTGTGTTAACATCTCTATTACAATGAGAAATGCTTCCGTTTTACACATTCTTAAGTATACATTAAACCCAACCACAACTTTTCTAGGGAAGATGATGACCACGACTGAGGTATATAAATATATTCTTTTAATTACTTTTGACATTCAAATTCTTTATAAATTTTAAATTTAACTATCCTTAATGTATTTTACTCATTCTTGAATAAATATTAAACCCAGTTACTCAGTTAGTGATTCATCATGGGAGGAAAAATAGCAATTAGTGGAATCAAAGTTTGAGAATTTTTTTTTTTAAGAAAGGACATAATCTAGGTCAAATTGATTATGTCTATTGGATTAAGTTCATAGGTAAAATTGCAAGTATGTACGTGCAATTTAACAATTAACAACAACAAAATAATAAGTGTCTATATAAAAATTTATAAATTCTAATTAACTATTAACAATAGTAAAATAACAAGTATTCATATAAAAATTTACAAATTTTAACTTACGCTAGAAAAGTTGATATAAAACTTTGCAAGTGTTCCAATGGTGAAGTTACACGTGTACATACGTATTTTAACACCAACTATAAGTAAAATAATAAGTGTAATTAGAAAACTTAACTTAATAGATATAAACGACTTAATCTAAATTTTGTGCCGAAATTTTTTTTTTTTATCAAATTAGAAATTCTAACCAACTGCGTCCACTACAAATCTATTAGTGATACTAATATTTCCCCAATTGGTAGGCCCAAATGTCTTCTCTGAAATACCAATGGAAAGGTGAATTAGTTATTTGATAAGTTAATCTTTGTGTCGCGTGCCTCAGTAAGTGGCAAACTGGCCAAGGCAAGTAAAGAAGCTAAAAAAAAATTTGTTGTCACGGGCTACAGCATGTGACAAAACTCACCAAGTCCAATAAAGAAAAGTATAGTTCTGAGTTTTGATTTCTAAAGCAGGAATAGACTATTTAACCTAGGAAAAAACACCAAAATGAGACATTTTACACTCTAGAAGCTTGAGGCACAAAAGGGGAGAGATTGGAAAGGAGTTCTTAGTAAGTTTGGAGCCTTAGTGGTGATTCTAAGAAACATCTTAGAGTTTCTACCTTGGTTTTTGATAAAATGTGCTGAGTATATAGTTGTAATTGTAACAGTTGGTGCTGAGTATATAATTATAATGGTAACAGTTGGTTAATTGTTTTGTATGTAAGGTTTGTGCATATGAGTTGGTGGGCCTGAGGCCCAATATGACTTGCAGTGGTTATTATAAATACAAGGGTCATGCTTTGATCCATTTTTTGTAGAATTCATTTTGTATTTCAATAAAATATATGAGCAGGTCTCTTGCTGCTCTTTTATGCATCTGGATTGACATTTCCAATAGTTTTATCACTCTTCCATTCTTTTCTTATTACTTAGCTATAAATTCAGCTTTTTTGTATGGATTTTTTGTACCTAAGTAACTAAGCATTTCATTTCTAGGATTACTTTGAACCTCTATATGGATTGAGACTTTGTTGTTTTCTCTTTTCTAGCATTTAATGGAGTATTATTTATTGATTTTATTCTATGTTTCATGCTTCTTAGTGTTTGGCCACTGCTTGGATTGATTTGATGAATGAGATGATGCTTGAGAAATATTATTTTGTTTTAAGAACTTGGATAAAATCATATTAGTCTTGAAATTTTTGTTTGAATGGATAGTTTGTTAGTAGGAAAAAGATTTACCTATTAATCTAGTATTATTACTATAAGATTGGGACTTAAGGACAATTTTCATTAGCTTGTTGCAAGAGATGGAATGAGTTTTTTGAAAATAAATGTTGCTTTTAACTTAAGAATGCTTTTCCAATACTTTTGAATCTTAGACAAAGACTTGATTATTCATTAAAGCTAATAAAGAAGGAATTAATTGGTCTAATAAAGTATATAGTGGAGAAGTGATCATAGAGCTTCATTTTCTTGGAATTAGAATCAACTTTTACTTTGTTTCTTCCAAATTAGTATGCTTTGAACAAAAATTTTTCTTCCAAATTGAAATACTTCAAATGACTTTGTCTAACCTAATTAAGAGAATAAGTGCATTAATTAGCCTACTTTTACCTTAGTTTTTGTGGGAATGATAACTTTTTATACTACTTGCGACCCATATACTTTCAGTAAGCTAAACAGAGAACACTTATAAGATTGGAAAATCTTGAAATTCTCACTACATACCTTACCTATTATTTCTCAACTAAAGTAATTTAAATAATATTATTTTAAATGTTGTTTTTCTCATTTCTTAACATGAATTTTTAAATTATTTTCAATCATAAAAATTAGAAAATAAAAAATATTTAAATATTCATGTCATTTATTAAATCATCATTAATAATAATTATTGAATATTTAAAAATTATTATTAAATATGCACAATCATGAAAATGTAAATAGCTTTATTAAGAAATAAACTTGTTTACATAATCTGGTATAGTCCATACAAAATAATTAGGTATGCTCTTCAGTTTTTAATATAAGACATATATGAGGAGTTGATATTGATCCTAAATATAAGACATAGTTTTTATATTTATTGTAATACCCCGAATTTTGAGACTTGAGGCTAGAGAATAAGCCTGAGATTAGTGAACTGCTAAGCCCCGGTTTAGCAAGATCCTAAATTGTGATTAAGAGATAATGACTCCAAAAGTGGATGTGGTTAGTGATAAATAAACCCTTTTGGAGATTATGGTGTGAGTTGGCACCAGATGTGATTCGTATGTGCTGTGAGCAGCGCCAAAAGCCTGTATTTAAGTTCAATTATGGATTAACCTCTAAATTGATTTAAAATAGAGGTAGGGCGCATAATATGGTGTAAATGAATGAGAAAATGTATTTGGTGGTGATTCAGTGTGAATTGCCATAATCAGGGGCAAAACGATAAAGTTACCGACCAATTGATCGGTTACCGAAGAGGAAGCTCATTGGTAACTCAAAGATCAATGGTTAGGATTGGTTTTGTAAGAGATCAAGGGGTGGAATCCCATGTATGTGTGCCTTGGTGAGCTCATGGAGATGGAACAAGATCTTGACACTTGGCATCTTTTGGGCCCTTGGATTGGTCAAAGTGTCAAACTTTATTTTCTCTCTCTCCCTCTCACTTTTAGGTCGGTTTGGGGCTCTAAAAACTGACTTGTTTCATCATCTTCACCATCTCATCTCTCTCCCCCCAAAACCTCCATTTTCGCCAAGCTTGGGAAGGAAAGAGGAAGAGAAAGGTGATGTTTTGGCCTTATTCTTGTCCTCTAATGTTCAAACACTCTTCATTAATGTTGTTCATAATGATGAGAGCTTCATTGCTATGGTTTTAGATTTGTGAAAGGAGGTGTTTGATGGCTTGAGGAAAATTGGAAAGATGAGGAATCAAAGAATTGGTTTGGGAAAGAGGAAGAGGTGAGTATTTGAAGCCTTTTGATCTAAGTTTTGTGAATTATGGATGAGTATTGTGAATTTCGAATTTTGCCCTGATTTTCTTGTGATTTTGGATTGGATGAATTGGATGTTGTTTTGTGTTGAAATGGTGCCATGTTGTGGTATTTGATCATTGAAATTGGTTTTGAATTTGAAATGGAAAGAGATGGTAATGTAGAGTTGGTATTGTGAATTGTGTGACATGTTACAATTCATTGTGAAACATGTCAATATAATGAATTTGGTTGATTTGGTATTTTCAATGAATTCCTTGTATAAATTTATGTGGAAATGGTATTTGGTGTGAATTTGGGAACCATTGTTGCAAAACTGGAAATTCTGTCCAGTGTAAGTTCTGTCTGGGCAGTCTTGTTGTGTGGACGTTTTGATTGGGTAAATGATGTTAGAAAATTCTGAAACTTTCCAGTCTTAAATTTCACCTCCCAAGGTTCAAAATGGACAAATAATGTGTGCCATTTCGTTCTGGGAACTGGGAGTTATAGCTGTCCAAAGTTTGAGGTCGAAAATGGATTCTGTTTTGGGACAGTCTTGAGTTTTGGGGAATTCTGTGTTTGTGTGGTGATTTCTAGTAAAGGCCAATATTTTTCCTGTGTAGAGGACTTGAATAGCTTTTATTTGGTTTTGGGATCACCTCATTTCGATTTTTTTGGAATTAGTTATGATTTTTGGAAGTTCAGCCAAGAAACTGGATTTTTTGGGCTGCAGCCCAAATGTTTCTGAGCGTTTCTGGGCAATTTTGGGCCGCAGCCCGTGGATTCTTGGGCCGCGGCCTACCCCCAAAAATCAGCATTTGGACTTTTAAAAGATGATCTTTGGTCAAGTGTTTCCCAAGCCTTTAGGCATATGTTTGGGCTTTGATTAGCCACCTAAAGGTCGTGAATGATAATCAACTTAAGTGTTTGAGAGTTAAAGAATTGGAAAAGGGATTTAACCCTATGTCCTTGTTTGGTTATAGGGTTTGATGTTCGCCCTGAACGTGGTTCGATATTCGCCTGGTCATGAGTAAGCTGTGCTGGAGCTTACGTGGAAAGAGGGTAGGGAACATATCTCTTCTGCTTGTATTTGATATATGTGTTAATGTGTTGATGCATGTCTTAGCTTTGCATGGTTATGTGTTATTGAAGCTATGTTTCAATTTATGCTATGGCCATTAGTATATTGTTAGAAGCATTGAGCTTACAGATTGTCATTATGATAGTTATGTGATGCGAGCATGTCATGCATTAAACATCTATCGTACTTGCATATTGATATTGTTTTCCTACTGAGATTCTCTCGAATCTCACCCTCCCCTACTAACCTTTCAGATAGTGTAGTAGATCAATGATGGAGTAAGCAGCTAAGGGCGAAGAGGACTTCCTTCGGGTTTGAAGATTAGGTAGTTGGTTATCATTAAAGTCTGGATGTGTATTTGTATATTTGGATGAGTATTGAGTATGTATTCGAATGGGTTTGTGTAATCCCTATTTGAGGAGTTGTATGGGCCATTGTGCCTTATGATTGTTTAGCGAAGATATGAAACCCGGGATTACCGAGATGATTATATTGTGTACTCTGATATTGGTATAAATGTGATTTATCTTCGCATAGTAATTGTATTCGAAATTTGAATATGAGACCAGGTTATGAATGATTTCGAAAGGTATTTATGAAAATCCCGTCTGGTAGATGGGTTTATGGGATTTTAAATAAGTTTTGTTTCTTATTGGTCTCTATTTTATTTTAATTGCGTATTTCGGATATAATTACGGCAGGGGGTTACATTTATCAATATTTTCTTAATTTATTTCTACTGATATTCTTTCAACAATAATCAAGAAAGAGAGGAAATTAGGAAATTAAGGAAGATGATTAGTGTGTTTTAGAAAATACATATCATATTAACTAATTCAACTAACTTTCTTAATCTAGTTAAATTAGGTAAATATATTTTATATTAAGCACCAGAGGAGTATCATATTTGCCAATTTATTTTTCTATTTAAATATTATTTATTATTTATAATTATGACCACACATTTTCTTTAGGTACTTATATTTCTAAGTTGCCAATAGATTCATTCCTTATTTAATATAAATTTATTTTATTTAATATTTATACTTGTACTTCATATAAATTATTACATTATTTATCATAATCATTATAACATGAAAATAATATTTGAATATCCATGTAACCATGTCATTTCTTAAATTATATTTTATAATATGGACAATTTCAGAAAAATATAGTCAAAATTGATAAAGAACAAAAAGGTATGGTGGATTCTTGAAATCCCAAATTAGATCAAGAGCAAGAATTTGGGATTTAAAATCTTGAGTGCAAGACAATCATGCCCTCAGTTAAGTGGCAACAAAAGAAATACAAAGGGCGTACAAGTGGGAGGGAAGAGAGTGAAGTTGGCGTGAAAAAGTGACGATACCGAAAGAGGAAAAGTGACGGAAAGGAGAGCTAAGCCACAGGTAAGGAAATTTGAGACAGAAATCATTTTTGTGTTGTAATTCTTCAATGGTTATGGAAAATTGGTTGTAGTTTGTGATTGGGTTTTATCAGATTGGAGGTTTTGTTTTATGGGTAAGGGGGTTGTTAGGTGAAGATGGAGAAAATGTAGCGGCTTTAAGGTAATGGGATAATGTTAATGGTTGTGTGATCGATTTCATTGTGTTTGGTTGCATTATTGTTGAAGATTGTCCCTTTTTTGTTGTTCGCAACTAATTAAGGGTTGAACGCTGTGTTAGTATAAACTTTAGCTGGTCGTTAATAGTAAGGTTGGGGGAGGGTGTTGTTATTAGTGAAGATGGAGATGTGAAAAGATGTTGTGTTGGTGTTAACAGCAGACGCAAGGTGGTGATATGGAGGGGTGTTGTTATTAGTGAAGATGAATATGGTAAAATAAATTGTTTTGTTGTTAATAGTAGAAGATGGTGTTGTTATTTAAAGAGGAGTGTGCTGTTATTAGGCCTTCAACTTGTTACTTTCCTACTTTTTCCTTAGAAGTTGATAAATAAGAAAGTTAAGTCGTTAATTTAGAAGGTGGTGTTGTTATTAGAGAATGAGGTGTTGTTATTGGCCCTCTAACTTGTTACTTTCCCCCTTTTGTATCCGAAGTTATTAAATAAGAAAGTAAAGTCGTTAATGTAGAAGATGGTGCTGTTATTAAAGAGGGGGTGTTGTTATTGGCCCTCTAACTTGTTACTTTCCCACTTTTGTCTTGGAAGTTGATAAACAAAAAAGTAAAGTCGCTAATTTAGAAGGTGGTGTTGTTATTTGAGAGGCAGGTGTTGTTATTAGGCCTCTAATTTGTTACTTTTCCCATTTTTCCTCCAAAGTTTCACCTGTTTCTTACCGCCGAATCTAAGGTTAATTCTCATTATATTGAACTTAAGTTTCACATGTTTCTTTCAACTATGGGAATCGATTTTATGCAACCAAAACACTCTAACATAAAAAAAGGAAAATATGGCAACATATTGATGCCGATAGTCTCTCGACACATAGACCACTGTCAAACCCCCTTCCAACTTTGCAGCACACCGCCGAAGCTCGATCAAGAGATCTTTGTTCCCTTCCTCTTCTTTGCTCGCCCGCACTGTCCTTCTCTTCTAATCGTCATGCCGACTAGCCCTTCGCCAGGTTTTTCCTCTGTTTCTCAGTCATTCTTCCGCCAACCCACGATTTCGGCCTTCCTTTTTTTTTTTTTTGCCGAATTTCACTGAGGGTATTATCGTCTTTTACACAAAAATTCAAATCCCATATTCCTACTCTTGCTTTGATTTGGGATTTCAAGAATTCACCACACCTTTTTTTCATTTCTCAATTTTGACTGTATTTTTCTAGATTTTTCTCTTTATAATATTTGTTATTAAATATAATTATTAAAATATATAACTTTATAAAATTCATATCCTTTTTGGTAATCATACATCCATAAGTGCTTTTAATAAATGAAAACCAAATATTACACTTCTTAAAGTTATTTGGGAAAAAAAGTATCCAAATAAAAATCACGATTGACCAATGACACTTTTAATCAATGTCACTTATGCAAATCGCTATAGCGATTGTCAACCGTGTAACATTCTTCATTTTACTACCATCAGTACGGACTCGGAAACACTACAATTTTGGAGAATCACTAATTGAAGCACATAAATTGAAATTTACATTGTGATCCTTGGGTTACTTTTCATTTGATAACTTAAATTTTTTTTGCCAAACTTGAGCCTTCATAACTAATTCTAGAAAAATCATATCATGGTGCTCTAAAATTCTTTTAAATGCTCTTGAAGTCCTTTACATGACAAAAATGTCATCCTAGTCAGATCATGGTTAGATTGATACAGATAATTCATTTTCTATACGTGTTTTGTTTTACAAACATAATATGCACTTTAACTTCAAAAATCCATAACTCATGTTATGTACATCCAATTGATGTGAATTAAAACTTTTTGGAAAGCTATTTGTGTCCACTTCATGCATAAAAATTTGCATGCTCATTTGACATCATCTGCTTCTTGTTATTAAATAAAACAATGACATTACTCTAAAAATAACTTAAATGGGACAATCATGATCATGCATCTTAAAATCTTTCTTTCAAGGCCACACTTAAACATACAATCACTTATTAAACATCATTGCATACAAAATACATATGCCAAGGGTCATGCTGAATTTACACCACTCAGGTGAATTGCTATATATTTTACAGCTCATCACACAATAAGGCCTTAAGAATTAATCATTATCCATCCACTTACCATTGCTTCTTGCTCTAGCTCTTCCTTTTGAGGCTCATTACCTAGCATGGTTAGTTATTGGAAGGAGGGGTGAGATTTAAAAAGTCTTAGTAGCAAACAATTACCATTCAAGTAATCAAGTTATACTTCACCTTTGAACATATCAACAGATAGTATTGACAAAAATCCATGTAACCAAGAACATGCACATAAAACATAAAATTGTCAAGTATGGTCATGACACAATTCAAGAAACATTGAACATGTTCAATGTAACCCCCTACCTTAATAGCCAAATTTATAGTTCGAGAATGCGTCATTAAGTTGAAATAGAGACCAGTGGTTAATTTAAAACTTTTCCAAAACTTGTTTAGTGCGTTCTCACGTTCACATTTCGAATATAATTGGTCTGACCAGTTCGGTTTCATTTATACATATCAGAGTGCAACCAAAAATTCCCGACAACGCTCAAGTTTTGTTACTTAATAAAAGGGTTTACAATGCTTAGTTTCCCATACAGGGGATTACACAACACTATTCGATATATACAACATGTGCAACTAATCCCCAACAAAATATGACAACCAACTACCAAAATTAAAACTCCTAGCTAGGAGCTCTAACCGCCCTTCGTCACTTGCTTTTCCTTTGAACCGCTCGCCCTTGCTGTAGGTTAATTATTGGAAAGAATGAGATTCAAAAGAATCCCAGTAGTAATAATTCACTTATAACATGTACAATCACAAAACATGTAAGCAAATCACAACAATAACAACACAATGGCATTTCTACAACAGCTTTCACTGCATTCACAATGGCATATTTCACAACAGCATGTTTCACAACAACACAACAACGGCATTTCACAACGGCAATGTTACATCACGGCATATTCAATGAAATGACATACATGCAAGGCATCATACACAGAATAAGAGAAAGAGTCACTACCTTGTTCTTTTTGCTCGTGCACTGGCACTGGTTTATCACGTGTAGGGCAAATGTCAAATCCTATAATTAGAATTACGGGCGACAGGTTATTACCTAATCCAATTCTTTAATTCAAACACTCAAGTTGGTTATCATTAGGAATATTTAATCAAATCAACTAAGGAGTTAAAGTGGTCAATTAACCTAAAAGATCAATTCCTAACCTCAAAGTTCAACAATACTACATTATGCCATTACATCTTTAATTTTCGCATAAGAGACCAAATCTGCCAGAATTTTCTCCAGACTTTGAAAAATCATAACTAATTCTACAAAAATTGAAATGAGGTGATCCCAAGTCCTATGGAAAGCTATTGAAGTCCTCTTCATAGGAAAAATATGAAACATTACAGGAAATCACCACACAATTCCATAATTACACAAAAACCCACACTGCTCCAGAATTAAGTCCTGTTTCGACATCAAACTTTGGGCAACCAGAACTTATAGCTCAAAAAACGAAATGAAACAAATTATATGTCCATTTTGAAGCTTAGAATGTGAGATTTAAGACTGGAAATTTTCATAATTTTTAGAGATCATTTGGTTATCCAAAAACACCACACAAGTAGAGTACCTCGCTGGAATTCTGTTTAGGCTGAAAACCTAAATTTACACTTTGAGTTTCAATGACCCAAAATTCACAACCCAGGGCTATTCCCACATAATTTTTCGTGTAGAACACAATGGTAACATCAAAATTAACAAATTCACTATCATTCTCCATGTCCTATTTTGGCAGAAAATTCAAAATAAATCCCAACAATTACCAACTTCTAATTTCAGCATCAAACTTATGTCAAATGATTTCCAATCATCATAAACCACCAATAACATAACCAAAACATCATGAATTACCCAAACCCTTGTTTAGCCAAAATCAGGGTAGATTTACACATGCCAAAATTCTCATTCAACCAACACGACCAATATCTCAAATTGATGCTAATACTTACCCTCTTTCCACGTATGCTCCAGCTTCATTTACTCGCTATTAGAATGACTACCAAACCACGATCAGGGCGAACATCAACCCTATAATCAAAATCATGAACATAGGGTCAATCCCTTTTCCAATTCCTCAACATACAAACACTTAATGTTGGTTATCATTTAACACCTTTAGGTGGCTAATCAAAGCCTAAACATATGCCTAAAGGCTTGGGAAACACTTGACCAAAGATCATATTTTAAAAGTCCAAATGCTGATTTTTGGGGGTGGGCCGCGGCCCAAGAATCCACGGGCTGCGGCCCAAAACTGCCCAGAAACATTTGGGCTGCGGCCCAAAAATGCTCAGAAACGCTCAGAAACATTTGGGCTGCGGCCCAGAAAATCCAGTTTCTTTGCTGAACTTCCCAAAATCATAACTAATTCCACAAAAATCGAAATGAGGTGATCCTAAAGCCAAATGAAAGCTATTTAAGTCCTCTACACAGGAAAAATATTGGCCAATATTGGAAATCACCACATAAATACAGAATTCCCAAACATTCAAGACTGTCCCAAAACAGAATCCATTTTCGACCTCAAACTTTGGACAGCTATAACTCACAGAAGACAAAACGAAATGGCACAAATTATGTGTCCATTTTGAACCTTGGGAGGTGAACTTTATGACTGGAAAGGTTCAGAATTTTCTAACATCATTTGCCCAGTCAAAACGTCCACAACACCAGACTGCTCAGACAGAATTCACACTGGACAGAATTTCCAGTTTTGCACTAATGATTCCAATGGTTCCCAAATTCATACCAAATACCATTTCCACATAAATTTGCACAATGAATCTATTGGAATCACCAAAACAACCAAATTCACATCACATTGACATGTTTTACCAATAATCATAACATGTCATCACAAAACCACAACACAATCACACATTGTCATTCTTTTCATTCCAAGTTCTCAAACCAATTCAAATGGCCATATCACACAACAAAATACCAATTTCTCCACAATACACAAGGCAATTCCTCAAATCCAAAATCACATGAAAATCATGGCAAAATTCGAAATTCACAAAGCTCATCCACAAATCACAAAACTTAGATCAAAAGGCTTCCAATACTCACATCTTCCTCTTTCCCAAACCAATTCCTTGATTTTCCATCTTTTCAAATTTCCTCAAGCCATCAAACACCTCCAATCAAGAATCTAAAACCATAGAGATGAAGCTCTCATCACTATGAACAACTTTATAGAAGGACATTAGAGCATTAGAGGACAAGAAGCCAACCAAAATCTCACCTTTTGATTTCTCTTTCTTCCTCCAAGCTTGCACGTCCATGGAGACTAAAGAGAGAGAGAATGATGAGATAATGAAGAAGGAGGTCAGTTTTTGGCCACTAAAAGCCTCATTAGGCTGACCAAAAAGGAAGAGGAGAGAGGGAAAATGAGTTGACAAATTGACCAAGATCTATGGCTCACAACTTGCCATGTGTCAACATCTTGCTCCATCAACCATGAGTTCACATAGGCACATGCACATTGGATTCCACCCTTTGATCTATTACACAAATCAATCTCAACCATTGATCTTGAAGTTACCAATGAGTTTCCTCTTCGGTAACTGACCAATTGGTCGGTTACTTTACCGTTTTGCCCCTGATTACGGTAATTCACACTGAATCACCACCAAATATATTTTCTCATTCATTTTCTTTCACAATGCACCCTCCCCTTTATTTTAAGTCAATTTAGATGTTAATCCATAATTGAACTCAAATACAGGGTTTCGGCGCTGCTCACAGCACATATGAATCACATCGGGTGCCGACTCACACCATATTCTCCAAAAGGGTTTATTTATCATTAACCACTTCCACTTTTGGAGTCATTAACCCTTAATCACAATTTGGAATCTTGCTAAATCGGGGCTTAGCAATCCACTAATCTCAGGCTTATTCTCTAGCCTCAAGTCTCAAAATTCGGGGTATTACACATGGCAAGCTAAGAAGCATAACAAATCGTAAACACAACTTAAATACAAGAAATTAAAGTTGTTACCTTGAAACTTTATTATTTCTTCTTTGTTTTCCTTTAACCTTCCTTCTCTTAATACTTGGACCCTTGAAGGTCTTGGGCAAAGATAAAAGCCTATACATCAATAAAATGTGATGTCCATCAAGGACTAGCCATATTACATGCATTATGGCATAAAGGGACAAACTTTTCCTTTCTTTGCCACTTAAACCTCAACATTGCACTTTCAATTCCACAAGTTTGGAAACTAATATAACATGCTTCTCCCCTATACTTTTGTATGTAGATTCTATTTTTAATCTCAAATGGGTCAGATAAAATGTCCTTCCCCCTTTAATTACTCAAAACAGTAGCATAGGGTGTTATTACAAAAAAGTTCCATTTAAATGTCTAATGCTTCCAAAGTTGGTTTTCTCACATGTAACTTACACAATTTTTTATTTTAAATCATTGGGAGCATTAGAATTAGTAAAATCACACTCCTTTTTACTGCCTTGTTTTGGACGAAATTCATAGCTAGGGAGAACAAAATGATTCTTCCAACTTTCATTCCATAGACTACCATAAATCCATCTCTAATCATTTTCTTAATCATGATTTAATCTTTAATCAATATTTCTATGTTTCTTGAGAATTTTGACGGCATATCCTCTTAAATTCTTTATTTCCATAAATTGCAAAAACTCAAGAACCAACCAATCTAATATCAACAAGATCAATAGCATCAACTGCAACATTAAAATCACCTCTTACCTTTGCTCGAAGTTTGATTCTTGAAACTTCCTCTCTTGAAACCCTATTTTCACCTCTTCTCTAGCTTAACCACAACAACGAGAGGTTTTAGAGCCCATGGGAGATCTTGATAAGAAAACTTGAGAGATTTAAGGGATTGAATTATGGCTTTTTCTTGGTTTTACATTTGATTTTCTCCCTTTCTTCTTCTTTCTCTCTCCCTTTTCTCTCATATCAGTCTCCCTCTGTTCTTTCTTGACTTTGGCCGATGCTTTGGATGAAATGAGAGAAGTTAGGGCCTTTGGATGACTTCGTTCAAGTCTTAATCAAATGGGAAATTTAATTCAAATCCACCTCCTCATTAAATTAATATTATATGCGCTCTTGATCAACTTTTTTTTTTTATATCTTTTTTGAGTAAAAAAAAATAAAGTATTCACTCCACTATGTGGCGTTTAGATCAGAAGCCTCGATTTTCATTCCCAAAAAAAAATGGCCTTAGGATAATTTTATTAAATTTTGGCTTCAACCAATCATATTTGACTAAATTAGTACTTTAATCATCATTAAGTTATTGCTCAAAAATCATCATTAAGTTTGCTTTTCAAAGGTAATTTTGGTCATTCATTTAATCTTTCATTGTTGCCTTTGAAATCAATTTTGATCCACCGCTTTGACCTTGCATATGATGTTATTTACTAGTCTTGCCATTCATCCACTTTAACCATGGTAATTTTTCTAATTACCATAATTATATCCT
Organism: Inga laurina; assembly: GCA_963855925.1. Classification (NCBI taxonomy): domain Eukaryota; kingdom Viridiplantae; phylum Streptophyta; class Magnoliopsida; order Fabales; family Fabaceae; genus Inga; species Inga laurina. The sequence continues at coordinate 27,129,953 of OY979704.1, forward strand.
TAGCATATTTGGAATTAATTTCCATAATTAATTCCTTGGAAAATTCCTAACTAATAAAATTGATATAATCATTCCAAGCTTTTATTCCTCTTACGACATAATTTTTCCCAATTATTTCAGGCCTCATTGTATTTTTCATAATTAAATTTGGATAATCATCCTTTATTTAGCCAAAATTCAATAATTATTTAAAATTCATTTTTGAGGTAATTTTCTCAATTACACCCCAATTAAGCCTCAAATATAGTCTAAAAAATATTCTCTACCTTCTTATGTCTTCGGGGATTTTTCATGAAATTATAGGCATAATTTCTATACTTGCCCTTATGTATACCTGTAATTTTCATAAATCATATTTTTGCCCAAACCCAAGATTGTAGATATACAATTTTGCCATTATTTATCCTTTTAAGGCATACATGTGACTTTTGCTTAACTGGGCTTGGTAGCCTACTCATTTAAGGCAACTTTTTAAACTTCTATATTCAAAATTTTGTATATGATATACCACTAATTCAAACAAATACTAAATTACTTGGCCACTTACATCGATTCTAAGAGACATACTAGTAGGATCATCTATGGTGTGATGAAGGCTATAAAAACAAAAGAAAATAAAGATTATCAAAGAGGAAGATAAGTGAAAAACTCCTATAACAAAAACGAAAAAAGATCCGTGAAAAATGAGAATGATTTTACGGAGTGATGTACCAAAGGTAGTCACTAACATCATTAGTGACTTCCTTTTGATGAATGAGTTTCTTTGCAACTGAATAAGATTTCCATTTAAGAATATTATGATATTCTTAGGCCTCTTTCATACCTACTGTTTGTCGTTTAGCTTCCGTAAGTGCACGGGTCGCAAGTAATATTTTAGTGAGAGAAAGAGTATCGTTCCTCAAGGACTATGATGAAAGCGAGCTAACCAATATAACCATATGTTAAATTAGGTTAAATAGAGTCATTTAAAATTGATCAAGTTTAGCCAAAAACATGTGGATTGAGGTGAAAGAGAAATTCAAAACTATCTTTAGATTAAAATTTATAAAAGCAAATGATTCTTTAAATTCAAGTATTTAATAAAGCTTAGGATTGTTTATCCCCCTTGTATTTCACAAGCACTCACTAAATTCCCCCAATATGTGCTATTTAATGAAAGATTATACTAGCAAAGGATACTAGTTTACCTATAAGTGCTCTCTCAAGTCTCCAAATAGGTGCATAGTTTAATTAATTCATTAATCTCTTAATTAACTAATTAAACCCTGATTTCATTGCAAATCCTATTTGGCTATGTGAGGTTAATGAGTGTATCTCTACCTCATTAACAAAGTTATCCATTTAATTCACAAATTTCAAGCTCTCACATGATTTAACTCAAGTTCTACACTCAATCTAGCCCTCTCAAGCATTAATCAATTGAACCCAACAATCTTATTGGTGGTCAATCAACAAGAAGCTTTAAGTAAAGAGTAAAATCAGAATAATCTCTTCATTAATCACAAATATAAAGGGGAAAATGAGTACTTAATCCATACAATGGTTCAAAACAACCCTAAAATGAGGTGCTTAGCTACACATAGTCATGAAAGAGCTATAACTATTCAAATAATAATAGCCATATCAAAAACTAAGCAAAGAAAGAGAAGAGGAATGAGAAAAACCAAGGATTAGAGCCCAAAATCTCTTCTAGACTTCAACCCAAGCTCAATACTCTTCAAGGAGGTAAAACCCTAGCACACCCAGTTCCTAGGAACACTTGAAAATTGAAGAATGACATAATTTCGGCCTATTTCTTACTTAAATACCCTCCTCATGCGTTTTAGCAAGTAAAACGCATAGTTGCATTTTCTGTCGTGTGCTTCAGCACACACTAATGTGCTGAAGCATATGACATAATGAGTTATGACCCCGTCTGCTTCAACACATCTGCTATTGGCTGAAGCATATGACACAGTGAATGCTATTCTCCATTGGTTTCAGCACATACATTATTAGCTAAGGCCAACAACACAATAACTTCCCTCCTCATTCATTGAGCTTTTCCTTAGTCTTTGAGAGCTTTTGACCTATCATCTTTCACCTACAAGGAGGAGGACATCATGAGCTCTTTAATTTAAAGAGATAATCCTACTTATATACATTTAACTCATGATTTGAACTTTTCTTTTATTCTACCAAATTTTCTTCTATATATGCACAATTTGTACTCAAAAACAAGTGAAAAGAGAAGAAAATGTGCTAGAATATTATCAATTTCTATGAGTTAACACATCCCCAAACTTAAACTTTTACTTGTCCTCAAGCAAAGAATCTTATCGTCATTGAAAGCATCAATTACTCATCATTTATGTATGAATAAATTATCCTTATCATCCGCTCAAGTAATTATATTAAACAAGAATTGAGTACAATATGTAAAGATGAATGCTTCATAGATTTAAAACATGCTTTTTAAGAATTCTTAAGTGTGAGTGTGTGTATGGAGTCAACATTTATTCCTTTTGCACAAGTTAAAATTCAAAGCAACATTTCAAATCATATACCAATATTCAAACAAATAATTTTATAATCCCCTAATTCCTTCCTCTCTTCTTCTAATTCACCTCACTCAACTTAAAAATCAAAGGGACTTTTCTTAGCTTATAATGGGGCCAGGAGTTAAGGTTTTTAAAAGAAAAGGGAAAGGATAATCAATCAAATACCTTAAGATCATGGAATGAAAAACCGGACTGGACCGGCCGGTCGGATTGGAAAACCGGCGAACCGGTCCCAAATCAGGTCCGGTTTGCTGCCTGTGAGGGGAGGAGGGTTGACTCGGCCAAAACCGGTCGACCCGGCCGGTTCTTGAGCGACATTGAAAAATCGAAGAAGATGATTTCGCCTCGGACTTCGAAGAACGGTTTTGCTTTGGATTCCTCCCTTTCATTTTTTTTATTATTTATTTTTTGAATTTTGTGGCATTGAACTCCTCCCTTCCATTTTTTTAATATTTATTTGTTCAACTTCCAATGCTTTGAAAGTCGTAGGATGATCAGTAGATATGTGTGGATATGCGGCATATTTCTACTATGCGCGAAAAGTACTCACCTCTCATATGTTATCATTATTTAACATATTTTACATATATAAAATTATAAATGACCAAATTTATTATTTATTTAAATCAAAATTTCGTTTTTCATCTATCTTCAAATTATATTCATCACAATATTATACTTACCTATTTATATTAACATGGTAACATAATCAATTAGTTTTATCTACAGAAGTTTAAAAATATAATAATATATATATATATATATATATATATATATATATATATTATTACTAATAAATTGTAATATTTTAATATGACTAGTTCGACCACCGGTTCGACCCCGGTTGAACCATTAACCCATGAACCTGTTCCATGACCGGTTCATTACCCGGTCTGGTTTTTTGTTCCTTGCTTAAGATAGATAACGATATTCAAGGGTTTTCTTTCTTTCCTCATGAAATATACTCCCCCAAACTTAAACCAAATTGATCTTTTCATATCAAGCCTTCTTTTTAAGCCTTTTTTTTTTATACACACACTTTTTTTTGGGGAATATTTTGGCTTGATTTATGTACCTTGTGAACTCTTACTTTCTACACTCTTTTCCCAATCTATTGTAACTTTGCATAACATCACCATATTCTACCACCCAATCAATTATCATCTATCTCAAAGCAAGGGAATCATGGTTTTTCACATTGGTTGAGGTAGTTAGGTGTTAGATTTTCCAATAAAAATTTATAATTAGTTTTTCAAATAGGCTCAAAATAAGGGTTCAAAGGGAAATCACATCAATTGGGTCAGTTTGAAAGGCTCAATCGCATTTTGTGAAATGCCCTAATCATTTTTTCAAATCTTGTGAAGTAAATAAAAAGTTTTGAAGAATTCCAAAGAGGATTCAAAAATCAAAAAATTAAAACAAAGGTATATAACCTAACCATAAAATCCTTCAACCTGCACATCCACAATAAATTTAACTCCAATAGTGTGTGAAATACTTAAAAACTTTTGAACAACATGTTTTATCACTACAATGCACTCATCCATGCACATTAATAAAAATTTCCTATCTAATATAACATCTCAAGCATAAATTTATATCATAGGATCATTCAAATAATATTTGACAAATAACCGAAACTAATAGCTCATTTTCAACAATTTTTAACAAGCAAAAACTTAAGTATGAGAGTTGATTCCAGCAAAGAGTTGATTCAAATTATATCTCATTCATTTAGGGGCTGTTTGGTATGAGGGATTTATTAAAATATGTACTTGTGAATCCACAACATCATTTAACAATATCTCTAAAGGCCTTTGGCCTTCTATTAGCTCACTAGCTAGTTAATCAAGAGTATAAATAAATCAGAGTTTATAAAATATGGGCTATATGAGTGGAAATATTCATCAATCTAAACACATAAATAAATAGCAGAGGCTATACCAAGATAAGGAGCTATCTATGCCTCCGAAACCTTTCCTGACATTCCCACACAAGAACTATCACCTGAAAAAAATTAAGATTAACGAGGTGAGACAAAAGCCTCTGTAACCAAAGTTCCAGCTTATCGTACATACCAACATATTCTAGTGAGATATCAAGAGGGATAAAAAAATAGCAATGCATATAATGTTATTTAAGTAATCTCATAATTATACACATTAATTCATTCGAATCTCTTCCAAATAAGGTATACAAACACATAAGCCTAAGAAGGCATGTCAAGTGGGATGGAAAATATCAATACATATAATATCATTTACATAATCTTATAATAATACACATTAACTCATATGAGTCTCTCTCAAAAGAGATATGCGAACACATAAGCCTAAGAAGGCCTATCCCCATCATTACGGAGATGTACACACAAGCCACAATGGCTTATTCCTTTCTCTTAGGGATGAAAAGAGCTATAAAAGCATGTTGTCACTATTACGGATTACGGAATGTAGATTCTACTACCCTAAAGGATGTCCATTTTTTAAAAAAAGAAAATAAAAAACAAAGACGATGTTATTTTGTAATTCTAAACAAAAGGCCTTTAGGAGTCCCATTTTTGGCGTCCTAAAGCAAGGCTTTTGGCGTCCCCTTTTTTTTGGACGCCTAAAATCACACTTTAGGAGTCCCATTTTGAATTAAGGCCTTTAAAGTCATGCCTACCCACGCAAGCTAGCTTCCTCTATCTAGAACTCTCATTCTCTCTTGAAGCTCCTCCTTCTACCATTACTCTCTTAAAGCTCCTTCTTCCATTGCTACTCTCTCTCACTCCCTCTGACTATCCTCACTCTTTCTTGAAGCTCCTATTTCCACCATCACTCTGTTAAAGCTCAATATGATAGCCTTTTACCATCACTCTCTCTTGAAGGTCCTCCTTCTCTCTCTCCACCACCATCCTCCCCCGTCCTCCTCTCTCCCTCTCCACTATTGAATCTCATTGCCATTGTCCCTCCTCGATCTTTGACATGGTTGGCCTCCCTCCTCCCTCTCCCACTGGTGCCAAAAGGTATGGTTAATTATTTTTGTTTTTTATGGACTAAGTTCTGAACTGAGATTATTGTAGATGCATTTTGTTGGTGCTAGTATTTAGATTTATCATCGTTGTAGATGCATTTTGATTTATCATCCTTCACCAATATTAATCTTTTTTGGATTTTGAGTTTCCCTTTTGGCAATTTGTTATAAATTGTTGATAACTGATAAATTTATTTTTATTTGTAGTAGTTGTGTAGGCAACTTTTTGACACTTTGTGGTGATTATTGTACATTGTATTAGTGGGAGTCAACACTTTAATTAGCTAGTGCTGGATGTTCTCTTACGATTTGTAAGGACATTTCATTTATGAAGAATTGTTCGATCCTGTTTCTGTAGATTTTAATTGCTAGATAGTGAAAAATATAAACTATTTTTTTGTGTCACTTTAGACTCTTTTTAGAAAAGGGACATCTAAAGTGTTCACTTTAGGCCTCTCTTTTAGAAAAAGAATGTCTAAAGTCACTTACGGCATCCCTTTTTTAATGGATGATGTATCCTTTTTTATTACATCTCTGGCATAGGCGTCCCCTTGTTTTCAGATGTTAAAAGGGTTAAAAAACAGACATTAAAAGCGTTGTCTCTAATAGTGTGTTCTCTCTAAGATGAATGAGCCACGTAGGCTTATTTCAATAGGAATGAACAACCAACCCAAAATACACCAATGGGAGATATTATCACGTGATAGTACCTTTCCCTAATTAATCTCTATCAATTATGATAAATCAATATCACAACAACAACTCATGCAATTTGATTATCTCATGATTACTTATGGTCATGCTCTTCTTACAAAAACAATGATCGAGGTAAAGCCACTTTTCCAATACTTTTTAATTTCATTTCAAGATCACAAGTCCTATAAGATAATTTTCTCAAATGAAGAATATATGTGTATATACATATCATGCTAATAGAAAATCCATATCTCATATTATTAAAATCTCTCAACAGCAAGATAATATCACCTATAGCAAGTGGAAAGTGGTTACTTCAAGTCAAGCAATGAAATTTTACCATAATCAAGGCCCCATGCTCAACGTCAATCAATTACAATATTCAAGTAAGAATCTTTGAAATGATTATGATTTGTAGGGGAAGGGAGATGAGGAAACATTTTTATGAATTGGATTTAAAAATATTGGAGAAATGGTGTTGAAAGTTTTTAATTAATTTTGAGAGAAGGTGCAATTTTAACAACAATGTTTTATGTGAAGGACAACTGACACCATTAAATTTTCAAATGTTCTAAAATACACGCAAATATTAAAAAATGGGGCAATTTTACCACAAGTGTTAATTCTATTAAAAACACCTCATGCTCAACCCATATACACCTGTCATTCCATACCCTTCCTTCTCACCTATTCAAAATTCTACTTGGATCCCATAATATTCTCTCTTTTAGTAGAAGTAGTAGAACCCTTCAGTTGTTGTTAAGTGGGTTGGATCTCCCTATGCTTCCACAAAATTCTAGGGCAGCCATTGATGCTTATAAGCAATAACCATCTCGAACCATGGAGTACAAATGCTCATGGACAATCGGATTGTTTGGAGTAGTTGTCAATTTCCTTTCAACCACTTTGTTCCGGAATTGAACTATTCTATATGTAATCCCTCCTTTTACATCCCCAGTTCAAGACAAATCATATATTATTGAAGAATCCCTAATGAAAAATCTGGAGAGGGGAAAAAGAATAGAGAATGGAAGAATTTTATCACTAAAGTTTCAAAATACTCTTCTTATAACTACAATACAAACAATAGATTCTCATATTCAATACTACAGGGCTCGAAGGAAAAATCAAAGAAAATCCCCTTCTATACTGGAAATCAAACATTCCAAAGAATCCTTAAATTCTCATCAGCAAGCCGGAGAGTGTGCGTTGAGCGAGAGTGGTGGGCCTGAGTTCGTCGTTGGTGAGGTACGGATTGATCTTTAAACAGGAGGGGCTCGCGAGAATTGGAGAATCTCAAGTTGCGCAAAGATGTGTGATAGAGGTTGGTGGAGCTGGGGGCTGAAAATAGGGAGACACAAGTGGGAGTAACATGTTTGAAAAACTCAAGTGGAATCAGAGAGGTTAGGGCTTCTTGCGTCTTTAATGAAGGCTGTAGCTGAGGTGTGACATTCAAATGATCAAAGGGAAAAAGAAATGACAGGTGTACACCATGTGGGGCCTATCAAGACTAAAGGACCGCCTGTTTTAACAGAGTTAACAGTTATGGTAAAATTGCCCCCACTTTTTAATGTTTATGTGTATTTTAGTATTCTTAGAAGCTTAATGGTATCGGTTACTCCTTAGTTAAAACATTGTGGTTAAAATTACACTTTTACCCATTAATTTTTTTTACATGTTAATTTTACATCTTCTCTTTTTAAAATTTTATAATCCTATTTTTTCAATTTACTTAAATATAATTCATAAAAATTTTCCCACCTTTCCGTTCCCCCTTCATTTCCCTCTTGCCAAATAGACCCTTAAGGTCATGTTGACCTATATATGGATCCAGAATCCAATTGATGCAATATTCCTACCAAATTCATCAAAAGAAGCATCATAGTAGTAATAAGGGACAATTACAATGAAGTCCCACATAAGAGAAAAAAATGAAAAAATGGTCCCTGAAGTTGTTAATGATAAGTCGAGGAGCGTCCATTAACAAGTCGAGGAGCTTACACTGACAACTTCAGGGACCAATTCTTCATTTTTTCTCTTATATGGGATTTCATTGTAATTGCCCCTAGTAGTAATGTGTAACCCCCTGACTTTAAACACGTAATTATAATTCGATAACACATATTTAAATCGGATTAGAGACTATTGGATGCTTTAACCTCGTTTTAAACTTTCTATCTCACAGTAAAATTTTTACAAAACTTTCAAAACTCTTTTTTCCCATCCAGGTCTCAATTTCAATATTCGAATATAATTACCTGTGCAGTTAATATACATTCAATCATATCAGAGTGTATAACCGCATCCCCGGCAACTCCCGGGTTCTATGCATAAAAACCTGAAGGTTTATAAGTATACACTAGGGGATTACACAACCAAAATCGAATGTAGTGTTCCTGATTCAGAATATACAGTAATCCCGAGTTCAAAATACATAACCAACGTTTCCAATTCAACTATATACCCCCAAGGGTCCTAATTGCTCCGGGTTGGCCGCTTCTCCTTTGAGCCACACGCCCTGTCTGAAATGTTAGTCATAGGAAAGAATAAGATTCGAGAGAATCTCAGTAGTAACAAACCACTCACACAATGCATAAACACAAAGCATGTACATAAATCACAAACAGCAACAGCAACAGCAATTCACAGATACATGGTTTTCACCACAAACGACAGCACTCACGACTGTATACACAATACGATAGCTCTTGCTGTAATCAACATCACGACAGCTTACGCTGTAATCACAATAACGACAGCTTACGCTGTAAACGACAGCTTGCGCTGTAAATGACAGCTATCACCAGTTGTAACCGCAGCAGCATCAGAAATAATCATAAAATAGTGATACAACACACATACAGTGCATTACACAAAGTATAAGAGAGAGAGAGAGTCACTACCTTGTCCTTTCCTGACGTCCTTCGGCGCAGTTGGCTCCCGAGGGCGGCAAATATCGAATCCTACAATTCCAAATGCACCATTTAGACACTTCCATAGTGTTACTTGGGGTTATATGAGTCTATAATGAAAATTTACAAAACTACCCCCAGGGACCCGGCCCGGCCCCGCCGTACCCGGTTCGGTTGCACTTTTCCCGAAATTCTAATCTGGGCTATCCTAACATATTTCCGCCCAAGAATCTATTTTCGTACTCGGAATTATCAAATTCAATGTTAAATTACAAATTTACCCTTGACAGCCCCACTTTAAGGGTTTTAGGGGCGTTTTCGTAATTATGCTTTTTCGGCCTTTTCCGAAAAAGTGACCAACTGTAACCCCACCTAATTTTCGCCTCTGAACTCAATGGAACCATCAAATCATTGAAAATCCAACTCTAAGACCCATTTCTAGAGCTGGCCAAAATTTATGAGTTCTCCGGGGAAAATCGGGGTTTTACGATTTCGGCTCCGTAAACGCGTTCCTTTCTACTCCTAACCACTTTATTAACCATTACATTAGGTTAAAACTAACATTAAGACCCAATTTGGGCAGCATAACCCCTAGGCCATATCATTTCCAAACTTTAAAACCAATGGCAATCTGGTGAAATTTCACCGATTAAATTGCCCCACAGCAACCAGAATAAGCAATATACGAAAGTTTGGAAGTTACCTCAAGCTCCCACTAGCTTTTACCAAATTTGGCTGAACCCTAGCCTCTTTGAACCAGAAATTATTTGCTTCAAAACCTTAAAGAATAAAGAGAAGTAACTTAGAGTCGGAGTTATACGCGTTAGGAGTTAAATCGTCGGAGAAATCGGCTTACCTTGTGAGATTTCTTCCCTTTCTCTCTCTAAACTCTCTCACCTTCTCTCTCTTGTTTCAGGTCTGGAACAGCACGAAAATGTCTGGAGAAGGAAGGCTGAGGTTATTTAATATCATATATTATATGATATTTAATTAATGATTAATTTCCAACAATTTCGGATTTTTCAGAAATTCTGGCAGATTTTTGCCCAAACTTTGAAAAATCATAACTAATTCTAGAAAAATTGAATTGGAGTGATTCCAAAGCCTATGGAACCCTTATTGAGTCTAGTTTTAAGGAAAAATATATAATTTTTCTGCATGGAATCACAAAAGTCCCAGAATTTCAATCTTTACATGTTGTTCCAGAAAATACTTAATTTCGCTGGGCAAACTTCAAAAATCCATAACTCTTAGCTCAAAAATCAAAATGATACAAATTATATATCCATTTTGAAGCTTGACATGTGAAATTTAAGACTGGAAAATTTCAGAATTTTTAGACACCATTTGTCTATTTAAAACGTCCATACAAATCGGCTGCCCTGTACAGAGTTTCAACTTTTGCACAATTGTTCCCAATGGTTCTAATTTCACAATAAACACTCTCCCCACATGAATTTTCACAAGGAAGCCATTGAAATCATTAAAATATCCAAATTCCCATCACATATTCTCTAAAAGTGTTATTTCAACAATAATTATATCCACTTTTAAAGTCATTAGCCCTTAATCACTTTTTGAGATATTACATAATGTCCGGACCACCCGTAGATATACCAAAGTTGGTTCCCCATTATAACGTGAAAATAAAATGATATTTCATGAAACATAATCTTACACTTTTATTTTGATGCATTTAAATATTTATCAATGTAATTTATCATATAATAGTTTTTTAAAGTTCCTCCGGTTTGGTAGAATCTGGCTACAGCATAGGTAACATCTTTTGCTGTTATATGAGGATCTAGACCACCCCATCTTTTGAACCTTTAATTTAATAATAATAATCATAAATAATAATTGTGAAAATTTGAATGAATTGATGATTAATATAAGGGTTAAGGTGTTTGAGCAAAAAAAAAAAAAAAAAATATATATATATATATAAGGGTTAAGGTGCAGTTTTAAGAGTGAAGTTTTTTCGCCACATGCATGTAGCGCAATTAAGTTTTAAAGATGTAAAAATAGATACAATCTTTTAAAATTGATGCAATTTTAACAATTCCATTAAATTGGTTCAAACATCCGTCTCTTTTTTGATATATGACTCACTTGTTCTCTTCCAACTTTATAATGAACGTTTGGGGCAATTTAATAGAATTGTTAAAATTATAACATTTTTAAAAGATTGTATCTACCTTTTCACCTTTCAAAACTTAATTGAGTCAAATGCTTGTGGTGAAAAACTTCATTGTTAAAATTACACTTTATTCCTTCTTAAAAATAAAATTTATACTAAAGTGATTTGGCACTTACCATCCTACCCAATTCTCACTCCAAACATTAGGACTATTAGGATTATTGGGCGTAAATTGGTTACAATAATAACCTAACCCTTACATGTATTGATCTGATAAAAGGAATCATTAATTAGATGTATATAATTACAATAAGATCACTAATTTGAAAGTTTTCTCTTATTTAAAATCCTCTCTCGTCCTCAATTCAGACCAACACATCTCCACTAAACAACTTTTCTTCAGTGAACTGCATCAAGGTTAACGTTCAGCTTCTCTCCTAATTTGTCTGAGGAGCTTGCATCAAGGTTCTACGCCTTGCAACTTCGTTTTCAATTCCTTTCAGTTCCTCAATTAGGCAATTCACCTCTGTTATTATAGTGTATGTTTGAGAACACTTATTTTTTGAATATAAGTGTTTATTATGCAAGTCGAGATAAAACTCCTCTCACATACTTACCTCGTATACCGTGAATCACGATTTATAAATACTTATTGTCTAAAAATAAACTATTCTAAATAAACATTATGTTGTACGCTCTATATTTCTGCTTTCAGTCCTAAGGGTATGATTCGAACCTATTTTAGTTATGATAACAAACCTTGTAAACGAATTGCTAACGCCAAAAGCTTGAGTTAGTAAGAGAGGTAATCACAATTCCTTTGATCTAGATGGTCTAGTAGTCTACGAGGTTCACTCTCAAACCTTTTAATGGAATGAGATTAGAATCATCCTGACTCGGATACCAATGTGAGATAGAAAAATTTATGAGAATGATGGGTTATATGTATACCTCGGAGTGTTCCTAAGGTAGTGAATCAAACTAGAAATAAGAATTGTTATACTCCCTCTGGACCTAAATATAGGATATAATTTATAATGTAAATTGCATTATAAACTATGTCCTATATTTAGTATCGGAGGTAGTAGAATTTTTCAATCCTCCCACGGATTATTGGACCCAGTTAAAAAAAAAAGACTATTAATAAAGAAAAATTATCCAGATAGAATTGTAATCACAAAAGTTATATGATCAGTCTTGGTAAGAAATGATACTCCCTGTATCTTTAATATAAGACATATTTAGAGAAGTGATTTTGATCTTAAATATAAGACATAATTTTTATATTTATTAATTTTTTTAATTTATTTTTATTAATACTCATTCAATAATAATAAAAAGAGGAAAATAAAGAAATTAATTAAATAAGACAATTAAAGTGTTTTAAAGAATACATATTATACTAACTAATTTAACTAATTTCATTAATTTAATCTTAATCATGCCTTGTATCTTGCTGTGATTTACCATACTGATAATGCTTTAATAATGTGATTTGAGATCGGTGAAATTCAGTCAAACGACCTTCGTTCTGTTGCTCCCTCCACGGTTTTGATTCACTCAGTGAAACCATGCTAAGAGCTTCACATTTTCCAATGCCAGCGTCTCCGGCCCTCACTGCTCTGAGGCTATCTCTGATTCCCGCTCTCTCCCTCTCTTCTTCTTGCAATCTTCGCGCCTTCTTCACTTGTTCTCCACCTCGCAGGGTTTCCTCTGGTAGATTTCAGACTTCTTCGCTTCCTCTTACCTCCTTCAATTTAAAGCAACTAATTCCTCCGATAGGGCTGTCGCGCCCCAAAGTAGCAGGTATTAATCCTTCTATAACTCTAGAATTACTTCATGATTTCGTTTCCCATTATTGGTCGGATTTGCATATCGGTTTCGTTCGTTTGTTCGTTTATTAGTTTCCCCCTCCAGTTTCTGCTTGTCGGAACTCGTCAATCTGACTCTGAGCGTAAAATTTTGGGTTTATTTAGTTTTCTGTGTGTAGCATGAAAAATGAAGCTGTTTGTTTTCTGAGAAATTGTTATCGTCATTACGGTGATGCAATTTTTGAGCTGATAATTGGGAATCATATGCTGGCGGAGGGCATACTGAGCGTGAATGTGAAGTGTTTACAGTTTCTATTTCATATTTTTATGCAACTATGTTGGCAGTTGATGGCGGTTGTAATTGGCTGCCAGTAAAACTGTATTTTTTTGGTATTCTATGTACTTATATTTAAAACTCCTTGGTATAGGTGTTGGGACAATGTTTACATAATATTCATGCTTTCTAATAATGAATTTCCAAATCTACACTCTGTGTCAGCTTTGTGCAGCAGCAGCAGCAATGCTGGAGGTGCTAGGGAGATCCTGGTGCAGCACTTGCTTGTTAAAGAAGATGACCAGAAGCTACTATTGGATCTTCAGCAGAGAATCTCATCAGGTTATGATGTATTCTGTTATATCTGTGGAGATCATAATTCAATTAAATTATTTAACGTTTCAGATTGAGTGTGTTATAATATGACAGATGATTGTTTATATGAAACAATATTGTGAACTTTATGTTCAGTCAATGTATTTTATAGGCACTTTTCCTGCTGTGTAACTTTCCAGTTCTTTGCTGATATATCTATACTTCTTCAGGTGAAGACTTGAGTGATCTTGCTGTAGAATACTCGTTATGCCCATCCAAGGAAGAAGGAGGAATGCTAGGGTGGGTGAAAAGAGGGTATATGGTAAGTTAATCTTATAGCACTTTGTTAAAAATCGAATTAATAGTTACAGAGTTTGAACTATTTGCTAATTAGCTCATTTTACTGGAAGAACCAATAATATGTAGGTTTACCTTTAACAATTTACACAAAATGCTTATGGAATTTCATTCCGTTCTTTCACTCAGCTTTTATGCCTTCTCAGTGCCACAATCTATGATATTCTTAAATAATATAAAATGAATGTATTGCTTAACATCTGGTCACCTTGTCACTCAGATAACTAGCATCGAGAATACTAAATTACAGAACTGATGTTCTTGAATGTTTTCATATAAAATTTAATGAGAAATAGATAACTCCTACTCAGAAGCTGAGCTTAGCATTTCAATTCTGTTTCATTTCATTAGATGGAGTTTGTAGAGGTGAGGCACATTAGTTTTGGTAAATGCTGAACGGTATGCTTATAGGCTGACTTTGGCAGAACTAGTGTGGTCCATTGCAAAGAATCTAAGATGAGCCACAGTATTCATGACTCATGAATAGCACAGCTCTCTATAGATTTTATATATTAATTAGATTTATATATATTTATAAAAAAATATACTAATTTTCGCTGACTTTATTATAATTTTTGAAGGAGGGGGAAAGATAAATATTTTGGGACTTCAGAAAGTTTATTTCTGTGCCACTTTGGTAATATTCGTTGAAAGGTTGTATTTATTAGCTGCTGAAAATGTTGTACTTTCAATGATGCAACAATGAGGTTTTCTGGTGGACCTTTGAATTTTAGAGCACCGTGAGGTCGCTGAAACCTTTCTTAGAACTGAATTTTATGCTTATGAAAATGGATTATTTGTTGTTTATTTGTTAGAAGTTGTTATCATTTCTTGCCATTTGATTCTTTAAATAACAGAAGCTGTTCTGTTCATCTAGTACTCATACAAAATTTGTTTTTTTGTCATTGAAGTCGATTATCATTTCTGTTGTGATGGGCAACGAACATATGCATGATGGTCATATTGTGATAGGTTCCTGAATTTGAGGAAGCTGCATTTAATGCACCTTTAAACAAAGTTGTTAGGTGTAAAACAAAATTTGGATGGCACCTTCTTCAAGTTTTATCTGAAAGGTATGTTCAACACCAAGCCCATATTTCTACATTTGATATGCAACTGGTGAATAAGGCCTGGATGTTTAGTCTCAGTCAGTATCAAGTATTAACTCCTCGTATATTTGCTGATTTTCCTGTAGGGAAGAGACTGTTCTTCAAGACATTCAACCTGATGAGCTTCATGCAAAAATTCAAGATCCCAGTTTTATGGAGGGGGCACAATTGATTGATGTTCGAGAGCCTGAGGAAGTGTATGCTTTTATTTTATTCAACTCTAACTGGCGTTGGGAACCATTAAAATATATGCTTTTTATGATTGCATTTGTTTTACATATGGAAAAAAAATTGAATTGAGTGAATGAGTGATGATATTAAAGTGATAAGGTGGAGGCAGTAAGTTCCATAAAGAGAAGAAAGTACAAAGTTGTTCTGCTCAATTAGCGACAGTATTGAGAGCATCACGACATTAAAGCTTTTTTAAGTATCCCTTTGAAAACAGGGTGGTAGATCTACTCCTCAGTCTTCGAGATATTCTTGCAGAGGCTCTTCCATTGAGTTGTTTATTTTCTCTTTCTTTTGTTTTGTTGATGTCCCTCCTCTCAGGTTGTTCTATTTACATGAAAAGCTTATTTCTGTTTTTCTACCACTTCTTGATTTATTCCTTTTATGCAGGGAGAAAGCATCTCTGCCTGGTTTTAAGGTTCTTCCTCTCCGACAATTTGGAAATTGGGGTCCTGATATCACTATCACATTTGATCCTAACAAGGATACATATGTTTTGGTGAGTACAACCTACCTATCTAAAGATGATGTGTTTCCCAAGAGGAAGCTGGGAAACCAGCCTTGTAGTACCTTTTGTTGGTTCTTTAAATTCTATTTCTTATACGTGTTGTCTAAGGTATTGGTTAGAGTATGAATTTCTATTGGTGTTTTTCTCCATTTATTTATTGCTATTGAATTAGAGGTATCAACACTGTGTATATTATTTAGACGAAGAGATGTTACAATATATAGGCTAAGGAAGAGAAACTAGAGGAGGAAATCAGGAATTACAGTTAAGACTAGGAAATCAGAAAGTTTCCTGAACAGAAAATATAATAAAGTTGCTATAATCAGGATCCTATAATCAAGGGATATAATCAAGGAGCAACAATCAAGGGATTAAGGGGCAACAATCAAGGGATCCTGATTTTCTAATTTATTTCCTAATTTCTAACAGTTCCAATAGTCCCCTCAAGCTGGAGAGTATATGTCAATCATTCTTAGCTTGCATTGAAACCCTTCAAATTTAGCTCTACATAGTGGTTTTGTCATTACATCCGCAATCTGATCTGCAGATCGTATGTAGGACAAGTTCATGATGCCTAATTCAACCTTCTCTTTAATAAAGTGTCTGTTTATCTCAACATGTTTCGTTTGATCGTGATTAACAGGATTCTTTGTCATTTTAATGCTAGCCTTGTTGTCATACAAGAGTTGCATGGGTCCCTTGTATGGAATTCCCAATTTTGTCAATAGCCTGATAACCCAGAGTCTTTCACATATGCCTTCGTTAACAGCTCTTAGCTCCGCTTCTACACTAATTCTTGAAACCAAAATTTGTTTCTTGCTTCTCCATGTAACTAGATTTCCCCATACAGATGTGCAATATCCTGAGGTTGACCTCTTATTCTCTCTATCTCTTGTATGGTCTACATCAGTGTAGATTTCAATTTTTTTGTTAGTTCCGTGCTTAAAAAAGATTCCTCTTACAGGATTAAGCTTCAGATAGCTTAGAATTCGATGTACAACTTCCATGTGCTCTTCTTGTGGCTGACACATGAACTGACTTACTATTTCAACTGCATAGCTAATATCTGGACGCAAATTGGCTTTCCTACAAGTCTTCTGTATTGTTCTGAGTTAACTGGGACACCATTTGGTTTGATCTTTAGGTGACAACCTTTTTCCATCGGTGTTCCTTAAGGTTGTGCCTCTAACATTCCTGTTTCATGTAACAGATCTAGGGTATACTTCTGCTAGATACGTTGATGCCCTTTTTGGTTCTTGCCTCTTCCATAACCAACAAGTGTCTCATTTGACCGAGATCCTTCCCCTGGAATTCATTTGACAGGTTTCTCTTTAGTTGGTTAATAGAATCTTTATCGTTCCCTGTAATAACTATGTCGTCATCATAGACAATCAGGATAATGACTCTCCCATTATCATGCTTGATAAATGTGTCATTTGCTTGCCCCTTTTATACTCAAGTTTCTTTACTGCCTTGGTGAACCGTCCGAGCCATGCCTTTGGAGATTGTTTTAGCCCATACAAAGACTTGTTAAGTTTGCAATAAGAGTTGTTTGGAGCTAGAACTCCCTCTAGGACCTCCATATAAATCTCTTCCTCCTAGTCACCATTCAGAAATGCATTTTTAACGTCTAGCTGATGTAGTGACCAATCCAAGTTAGCTACAATTGACAACAATACTTGGATTGTATTGAATTTAGCTACCGGGGCAAAGGTTTCTTGGTAATCAATTCCATAAGTCTGAGTATACCCTTTTGCAACTAGTCTTGCTTTGTTCTTGTTGATACTTCCATTAGGATTGAACTTTGGGGTGAAGACCCATTGCATCCTACCAGTTTCTTTCCTGTGAGAAGAGCTGTGATTTCCCATGTTTTATTTTCCTCAAGTGCCTTTACCTCTTTTTTCGGAGTTTGCTTCCAATTCAGATCAGCCATAGCTTATTGAAAAGTATTTGGAATTTTGATTTGTGCACTGTTTACAAGAAGTTTTGCATTTTTGCAGACAGATTACCATATGAAACAGATCATTGAATTGGATACTGAGTACAAGATCTTAACCCTTTTCTAAGTGCAATAGGCTAGCCCAACTCTTCAAGATCTAATCCTGGGTTAGAATCTTAATCGTTCCTTCGAGTGGGAGAGATATTTCTACCATTGTCTTCTTGAGATTGTTGCTTGGACTCTCCTTCGGGTCTACCTTCTATATCCATCCCCGAACTAATCTCAACATGTGTTTTCAATTCGTTAGGCGTAGGTTTAGGTTGAGTTGTGATGAGTTAAGGTTGGTTGAATGGAAGAGCGGCATTAGGAGGTGATGATGGTAAGGTATTAGGGATTGGTAAGGTATCAATGGTATCATGTGAAATTAGCCATTCGATATCTGAGTGCTCCCCCTGAATGGGTAATTTGGGATAATAGGCGTCCTTCTCATAGAATACGACATCTTTGGAGACGAATAGTTTCTTTGAGGTAGGGTAGTAATACTTGTATCCTTTTTTAGTGGAGGAGTAACTAAGAAATATATACTTTTGGGCTCGGGTATCAAATTTGCTTCCATTATTTTTAGAACGAAGACAAAACAACCAAACACCTTTTGGGGTAATGGGTTGATAAGAGGACAATTGGGAAAGGTTAGAAGGATTTTTTGAATTGGAGTAGCATAGTTGAGAACTCTGGAGGGCATTTGGTTGATTAGATAGGCCGCAGTTAGGACTGCATCATCCTAGAAGATCGTGGGTACATTTCGTTCCATTAATAAAGTTTTGGTTACCTCTAATAAGTGGCGGTTTTAGCTCCCAACAACCCCATTATGTTGAGGTGTGTAAGGATAGGAGGTTTGGTGATGAATTCCTTGTTGATCAAGAAACTCTTTAAAGGTTCCACTCAAGTATTCCCTAGCATGGTCACTCCGAAGGACCTTGATGGCAGTTTGAAATTGATTTTTCACAAAGGTATAGAAGCTTTGGAAAACCTTGACTGCCTCAGATTTTTCTTTCATTAAGTAAACTCACGCGATTCTGGTGTGATCATCTATAAAAGTGAAACCATTTGGCGTTTGCCAGGGTTTTTGTTATTGCAGGACCCCAGGTGTCACTCTGGATTAGTTGGAAAGGAGTAGAGGGTGTGTAGGGCTATTTTGGGTATGAGGATTGTGTTAGCGAGTTGACAAGTTTCACAATGAAAAGGAACGAAATTTTTATTGAATAATCTTGGAAACATTTGTTTCATATAATCAAAACTAAGATGGCCTGAGCAACAATACCATAAAAATACATCTTTATTTTGAGAAATTGAGCTAACTAGTGCCTTCCGTGCATTCCAAGCATATTTTTTCTTCAACTCTGATCCTTCCAAGTAGAAAAGTCCATTCTACTCTATAGAAATCCCAATTGTCTTTCTCGAGTTTAAATTCTGAAAAATATATAAATAATCGTCAAAGATCACTTGGCATATTTGCCCTTTAGTTAATTTGCTCACAGATATTAGATATTAGGTTACAAGCAAGTGCAGGTACAAACAGAACATTGTGAATGTTCAGATGATTAGATAGCATGATTGTACTAATTCATTCAACTTTTGTGAACACGCCATTAGCAACTTTGACCCAAAGGTTTTTAGGACACAATTTAAGAGTTGTAAACAATGTTTGATTACCAGTCATGTGATCTGTAGCTCCTGAGTCAACAATCCATGTATCTTCACTAGTCCTCGCAACATTGAGAGCTATAATAGAATTACTTGATTGTACCAAATTGACACTTGGTGTAGAGTTTGACTTGTTCTGTTTGTCTAGTATCCTGCGAAGCACCTGCAACTCCTCCTGGCATAGGGAATCAGCCTCCTCAACTTTCTACTTAGTTGTAGTGAGAGGGCTTTGTTGGAAGTGTTGTTTTCCAGTCGATGGCTTGCTATGCAGTTTCCATCATTTTGTTTTGGTATGACCCTTCTTGCAATAATTACACCATTTATTATTTTTTTGTTCATCTTGTGGTCCTTTCACTACAAGAGCTGAACTCTCAATATGACTTTGGTTGCTTCGATTCAGGAGTTTTCTGCTTTCTTCGAACTGCACATGGTTGACTACATCAAACAGATGTGGTGAGGGTTTTAACCCTATAATTTTGCCCTTTATCTCTTCAAAAGAATCGTTGAGTCTGAGGAGAAAATTATGAATTCTTCTTCCTCTATCTTCCTATACAATTGAGCATCTTCAACGGCCTTCCATGGGTGCACCTCAAATAAGTCCTGTTGCTACCAGAGTTTCAACAAAGCATTGTAATAATAAGTCATCGACATATTACCTTGTCTTAAATCTCAGAGTTGCCGCTTCAAATGGATCAAGGCAGTGGTGTTATCAAGAGAAGAGTAGGTTTTTCTGGTTGTATCCCATATTTCTTTTGCAGGGTTTGCTAGAAGGTAACCTTCACTAATATCTAGAGTCATAGAGTTACATAACCAAGTCATGACTTGATTATTTTTAGTAAACCATGTGTTAGTACTTAAATCATCAGGGGGCTGGTTAAGGGGCTGCTCCATTGATATATTTCTCCTTTCTCTTGCCACGAATGTATTTCAACATGCTTTGTGACCATTGGAGATAGTTTCTTCCATTAAACTTATAGTTAATAACCATAATTTGATTGTAAGAGAAATCTGGTGCCGTCTCTGCAGATCTGGATGGTACTGTAATTATAGTGGAAGAAGTAGAAGAAGAGGTGGAAGACGAAGAAGAGTTACTTTGGGTTTGAGGGTTTTTACCCGACATAAAAGCCATTAGGTTGACTTTGAAATTTGTTGAATTTCGAAGAAAAGAACCGAGTAGATTAGGAAATTTTGAGGGGCTCATTGTTCTAGGTAGCAAAGTTGCGGGAGATAGCGGCGCGTGGGCGTCACGTGCTGGGACAATGGTGACGCATGGGAGTCACGCGCTGGTTAGATGGACGTCAGTCTTCTGGGTTCCGCCAATTGGCCCCGTCTGATCTCTCCTGGGTGGGCGGTGTGCTCACACGCGCCGTCCTTGTTGAGATCAAACACCACCGTCGTCCCCTCTCTCTCTCTCGTGTTTGTCTCTCCTTGCTGTCTCTCACCGTATCTATTGCTCTTTCTGGCTTCGGATCATTGCCCAAAGCTCTGATACCATATTGAATCAGAGGTATCAACACCCTCTGTGTATATTATTCAGACGAAGAGAAGTTACAATATATGGCCTAAGGAAGAGAAACTAGAGGAGGAAATCAGGAATTACAATTAAGACTAAAAAATTAGAAAGTTTCCTAAACAAAAAATATTGTAAATTTGCTATAATCAGGATCCTATAATCAAGGAGCAACAATCAAGGGATCCTGATTTCCTAATTTATTTCCTCATTTCTAACAGTTCCAACAATTGCAAGCCAGGGTGTCAGCCATTTTCCATGTCGTTTGCCAGTTGAAAGTTCCTCTTCTAATTACATTGTATATTCATTTATATCAAGTTCGATTGACTTGAAACTGAATTTTATAATTTTTTGTTGGATATTTTGACTAACAGGAATGCTTAGCAATAGCATCCTGCTATCCAAAATTTTGACAGTATCTAACAAAGCTGTGTTTCATTGCAGTGTCATCATGGCATGCGGTCCTTGCAAGTTGCCAAGTGGTTGCTGTCACAGGTACAATGACTATTCTTATAGCCCGCTTTAAAGGCCGCGTCCTGTTTTGGTTTCTTTTAAGGTGTTCCTTATCTTTCCAAACAAGGCAATAGTGTTTTATGTTAATTACTCCCTCCGGTCATTTTTATAAGTAACAACTACCAAATTATTCAAAATGAATTGTTGGTTAAAATTAGTTAGAAATAATAAATGTGCAAGAGATTTAACTTTTTCCCCCCAAATATACCCTTATTTATAAAAATGATGAGTGTGAGAGAGAATGAGTGGGAAACAGATATGAGAAGACATCTAATTAATTGGGGGTAAAAATGGAAAAAAAATGCATTAAATTTGTATACAAAGCCAAAATGTTGATTAATATAGGACTAACCAATGTGAGAGAATGTTGTTTATAAATAGAACCGGTATCAATTTTCTGTTGCTTTTCGCTATTTGGTAATGTGAACTTTTAATGAATGCACTACTGGACTAAGACTCCTATTTCTGATTGTGTTGATTGATATGTGTTTTAGGGATTTAGAAGAGTATACAATATATCTGGGGGAATCCATGCATATGCTGTGAAGGCTGATCCATCAGTCCCTACTTATTAGTGTGTGTATATATTTTTTTCCCTTCCGCGTGCATGATATTCCATATTTTTATGCTTGATAGTGAGATTTTTGTTGGGGGGGATGATCATTTAGTGTTAGGTTATTTCATACAAGTATTTGAGGCAAGTAGTGGACTTTGCAATATGAGGCTGTAATTTCATATGTCTACATATTTTTATTCTCGTTTATTGGCCCTGCTGAGTTCTGTTACATTTGAAGTCCAGACATTTTAGAAGGCATATGAATATTTTAGTTGATTATATTGCCAAGTGCCAGTGAAAGTATATTATAAGAAAATGGATTTGGAGCTCATCCCCTAATGTGTGCATATTGTTAAAATGAGATTCGGACCGTATGTATCTAATTTGGATGGTCCATACTCGTGCTAAGAGCCAACGAAAGTATTCCATAAATGGCGTTTCATGTGGCATAGGCTATTGTGGTTGAACTAGAAAAATTTGATGTTAATGTCAAGGAATTGCTATTTTTAATGTCTGTTTGGATGAAATTTCCGAACAATAAATTTACGAAAGTTTAATTGTTACCGCAATTTTGGAACCAAAAAAATTGGTACCATAAAAAAAAAAATAATAAAAAACAGAAGGAAAAGAAAATATGAAGGGAGAGATTCATCAATATCATGGTGATCCTCAACTCATCAATGAAAATTAAGTCAA
This sequence comes from Inga laurina, assembly GCA_963855925.1. Taxonomy (NCBI): domain Eukaryota; kingdom Viridiplantae; phylum Streptophyta; class Magnoliopsida; order Fabales; family Fabaceae; genus Inga; species Inga laurina. The sequence goes on from OY979704.1 coordinate 27,152,776, forward strand.
TTTATTTTAAAATGGTATGCTTAGATTCATTTGCTAAGACTATTTATCTAATCAAATTCTAAGACGGATTTTAAAAAGAAATATTCCTTTTTTTTTAATAACAAATTGTTTATATTTGAGCCATGGAATATTCTAATTGAGAGACAACTCAATATAATATTTTTTTAAAAAAAATTTATACGATTCGAATTCAAGATAAAAACTAAAAGTATCTTACTATTCAACCATCCTAAGTAAGAAATTATTCTATTTGTGTAAGCAACTATGTTAAATTTTTGTACATAGATAAATAAACATGCATGCTTTATAAAGTTCAAGAGTGCTGGCAAAAAAACTGAAGTTCAAGAGTGATCTTTGTTCCTACTAGAAGAAAATCATTTCTTGTATTACAAGTAACGACTTGAATTAATCTCTTATTTTCATGCATGATACCTTATGAGTCATCAAGTTCTATCTGTACGTTTTTTATTAATTTCTTGTCCGAAAAATTCTCTTCACCTTTGTCTCAAATAAAAACCCAAAACTAAATCTCCCCCCACAATGACTCTTTCAAATGACCATCCTAATTAAAATCTCTCTCTCACTATTATTAGCCCATCTTCTTTCCCAATTCCATTAGCACCCCAAGCTGTAAACACTCCCATTTTTCACACACTTGGACTTGATTGTTTTATTCATCCAATTTTATTTTTTAAAAAATCAAGAAATTTAATTTCTTTACATTCTTTTTTTTTTTTTCATTTTGTTTAATTTGTTTCTTTGTACAATGTCCAAACAGTATTATGACCTCAAGCCGTTAGTGTCTCTCTATCTAATAATCTTACCTGACCTTAACACCATTTCTTTTCCCTTTCCTATATTATATCTCTCCTCCTCTTTCTCTCTCTCTCTCACCCCTGCCTCTCTCTCGTATCCCTCCCTCCCTCGCCATGGGCAACTGTTGCTCTCAGAGCAACGACACCGATGCCCCTGCTGAGGCCGCCACCGTCGCCCATGTATCCACTAACAACAACTCCCATGGAGGCAGCAACAATAACACCGGAGGAGGTGGAGGAGGGGGAGGAGCAGGCGGCAGTTCGGCAAAATCATCCCCTTCTCCTAATCCACCTCCGACCAAGGCCGCGAAACCCACTCCGATGGGCCCCGTCCTCCAACGTCCCATGGAGGACGTAAAAGCCACGTACACCATGGGAAAAGAGCTAGGAAGAGGCCAATTCGGAGTCACACATCTATGCACGCACAAATCCACCGGACAACAATACGCGTGCAAGACGATCGCAAAGAGAAAGCTCTCTAACAAAGAAGACATCGAAGATGTGAGGAGGGAGGTTCAGATCATGCACCATTTGGCAGGACAACAGAACGTGGTGGAGCTGAAGGGAGCGTATGAGGATAAACATTCGGTGCATTTGGTGATGGAGCTGTGCGCCGGCGGCGAGCTGTTTGATCGGATTATCGAGAAGGGACATTATACGGAGAGAGCGGCGGCGTCGTTGATGAGAACGATAGTGCAGATTGTTCATACTTGTCATTCCATGGGTGTTATTCATAGAGATCTGAAGCCGGAGAATTTCTTGCTCTTGAATAAGAAGGAGGATTCGCCTCTTAAAGCCACCGATTTTGGTTTATCCGTTTTCTTCAAAGAAGGTTTTTCATCTTTCTCTGCTTTTCAATTGTCTCTGTGTTCTTTTACCCAGTTTCTTTTTTATTCGTTGATATTATTATTTGTTATCCAGATGAGGATACCCTTTCTAACATATCTAAGACTTGAATTCAAATTTCAGAGAGATTTAACGGGGCATTACACCACTAAATTAAATCTACGTTGGTTCTTCTATCTTGTTTCATGATTATAAAATTTAACACGAAAACGGAAGAAAAGAGCATATTTTAATTCATGTAAGAAATAGAGAAAAGGTAACGTTTGTTTCTACAGTTTCTACGATGGAATTGAAGAAATACGTGAATTTTAGATTTTCTGTATAAGCTTTATATGATAACGAGAGTTTCATTCATAAATGAGTTGATATTATTTCTCAAACAAAAATTGAAATTCTTGGTTTTGTTAAAAAAAAAAAAAAGGCAAAAGTGTGTACCTTCAAATTACAAGTTCTTACACCCATCATTGTTATTTTTTAAAATTAAGCTTAATATATATCAGCATTTGAGAGTGCTTTGTTAACATTGAAAATTTTAATATTAACATATTTTGTTAACAATATTAGGGGTTAGAAGATTAAAATGATACTATTTTATAAAATTAAAGCATCAAAATGAAACCTCCTGTGAAATGGGAGAACTCAAAATGCATTTTTGCAGAAAGAGCTTCCAGCTGTTTGATCTGCGATGATATTATTTAAATTTCAATCAGTTGGAAATATCAAATGATGCAAGATATATATATATATATATATCCACTAAGTCTTTCCCCCCCTTAAATTGTACATGAGAAATTATTTAATTTTAAAAAAATTGTTGATACAGGGGAGACATTTAAGGATATTGTTGGGAGTGCATATTATATAGCTCCAGAGGTATTGAAGAGGAAGTATGGGCCAGAAGTTGATATTTGGAGTATTGGTGTTATGCTCTACATTCTTCTTTGTGGTGTTCCTCCGTTTTGGGCAGGTTTGTTTAATACATACTCTTCATTATATTATTCTCTCTTATTTAATTCTTAATTAATTATCCATATAAACATATATATATATATCGATTACTTTAAAAACTTAATTAGCATGAATCATAAGTGAGTCAATGAGTACTCTTGGGGTTGGCGTGATAATAATACAAAGTTGAATGAGAGTGAAAAAATAAAATGTGAAAATTGTAAAAATTGAAATCAAATTAAAATATTTGATGAAACTTTTCTTTTGATGGAAAAAGAGGATGAGAAATGAGCTACATTATTCACTGCTGCTTGATTGGGAATTAAGAATTCGATTTTTCAGAGACCTTATTGATTGATAACATATTTTGTTTTGGTTATATATTATGACAGAATCTGAGCATGGAATCTTCAATGCCATATTAAGAGGACACGTAGATTTTTCAGCGGATCCATGGCCATCCATATCACCTTCAGCTAAAGATCTTGTTAAGAAAATGTTGACTTCTGACCCCAAGGCCAGGCTCACTGCCCACCAAGTTCTAAGTGAGTTTTTTTTTTTGCTCCTAAACATATAAGACAGAGTTGACTCTTTCTGAAGAGATTAAGGAAGCTAAATATATTACTTAATCATAATATATGTTGTGTATCCTTAGATTATATATTAGTTTATAAAGTCAGACTAACTAGTTTAGAGGAAAAACGATTGATATAAGTACTTTAAAATAATTTATTTAGTTTACATACTTTTTTTAAAGAAGTCAACTAGATCTTATATTTAGCACCGAATGTAGTATTATATATATATATATATATAAACCGTACCAGATCAGACTTTTCATAATTAATTAGGGTTTCAAGTACTCATGAACTGGTATTGTCGAACAGATCATCCATGGATTAAGGAGGATGGTGAAGCACCTGATACTCCTCTTGACAATGCTGTGCTCAACAGACTCAAACAGTTCAGAGCAATGAACCAATTCAAGAAAGCTGCTTTAAGGGTATATTATATTATTATTATTATTATTATTATTATTATTATTATTAACTGTTTTCTTTGCCCTAATTAATTAATTAAGATTAATTAAAAATGTATGTGGGAATTAATGATGATGGAGTAGGTGATAGCTGGGTGCCTATCAGAGGAAGAAATAATGGGATTGAAGGAAATGTTCAAGAACATGGACACTGATGGCAGTGGAACCATCACTGTAGAAGAGCTCAAGCAAGGCCTTGCTAAACAAGGAACCAAGCTTTCTGAACTAGAAGTTAAGCAACTTATGGAAGCGGTAAGTTTAGTTTTTTTTTTTTCTATTTTCATCACAATTATTTTTAATTAATAAAAACCCATTATTTTAAGCAAAATGAACCCTGGAGAGGATTGTATTCACTTTTGAAAAGTGTAGCTTCTTTTCTTTTCTTCTTTTCTTTTTGTTTTTTTTTTTAAATTCTGAATATATGTTTTTGGTGTGTACAAATTACACACACAGGCGGATGCAGATGGAAATGGAACCATAGATTATGATGAGTTCATAACAGCAACAATGCAGATGAACCGAATGAACAAAGAAGAACATCTCTACACTGCCTTCCAATACTTTGATAAAGATAACAGCGGGTAAAATTCCCACTGTTAATATTATTAATTAAATTCTGTATATATATATATATGTATGTGTATGAATATAGGTTGTATTATACAAAGTCTAATTGGTGTTAAAAATCAGGTACATTACGATTGAAGAAATGGAACAAGCTCTGAAGGACTTTAACATGCATGACGGCAGGGACATCAAAGAAATCATCTCAGAAGTTGACTCAGATAATGTAAGTCTTTCATTTGATAATAAACAACCAATTAATTATTCATTTTATTTACATAAAATTTTGTTATTGCTTGACTGTCATTTGATCCAAAAATAACTTGCTTTTTAGTAAATTTTATCACTTAAATGTCTCTCTAATTAAATAATCTTTAAACATATATAGCCCTAGCTAGCTATAAGATTGTAGTGAAACTATACTCTAGCTAGGTATATATACAAGTGACCAATGATTTGTATCCTAATGACTTGAGAGCTCCACTGTAAGAGGAAGGTTGCGGATTTGATACCACTTATAACTCCATACTGTTAGTGCTGGTCCCTTAAATTAATATATATATATATATATATAACAATTGATGTATTTTTCATGGCATGTGAACACTGTACTTTGTTTTAAATTTTATAAATAAATAGATAGATGTATACATATTGGTTTTAGTGTGAAGATGAAATTAATCAATAATTATATGTGTGTGCAAATACAGGATGGAAGGATAAACTATGAAGAGTTTGTAGCAATGATGAGAAAAGGAAACCCAGAAGCTATGACCAGGAAGAGGCGTGATTCATTTGTTTGATCATATCAACATCATCGCTACGAACACACATATATGTTTCTTTTATAAGGTTTTAGTTGGGGAGAGACTTCCATTCAGGGAAGCTAGCTATATGTCAAGAAAGGATCATCATCATCATCTTTATCTTTAACATTATCGTGTGGGATGATACATGTTTCATCAATGGAACATTTCTCCTAATTAAGGTGAGTATTTTGTCAACTTTCTTGAACTTGTATTGTTATTACTTTTCAGTACTCTTGGACTTGCAGAGACTGTTTTCCAATCATGTCATGTGATTGAGACAAAAGATGATGTATATGCAATGTGTCACGAACCAAGAGTCGAATCATCATTGAAATACTTAATTATGGTGAATTGTAGAGAGATAGAAACAAAATAGTGATACCATGTTTGGACACACATAAATATACATGAAGTATCTCTCTCTACTTCGTCCGGTGAAATACCTTAAGGGATCCGAATTTGATAGATCATCAATCACGTGACATGTACATAATAATTAACAATCATTATTGTATAAGCAAACCAACAGTAAAAAAAAAAAAATATTATCTCCGATCCTTAATATAAGATCTATCCGTGGTAATAGAGATGTTATATTAAGGATTGGAGATAGTACTATTCAATTAACTCTAAATATATCTCTTGCTTGAAGGGATTCTGATTGAACTGGCAGTGAATCAAAGAAGGGTCTTTGATCTTCACGCATTCATGCTATATGGAAAGGAGCAGCTTGTGAAGATGATGACAGAAAAACAAACAAGTCAAATATATTGGAGGGGAAGGCGAGAAGAAATGATGTTTGTTTATTTTTGTTGGTTGGTTGGTTGGTTTTTTTTTAAATCTTTTATGTGAATTATTGTAACAAGTCCCATGTTGTTATTAACGTTGTTTCTCCCGTAGGAATGAAAGTGTTAGAAAAATTCTTGAGCAAATCCGTTCTCCAAATGATAGGTAAATCAATTCCATTGCTGTAAATTTGCTATATATTTATTTTTTAACAAAGTCAATGAGTCAAATTCTTCCCATAAAAAAGCATGTATGAGAAAATATGTACGTATACTATATATATCATGATTGGTTTGATTTAATTATTTATCATTAGTATGACTTGAATAGCATTTTTTTATTTGTTTATATAAACTTTAGATTCATCTGTCATTTGTAGATCTTGGAAAATTTTGACAATATTCAAAGAATACAATTGGTACACACATATTGGATCTATTTAGGTGAAATCAACCCATTGGAATGAAATATAAATTTAAGTATCCAGGTCTCCAGAAATATAAGTTAATTCCTTTATGTTTCTAATTAAAGGCATAATATTTTTTTGTAAATCAATTAACCTCAGTTGCTTACGTAGATCACAATACTTCAATTTGTTTCATTTTTTTCACCAAATAATTAAAATACTTGAATGGCTTGGTGGCAATATTTGGTGTCCCAGGGGCCTTGCATAAATATCCTAATTATAAAGTTCTTCCAATTTTTTTATAGTATCATTTTCCCCCTATTTTTCTACAGTTACTACTTTGTAAAGTCAATTGTGAACCCAAAAAAAAATTATACAGAATTTGCAGCACATTGTCATATACCAATATTTTATCTTAAACGATTTTTTTTCATTATTTCTTTTATTTTCATAAAATCAAAGCTTCATTCTTTTCTAATGTTAATCTCAAATTCAAATTGTCTAAAGTTAATTGATATCATATCCCTTGGTCACATTATTCAATATCTTTAATCTTTATCTTGATTATGTGAAGTATGACAATTCGTATTATGAATGTCATCACGTGACAATTGATGATCAACTTAATTAGTGGTAGGTAATCCTGTTAATATCAATAAATGATATTTTTTTGAGCAAACCAATAAATGATTATTTTTATTTTAAATAATCTCCTCACTTTTTAATAGAAGATTTGGAAGCGCAAAGACTCCCATCAGACCTTTCTTTTATACCATTTTCCCTCTTATTTTCTCTTGTTATCCAATCAAGGAAATATTTATTTTTCCCTTCATTCCCCTACTTTTCTCCTCGCCCTACCCATCCAATCACATTATTATCTCAAATATGTCTATGGTGAGAAACAAACGCCCAAGAAAAGGAACTCAACTGGATAAAGTGAGTCATAGTATATCTTTTGTACGTTTTGAATCTCATTTGATTGTGATGGCATTTGGAAGATTGAGATTATTTCAAGTATAATACAAAAATATCTCAACAAAAAGAGAATTTTTTCATGCCATATATTTTGGGCACACGTAAAAGCTATGGGAACAGGCATGATATTTTAGTCGAATAGGTTTTGTTGAACTTTGATCAAACTTTTTTTTTATTTTTTATTTTCAAACTATTAGTGAAATTTATTTCCAAAGTTTTATCCATCAGAATCAAGCAAATCTTCAAATTGCTTTAGTTATGTTTGATACAATACTACATTTTCATTGATGTTAAAATAGTGCATTATATTAATACAACCATTAGGTGAAAAACTAGCTGGGGAGCTCTTAAAATTGACTAAAAGCTTTTTCATAAAGTATCCTGGAGTTGGTACTCCAGGAAATGAACTTCCCATGGATTTGGATCATGATTATAATGTAATACTACAAATGTCAATACATTACCATTCTTCAGGATCTTTCACACAGTACTTATTATTATCTTGTCGCCTTTACCACCCTAAGCTCCGAATGGGGAAGAAAAATTGTCCAAATGATCATCATTTAGGTTTCGTATACTAGAAAATAAGATCAAGGAAGGCATAAAAAAAACAGCGAGAATACGCTAAAAAATGAAGAACTTTAAGGAGGGACGGCATAAACAGAAGAATGAGAAAACACACATAAATACCTTGAAGTATTGGCAGTAGGATCTAAAGGAACCCATATGTGAGATTAGAGAGAAAAGGAAGAGTGCAAGGAAGAGGAAAGGGGAGGGAGATTGTGTATTGGTGAGGATTGTAGTTTTCTACTTTCGGTGCTGCCCCGGGAAGTTGAGATGCTTGGTGAAATTTTTTTGGCCGATTTTATTTATATCTTTTAATATAAATATATCTCAACAAGAAGAGAAGTTTTTCTTGCCATATTTTTTTGGCACACGTAAAAGCTATGGGAACTGACATAATATTTTAGTTCTGTTGAAATTTGACCACACTTTTTTTTTTTTTTTATTTATATTTTTATACTATTAGTGAAATTTATTTCCAAAGTTTTAGACATCGGAATCAAGCGAATCTTCAAAGTGCTTTAGTTATGTTCTATACCGTATTACATTTTCATTGTTGTTGAAATAGTGAATTATATTAATACAACCATGCATTAGGTGAAAAACAAGTTGGGAAGCTATTAAAATTGACTAAAGACTTTTTGATAAAGTATCCTCGAGATCGAGATGGTACTTTAGGAAATAAACTTCCCATGGATCGGATTTGGATCATGATGATTATGCAATACTCCCATCCATTATATAAGTCACTTAGGGTGTGTTTGGGAGAGTTTATATTTAGGAAATAAGCCCTTATTATGCAAGTCGAGAAAAAACTCCTCTCACATACTTACCTCGTATACCGTGAATCACGAATTATAAACACTTATTGCCCAAAAATAAGCTATTCCAAACGAGCACTTAATCAATATAAATTATTTAAAGAGTAATTAATACGATAGGGCAAGAAAGCATCATCGTCATCATTCATCATCATCTTTATCTTCAACATGATCTTCTTGGATGATACATGTCTCATCACTGAAACATTTCTCCTCAAGTGAGAATTTAATTTGTTAGCTTAAATTTCTTGAAATTATATTGTTATTATTACTTTTCACTGTTGGACTTGTAGAGATCGTTTTCTAATCATGTCATGTGGTTGAGACGAAAGATATCGTTTGGGTGACATACCAAAAATTGAATCCTCTAAAGTAATTAACAATGGTGAGGTAGAGAGAAATAGAAACACATAAGTATCTCTCTCTGCTTCATCTTGGATGCCTTAGGGCTATTTGGTATGAGGGGGGGGGATTAAGTTCGATTTAAAAAAAATTAGAGAAGTGGGGTTAAATTTTTAATTAATTTTTCTTTCTCTTTTATCTTATTTTCATCTCTTTATTAAAATTTTATTACCTCACTTTTCTAATTTTTTAAAATTCAACTTTAAAAAATGTTCCGTCCCCTCCCCTCCCCTCCCTTTCAAATTGCTCGAACCAAACAGCCCAAGGCATCCAAATTTGATAGATCAATCGCATGACTTGCATAATTAATGACTATTATTGTCTAAGCAATCCAACAGTAAGAAAATTAATACTTCAATAAACTTTATATATTGATTTAACCATAATTTTATATAATTTTTCTCAACTTAAAAGAGATTTTTAATGTATTTTGTATAGCTTTATTGCATGATTAAATTACATTCCTTTTAGTTAGAGACATTTATATTGGATTAATTGTAATTAAAGCGTAAATTGGTTATAAATTATTAAATATTTATACAAATATTCTCTTGAACTTCTAATACTATTTTATGCTTAATCTTGTATTGCATGTGTTTTGGGAAGAAATTGATGATTTTTTGGAGATTAAATTAATATTTTGGAGGACTGGGCAAATTACAGAAAGTTCCCCAACATATCTAAAGAATTCTAGTCATTGGAGAAAAGGGACAAGGGTAAATTACAGAAATGACCCAAGACACAAATTCATCACGTGAAATAGGGAAAGCTTTGAATTACGTTCGGCTTGCAATGATGAAAAGGGAAATCACAAAGCATTTGGCATCTTCCTTTCGGCTGGCAATGAATGATGACGAACCCATTTGAGCAATACCTAACACAACAACTAGTAGTGGATGTTGTTGGTTAAAAAAAATGGGCGTAGGCAATTTCACTATATATATCTCTCATTCTCACCACCATGAACACATCCTGGCATCGCCGACCCTTACTTCCAGCAACAACACACCTCCTCCGACAACTCTTTTCATATTGTTTCATAGCCTTCCTCATCAAGAGCTATTGCTAGCATCACCACAGTTACCACCTCTGTTCTCACACCAGCACCGGCGACCTTCTTGAAAACACCAAGTTAAAGAGGGCTGAGAAGGAGCAGGGACGACAACTTAATATCACTCTGGGGAGTTGTGCGACGGAGTAATTAAAGGAAGAGAGAACTGCAGCTGGAACCACTACACTGCTGAGTCATTATCATAGCCCTCTCATCATCGTCTTCATTTTCCTACACCGCCGACGCTGCGCTGTTCTTCAGGAGAGACGTGCTCCTTCCAGACGTGCATCACCGGCAGCACCACTCAACTTCGTCGCCATCTTCAACACCGACGGTCTTCAATGCACCTTCCGCCATCGACGATGATACAGAGCTTGAAGTAGAGAGTTTCAAGCTCCACCACCTTTCGTTTTTTTGCCTCATCGTTGGCAGCATATGGAGAGAAAAGAGATCACAAAAAACAAAGCTGAAGAGAGAAGAGATACCACCACCAATTACACATCTCCGACCCCCATTCCGGCGACTTCAAGCACCACAACCGACCAGGAGTGTCTGAGTAACCAAACCTGATTGGAAACCAACGTTATAGCGTCAGGAAGCATTAACTCTGCCATGCTACTTGATTCCAACGTGACTTTGCAATCACCGGCGTAAAACTCGGCATTTTCCGGCGAGTGTCCCCATTTTCCGGCGGCTTTTATTCCTTGCTGCTCACACCGCTGTCATTGTTCTAATCCGACAAGCACCATCAATTCAGTCCTATATGCCACCTTTTGTGTTATTCCAGCAAGCTTGTAACTTTCAAGCAAGTTCAATAGTTTTCCGGCGAGTCCTTGGAGTTTCCGACCCCAATTTTTCGGCGAGCTTCTATTTTCCAATGTTTTTCTAGTGTTCAAGACATGGGTATTCTCTAATAATTGAGTAGCTGATCCCTTCACGGTGATGAAGATGCATATTTGATGTCAACAGAGGACACAGGGGAGTCATTTAATTTGATGCATATTTTCTTATTCAAATGTTTTGTTTGAAAATTGATTATTGTTTGTATAAATTATGGACTGAGTTTGTGTGATTAAATTTTGCTTGTGGATTTTTATATATGTATATATTTCCTTATAATTTGAATGCTTGTTTATGCATTTAATTAAATTGTATTTTTTATAAAAAAAAATTTCAAAAACCTCTTTTTCCCAACCAATTTTCTTAATTAGCGTTTAGTTTTACCTAGGATCGGAAAGTCAAATTAAAAGACTCTTCAAGTGAGATGACCCGGATATTGTATTATATTACAATTTTTGGATTCAAAAATTTTGTATTTGACTCCGAAATGTAAAGACACGGTCAAATCAAATATATATATATATATATATATATACATATATCTTGCTAATTGAAGGGATTCTGATTGAGCTAGCAGGTGAATCAAGGAAGGATATTTCATAGTCATGCATTCATATTATATCTCTCTCTTGGGATTTAAAAAGGTGAGATGTATGGGAAGGAGCTTGTGAAGATGATGAGATGAACAAACAAATCAAATATTGAAGGGTTTGCGCAAAAAAAATGAGAAAATTGTATCTACATTGATGTTTGTTTGTTTTAGTTGGTTGGTTGGTTTTTTTTTTAATTTTTTTTTTGTTTCTCTCCTAGGAATGAAAGTATTAGAAAAAATCTTGAGCAAATCCGATCTCTACGCATGATAGGTAAATCAATTCCATTGTTATAAATTATTTGTTATTTATTTTTTAGTGATATCAATGAGTCAAATTCTTCCATAAACAAAACATATATAAGAAAAAATATACGTATACCATATATCATGATTGGCCTGATTTAATTATTTATCATTATAGTATGGGTTGAATGAACATTTTTCCATTTGTTTATCTATAATTTAGATTCCTTTGCCATTTGTAGATCTTGTAACATTTTGACAATATTCAAAGAATACAAGTAATATATAAACATAAATTGAATCTATCTAGTTGAAATCAACCCATCCGAAAGCACAAAAATTAATTTCCTTGTATTTCTTGTCAGTATAAAAAAAACATAAGTTAATTCCCTTTTGTTTCTTGTTAAAACTCCTAATTTGTTGTAAATTAACTTATTCCAATTGTTTATGTAGATACTTCCGTTTGTTTTGATTTTTTTATACACACACTTTTTTGCACTATATAATTAAAATATTCGAATGGCTTGGTGATATAATATATCCATTATCTAATGCTAAGAGGTCATGTATTCAAACTGGCCTTCTTTGCACAAATATTCTTTCATGGTCTCCTCCTCAAATTATAACACTGAATCAAATATATCAAATCAAATTTAATATCATGTAGTCAGATGTTATTGAGTATAATTATTGAATTTTAGTATTCTCTTATTTCATTTTCTGTATTGTATTATCCAGTTCAAGGCCACAAATATGTATATGGTGAGAAATGAATGCACAAGGAAACCAGCTGAATAAAGTGAGTCCTAACCGTATCTTTTATAGGTTTTGAATCTCATTTCATTATGATTGACATTTGGTGCATTGTGATCATTACAAGTATACAATACAAAAATATCTCAATAAGAAGAGAATCTTTTCATGCCTTTTTATTTGGCCCACGTAAAAGCTATGGAAACTGACATGATATTGTGAAATCAACCAATTTTATTCTTAAAATCTTATAATGCCCGGTTTATAAAAAAACGGGTCAGTTTGGATTTATTAATCAATAAATACAATCTATTAATTAATTATTTCATATTTTTCTATATTTCTTTATAGTTCACTAATTGAGTAATATAATTCACTGATTAGATAATCATATTTCCTTCCAACAATATATCCCTCAATTTTAGAAAATGTAATTTATTTCTATCTTTAACTATATTACTTTCTTTATGTGATTTTTCTTTAGGTAGGGGAGGGTTACAAAATATTCTTCTAATTTTATCACCGTTGAATTGTATTCATCTTGTGCAACGCAAGAGTAAATGATTGTTTATTTCCTAAGCGTTTTAGCGAATAGAATCAAGAATCCTGAATCATTATTGCTGTTTTAACCACTATTTTTAATTCTAATTCCCTCTCCTGCGATCACTGTGTAATCTTACAATGTTCTAAACTGAGCTTAATTACAACAACAATAATAAATCTCATCTCTCTAGTTATGCCATCGACAACTAAATTTTTTGATAAATTATTAACCTTTTCCCACTTAATTACTTCATTATTGAGTGGTTTAGAAATTCAACTAAAATAAGTTTCATTACTATAAAATAGTGTATCTGTATGCTTTAACACTGCTTTATCCAGAACCGCACGTAAAAGTTCAACTTAAAGCAATATTGTAATTCGTAGGGACAATCTAGGGCTAATATTCATGCATAGCTTTGAGGGGCACTAATGTCTTTTGCATATTCGGCTCCGAAACTCCTTTTGTAAAGCTTCCAATCAAACGTATGCACTTATAAAGCCCCCAATATGAATTGAACCATCAAAATCCCTAACCTCATTCCAGATCCAAAAGGAATAATGAGAAGTCCAAACCTCTAATGCTTATTGTGATGCCTCAGTCTCCCAAAAGTTTTTTTTCTTGTTTCTTTTTATCATTGATATCTTATGGGCATAATATGATGAAGTTTTGAGTTTTTTTTATGATATTTCAAAATAAAAAAAATAAATAATGCACCATTTTACCTTAAAGTATTTTTTTCTTTAAAAAATCATAAAAAATTCAAAACTTCACCATTTTATGTCCATAAGATATTAAAAATATGTCACTGGAGAAGAAACAAGAACCAAACACTTGAAAAGTTATGAAATTTTAAAGAGCATTAGAGAGCACAGTAGAGTAAGCATATTAGAGGCTCCTATCCCATATATATGTTGACACTGCGCCTTTTGTGCTCTGAAATTTGTTTTCACTTTTATTTTTAAAAAACTGTTCAAATATGTACAGAAGCTCAAAAAATGATTTCAGTTTCTTATTTAAAAATTGATGTTGAAAATTTTAAACTTAAAACCGCTAGACTTCTATTTAGATGATTCAGATCTCACCGTAGCGACCATAGCATCAGCACCTAAAGGAATGAGTTTGGGCGTTCAATGATCTAGACGGTCCTGTCCAGGTTTTATTTAAATAGTTCATATTTAATTTTTTCACTTTTATTTTCTTAAAAAAAATTAAACAGATACATAATCAAACATAAAGATAACCTCTAACTATCAATTTTTGAAAAAAAAAGAAAGATATTTTTATTTAAAAAATTTTAATTTAGACAGTCGAAGTTACACTTAAATGGTACAGATGTCACACCACAGCACCATAGTTCCATAATCCGCACGGAAAACCAGCACCTATTGTTTGGGGATGCGAATCTGTTTTCTTACTGCACACGTTAGGTAGCTTGGTTTCTGAGTTCGGCTATTGGTAACTCGACCTGCAATTAAGTTATGCCTGTACTACTTCTCCTGTCGAGCTAGAATTAGCTTCAAGTGTGTGCCCATTATGGTTTGAAATGAATAATAATGATAAAATAATTCAATAACTTGTCCACATTCATTTTATTGTGAAGAATAACAAGGCAAGGTTTGTTACCAAAAGATTAGCTCAAAGAGATCACTTCAGACCAAGCAATATGCCTGCCATCCAAATAAAAAAAAAAAAAAAAAAGGAGATTTACACTTAGGTCCCATGCAAGGAAAAAAATGAAAAAATGGTCAATACAAGCTCCTGGAGTTGTTAATGACAACGCCAGGAGCCTGTATCAACAACTCCATGGGACCATTTTTTCATTTTGCAATCTATAGGGACCATTTCTTCATTTCTCCTCTTCCTTGGGACTTCACTGTCATTCTCCCAAAAATAAAAAAAAACGAGAGATCACCTCAAAGAGACACCGGCAAAAAAGTCAAATGAACCTCACATCACACCCTTTTTAACCTTATGTTAACTTATATAAAATACACTGAATATAAGCACTGCCAATACCTCAGCATCTTGTGCTTTTGAATCACAACATAAAATACAAAAAAATTTGGGCTGACATGGGTCTTAATCTTTCAATTTGCAAGCCCTACACAGTATAAAAGGTTTCAGCTTGCACATAGAAACAAAGGCAAGACCTCACTGCTGAACATAAAGAAGCCAAGATAATTCTCCTCATACGAATCTGGGCTCCACTGCACTAACAACAAATACCTTATAGAAGGAAAAAGGTTGTAGTAGCCAGCCAACAGTCCAAATAAGAAGTAAAACTCCCCATGTTTATCACTCAACCTCCAAAAACAGTTGACAAAATCAACCTTCAAAAATAATTCTCAAATATACCCCAAATATTGATGTTGTAATCATGCCACCATTCTCAAAATCCTTGGCATAGCATAGTCAGCATCAATCTTTCATAGCCATTATATTCTAAGGCTCATACACAGCATACTACAATGGGCGCTACATGCCTGATCCCCAAATTCTTCCAAAACTATTACCAGTCTACTGACAAAAACAGCAACACTGGACATCACAAAAAGATAATTACTTGCGGTGGAGGGGTGAGACACAGGAAACAAGTACACTGGACATCACAAAATAAGACCAACTCTTTCTTTTGGGAGGGTTAGGGGTATATTAATTAGCCTCTTTCCAAGGAACATGACATAATCGTAAAACTTCAGGGGAAACCAATACTTCTCATCATCTTTAAAATATGTTCATAAACATTGCTTCTCTCACGCGACCAAGCAATGGGCAAATGATTAAATACTTAACAGTAACCACCCACAACTTGAGTCCCAGTTTTGCAACAAACACATTCATCCAAAAAGCCTATAGCCTGTACAGATCAATTCGAGCACAGCCTCATAACTTCATTTACTGATAGAGTTCTATAAACATTACCAAAGAAGAATTACACAAATCTAAGAGAAATTTATGTGGAAAACTAAATTTGCTAAAAATTCTATGAAGCTGAACATGCAGCCATCAACTACTTGAAAAAATGCAGCAAGACAAGGTAGGATTGAGAACATGTAAAACCAAGAACAGAGCTCCAACAACTGCTTATCATACCCCAAGACTAGAATACAACAACCAATTATTTGAAACGTTTAGTGGGGGGGAAATTTAATTTTAATCGTAGTCCATAAAAAATATTGAATGATCAATATTTTGACATCCATCGTTCTTCCCTTTTCCTCTAAAAAAAGTTAGTAATAAACATAATACAACATTCATATTTCAAGTTGTAAAGAAAGATAATAATAACTGAAAGACTAAACTAAGATACACTCTTCCTGTTTCGAAGGTTTTTACATTGGCAGTTGCATCTGCAGAGTAAACATACAGGGAAAAGGAAAATGCTAACATGCGAATAGAAATTCACACCCTTATCCTCTACTATCATTTATAGCAAAGTTGAGAGAAATTAGAAGCCCTTTCCAACCCAAATTTCAATTCAAGGTGTTGCTGGCACCAATGTGCAAGGACAGCATTCTTCTATTCCTTTACACTTTCCCTTATTTAGTTTCTTGGGCATAATTAAAGTGGTCCTTTCATCCAACAAAAATTTCAGTTCATTCCAGCTACCCTTCTGTTGTTGTGATGCTAAACACACAAACCAAGTCATGGCCATTTATATGTTTGACTTTTGAGGGGCAAACTTAACCAAATCAACAACTCCTCCAAACAAATAAAAGATTCTTTTGAAACTAAACAAATCTATAAATAGATCACGCATAAGAAAGGCATCTAATGATTGAAGATATTGTAGACATCAGGTGTGATGGACATTGAAGATATTGTAGACATCAGGCATGTGACTCCATCATTGAAAAGCGTCAAGCATATGTTAAAAGAATTAGTAGGAATGGTAAAAAAAAAAAGCATTAGTAGGAAGACTCTTGTATATCATAGCAGTTGTAATCATGAAACCCATCCAGAGTACAGAATTTGCACTTTCAATTGCCAGAAAATGAGTAACAAGCAAAATAAAACACAGAACTGATACACTTAGAGGGTGAGGAGTTAAGTCTGAACTTAGTCCAGTCATAGTATCCAACACAGAAGCTGGCTGGCGTAACAGTGTATATCTGAAGGTTCATAAAAGAACAACCAGTATAGTAGGAAAGGTAGTAGAAAAGAAATGAAGTTTGAATTGGAATGAAGTAATCATGTTCTAAGCTAGAACAATTTATTATGTGCAATGTGACTACCTCAAATTTGCTGCTTGCCTTAGCATAGAAAATAAAGATTAAACCTTTCCAGACTATCCAAATAAAGCGGATTATTGGGGGATGTCACTTTATCAAGTAAAAGGTTCCAGATATTAGCAAGGACAAGAACCACATGCATGTCCTTGGCTACAATGTTTTGGAAATTGGAAATAATTTAAAAACCATGTTACTTAAACATGTGCCAAGGTTTTTACGAGTTTAACGCATCTTAAGCATGTAATCATGTATAAATATTACAGCACAGTGCAGAGGTACCATCTAATCACTCCTATAGAAAAGTAAAAGCCTCAAGTATTAATCTCCACAAATAGCATATCATAGAACGATTAATACCCTTCCAATAGAACAATTAGGACAACCACCAGCCGAAAATTCACAAATTCCCAAACTACAGATTCACAGAAACCCTTGAATTTCCTGCATTGGATTCGTTATATCAGACTACTTATCTTTGGTGGAGACCCCGTACTTCTCTTGCATCTTAGCAATCTCTTCCTCCTTCTTCTTCTGATCGAACTTCTTGCCCATCTTCGCCTGCTGGTAATAAAGCACAATCAGGTAACGATTGGCAACGTTGAAGCCGGAGAGGTGATCGACGGCGGTTTTGGCGTCGTATATGTCCTCGTAGACAACGAAGGCTGTGCCACGTGTGTCCTTGTTGGTGCCGATGCGAATCTGCCTAATCGCCCCGTACTTGCCAAAGATATCGTACATCTCCTCGCTGGTGATATTGAAGGGTAGGTTACGAACATAGAGAACGCGGTTCACCTCCGGCGGCAACCGAGTGTTACCCTTGCGGAGGCTGATCGTCGCCATGCTTTACGCCGGCCGGTGGTGCTGAGAAATGGAGCTCTGCTCACAGTTTGTTTCGACGGGCGGAAGGGTAAACAGGGTCATCTTATTATTTATTTGTACATCCCTTAATACTAGGTCGGTGACTTGAGTAAATAAAATATATTATTATTATTATCATCATTTTTTAATTTTTGATATCAACTAAATGCATTATATTTTATATTTGATACCGATAATAGTAATATTTATAATTTTTATATTTAATATTATCAAGGTTAAAGTATATATTTAGTCTTTTATGTTTATTTTAAAGTTTAATTTGATCTATTAAGTTTATAAAGTATATTTTTTATCTCTCAACATTAACATCATTAGTCTCGAATGCTGACTGTGCAGTTAAATAAAGTATACTTAAATTTTAAAAATATCAAAAAAAAAAAAAATGTTTCAATTGACCAATTAAAAAATGCTAAAAATTTAATAAGGGGAACAATCAACCCCATATTCTTTCCACTAATATACACTCCTCACTCTTTTTTATTAATGGCTTCTTCACTCCAATGTTCCTTTCATTTTCTTACTCTCCTCATTGCAGTCGCCACTCCTTCCAGTTGAGAGTAAGAATAATGGATTAGAGGTGGAGAGAACATTGGAGTGGAGAAGTTATTAATGGACGAGAGTGACGAGTGTATATTGATTGGAAGAAGATGGGATGATTTTTGGTTTTTTGGCCAAAAGAAGATGGAGGGATTGTTCTTTATTAAATTATTAGTATTTTTTAATTGGTCAGTTGAAACATGCAATAATTTCTTTTTATGTTTTTAAATTTAAGCATGCTTTATTTAACTGCACAGTCATCATTCCGATAAATGAAACTAATGGTGTTAGGGTTGAAAGATCAAAAGTACATTTTATAAACTTAAGGGACAAAATTGAACCTTAGAATAAATATAAAGGATAAAATGTATACTTTAGTCTATTATCAATAATAAAAATTTTAAGTATAATAAGATATTAATATATCCACTATTATAAAAAAAGGATTTAATAGGGATTTAATGACGTCGTTTGTTTTCGCACCGCCGGATTGCTCGGCCTTTGCCAGAGGCCCATCTCAATTGTCCAACAAACGGCCCAGAAATACGGGAAATATTTTCCTATTGCATCCCCTCCAGACCCAGTACCATAGGCCACCTCAACTTTGGTAGGGTATTCTCCAACACCAACATCAAATACATTCCGTTCTCTTCCAACTTCCGGAGCTCTTCCTTCTACGTCATTGATCTCATCGGAATCGCCTTCGGTGGCGCCAATCTCCCCATTGCTGCCTCCGTGTTTTCCTCCGGCATTA
The DNA here is from genome assembly GCA_963855925.1 of Inga laurina. Lineage (NCBI taxonomy): Eukaryota > Viridiplantae > Streptophyta > Magnoliopsida > Fabales > Fabaceae > Inga > Inga laurina. The sequence continues at coordinate 27,172,176 of OY979704.1, forward strand.
TCGTGGACTCTGGTACGGTCATCATGCGGCTCCCTCCGGTGGCATACGGTTCCCTGAGAGACGCATTCCAGAAATTTATGTCAGCAAGGTACCCCAAGGGGGATTCGGATGACTTGCTGGGCACATGCTACGATCTGAGTGGGTATAAGTCGTTTTCTGTTCCATCGATATCATTGTTGTTCAAAGGTGGTGTAAAGGTAGAGTTGGCCGGAATAGGTTACATTGTGTATATATCAAGCGAAAAGCAGGTGTGTTTACGGTTCGCTGCGAATGAGAAAGATGATGACGTGGCTATTATTGGGAACACACAGCAGAAAACACTAGAGATAGTGTATGATGTTGGTGGTGAAAGGATTGGCTTTAAATTAATAGGGTGTGTTTGGTTTGAGGGGAGGGTAGGGGATAGAGGGGAGGGGAGGAGAGTAAATGACAATTTTGGACGGAAGAAATCTAAAATTTACCTTCTCATTCTTTTAAATTTTGGATTCCCGCCTAAAATTTACCTTCTTATTCCTTTTAAATTTTGAGTTCCCACCCAAAATTTAAATACCTTAAACCCAAAAAAATAATTTAACCCTCATCCCCTCCCCTCACTCCCCTACCCTTCCCTCAAACCAAACACACCCTAAAAGTATAATATCTGGTAGATTGAAATAAACTGTAAGAAAATAGTTGAGGCGTGACAGATAGGTTTCGAATGGAGCATCCTTGTGTGTTTATATGTTTGCATGTGTGGGGAACAAATGTAAAATAGTACTTCATGTTTTATATAACTAAAAAAACGTTGGATTAACGACGGAATTTGATGATTACATAATAAAATAGACTGTCATTAATTGATTAGTGATGTAATCCTGCCGCTAATTCGCTGTTTTCCCCTCAAATATAGTTATGAATAGTTTCCTAAATAAAGTGAGAAATTTCAGTGTGTTGTTGGGATATTTCGTTTTCCTGATCAGTTACTAATACGACTTTAATTTGTTTGTTTTACTATTGCTTTGGGTTATTCATTCATTAATATTATTTGTCAGACGCAAAATTAAAGCTTTCATGTAAAGAGATAAATCAACAATATGTCAGGTATATGTTCTATAATGAAATCGGATGAAAACTAAAATACAAAATAATTTTAAATCTGTGAAATGTTTTTTTACTATATCATTGATTATTCTACTTGAATTCTTTCTCATCCCAATCAAGTTATCTGTTTTCTAGATTTTCCGTTGCTTTATCATTAAATTCACCACCTTCCGGCTTATACTAATTCAATGTTTGTGGGTAGTGATAAATAAATTTAATCTAATCTCAAACCCAAAAAAAAAAAAAATCTGGTGGCCAACAATCTTGAAGGTCATTGATGCCAAAATAAGATATGAAATCCCGTGGACAAGTATTCATAGCGGAACAAAGATAGAATGTAATATATGAAAAAGTTGAGATGAAATATTATAGACACATGAATTCGGGAAGCTATTGTGTGGAAAAAGCCAAACCAGAAATTCCTTATAACCCATCTTGTTGGCAACGTTAATATACTTTATACTGTATGAGATAAGAAGTATCGTCATGCATATATATTAAATTGTTGTATTAATTAAATAAAAAAGAGAGAAATCTTGGAAATGTCGTGGATCTCAATTAAGATATCAATAGCCTTGAAGAGAGGACATCAAAGGGTGCTTCACAGAGATCGTAGGTTGTGACGCTTGACAAAAGGATTGTTTGACTCTCTTGTTCTATTTAATTTGGCTGTTTTCTCTTGGAAGACTTCGTAAAATATGTAGCAGCAACTTATATACACAGGCCAGGCCAGCTAAAATCTAAATGAAATGAATTAGTCTGTCTGTTATAAATAATTGGTTTTAATGATTTAACGATCAAAATATAATATTAACATTATGGTCAGCCATGAAATTTAGCCTATAAACACCAACGACCCCTTCCTGATCGATCAGCTTAGCACAGAGAAAGAAAGAAACTATAGATCTTTCTTCTTTCTATGGCCTCTTCTTCTTCTTCTAATCCCTTCCTGTTTGCTTTTATTTATGTGGTTTGTTTCTTCTTTGTTCTGCTTCTTCATTGAGAGTAAACCCTTTGTTTCTGCAATAACAAGGAAAGAGTATATAATTTAATATTTAATGTTTCAACATATAACTCATCATCATCATGTTCCTCTCACGCCTTGCTTTCCTTCTTCCTCTTGCACGTCTCCTCCTCAAGGTTCTTTCTCTTCCATGCATCTCTCTCTCTCTCTGTTCTAATATATAATTTAATATTTTTGTACATGCAAGATCATAATCAATGAATCAAATATATATATATATATATATATTTATATATATTTGATACGATGGATATGGCAAAAAAAAAAAAAAAAAGATACGATGGATAGGCATGTAGAAGCAGAAAGGGATCGGTAGAAGTGGTACACAAGAACGGGCCATGTTCAAAACCGAGGCAACACACCTCATCTTCTTTCATTATACTACCTCTAGTCCTTAATATACGACATATTTGGGGAGTTGATATTCATTCTAATTATAAGACATATTTTTTCTATCCTTGTCAGTCTTTTCTTAATTTACCTTTATTAATATTCTTTCAAACATAATCAAAGAAGAGATGTAATGAGGAAATTAAGAAAGATGATTAGGTGTTTTAGAAAATACATGTCATATTAATAAACTTAGCTAATTTCCTTAATCTAATCAAATTAAGTAAATATGTCAGAATCAAACCATCTTCGGCCCTTCTCAATCATCTTCTTTCTCCGACACCCCTTGCTTTTCTCCCCACTGTGCCCAGCTTTTCTCTGCCATAGATATATACTCATATACATCAACATCATAGTATTTTGGGTTTGGTGCCTCTAACGTGCCTTTTTTCCTATGCTCTTTAATGTCCTCATAACCTTGCTTCCAAATGTTTTTTTATCATTAGATTTTATGTAGAATCATTGACTTTTTGATATAATACGTCTCCTTCAATTAAGAGAGAAAGAATGGTTCGGAATTATTTTATTTGAAAAATCATAAAAATTTCAAAACCGTATCATTTTATCATTGTTAGATATCAAAATGTCACTAATTTTATATAGTACCCAACGAACAGAAAAGAAACAAGAAAAGGATTGAAGGAGACGTATTATTACAGCCTCAAATCCCATATTTCTTTCTCTCTTATTTCGTTTATTACATTCTCTTGTCTTGTATGCCCTTATCTTCAGGGTTTTTCTCGTTATGCAACCCCACATCAAGGACTTGCATGTATGCTATTGAATATGGTGACAAATCCATCTCTACTAGATACTTCACTAAAAAATGGTAGTTAACTCATTAAATTTACTTTAAATTCAAAGAAATTTCCAACTTTACATATATTAAATGAGATTTTGAATGAGAGAGAAAAATACAATGAGATATATTTAAGCATTAACTACATGGGTAAAATTGACAAATTAGCATTAATTGCTCTCAAATTGACTTATATTGTGAACCAAGTCATTCTACTTGAAGCAACTTATATTGTGAACTAGAGGGAAGTACAAAAGTTATACATTTATTACTATTAACTAACATTTTGAATTGCGTGACTTTGGTAGTTGTTCCTTATAAAAAGGACCAGAGTGAATATAAGATAGGATTAACCAAATTGCGCTGTTTGAAAATTAGTTACGTTCCATAAATAGATAAAAACAAATTTTTCTTTTAAAAAATGTCTTCATTTATATGGAAGAGAGAGAATATGGGGTGGAAAAAGAATGTGTACTAACCAGTATCCCTCATAGCCTTCTGGGTCAATCTTCATTGGTGCTTTGGGGTTGCAAGTTCGAGACATGGTATTTGTATACTCCCTCCTTTAAACCATGGTTTGTAAAACCGAACCGGACCGGCCAGTTCAGACCGAAAACCGGTGAACCGGTCACTGGTCTGGTCCGGTTTGGGGTTAGAAAATCGGAGGAAGGTGACCCGACAAACCCGGGTTGACCCAATGCAACCCGGGATAACCCAACCGGGTCACGGGTTGCCCAAGTTGGACTTTTTATTTTATTTTTAATTTTGTTTCCATGGGAAAAATGACGCTGTTTTGATTTTTTTTTAATTATTTCCCTTATTTCTCATTTCTGATTTCCCCCCAGCTTCCCACGGACGCCTCTGGCTCACTTTCTCTAATTTCCATTTGAGTTTTTTGGTCCTCCATGTCCTTCTCCCTCTGTCGTTCCTGTCGCCATTGAAGATGACAATCATTAAATTGGAAAGTTGTTCCCCTTCCTTCTTGCTGTAGCAACCTGAAAGCTGTTGCCTTTACCGGTGAGTTTTTTGCGTCGTCGGTCCTCCACGTCGGTCTCACTCTCTCATTCCCGTCGCCATTGAAGATGAAACCGGAAAGCTTTTTCCGTTCCTTTTCCCCTTCCTTCTTGTCGTAGCAACCAGAAAGCTGTTTCCTTTACTAGTGATATGCTCTGTTTGTTGTGACGCCGGAGTTGTGGGTACTGATCACTCTGGGTCTCTGTTTTTTGTCCACGACAGTGACAAGTTCGGCGTATCTAACTAGTTAGGTGTCTTTGTTTTCACTGTGATGCCATCGTTGTAGGTGCTGCCTTCTCTGGGTCGTCATGGGCATTAATGTTGATCACTCTGTGACGCTGTTCATCGCTGATTTCAGATTTTCAGGTTTGCTCCTTTACTTGAAATGTTGCATTTGTGACTCTAATCGATTTCTCATTGCATCTGTGACTTTGTGACTCTGTGACTCTGAGCCAACTACTAGTATAATAGTATTGCGTCTTTGACTCTGTACTCTGTGACTCTGATCGGTTTTAGTCTTTTAGATTTCAATCACTTGAAAGCTTGCGCCTATGGTCTGTGATTCTATCATCGACTATGTAGATTGTGTTTATTTTAGAATCTGTGATAGCTTGATGAGCACTGTGGTCTGTGGTCTATGACTCTGTGGTGGACTATGTATGTAGATTGTGTTCATTCTAGATTAATGAACACTATGGTCTGTGACTTTGTGAATCTGAGTTCATTTGTTGTTAATTTGGTTTTGGTTCATTTTCTTTCTGAGTTCATTTGCTTCTGCCTTCATTATTTTCTTGTACCTCCTATTGGAATATCTATTTGTGCTTTGTTCTGAGAATTTTGGTTATGGATGATACAAATGCTGAGATTCCGACCCCTACTCCTAATGAGAATGCAACCATTAATACTACTGGTGCTACAACTAATGAATCTGAATTTCCCTTGTCGGTTATGAACCTGGAAAAACTGACCCAGCATAGGCATATTTTGCCTTTAAAAAAGAAGGGAAAGTAAACATCTATACGTGTCTTTTTTGTACATCAAGTTACAGAGGAGGCAGAATAAATAGGATGAAGCAACACCTTGCTGGTGTTATTGGCCAAGTTGCTTCTTGCAAAAAGGTTCCTTATGATGTACATAATAGGATGCAAGAATCTTTAAAAGAAGGTGCAAAGAAAAAGACTTATAGGAATGTTCATGAGGACATTGAAGACATAGAAAGCAACAATGATCCAATTGCTTCAACTCCAATCACAAAAATCCATAAGAGTAGTGCCAATAAAAGGAGAGTTCCTGGGAGTGTTCAGAATTATTTTGCTCCTAGGACAACCCCTGGTTCACAACCAAGCATAAAAATTGTATTGTCAAGTAAAGAAGCTCAATACAAAGCCAAGATAGCTATCACTAAATGGGCTATCGCTAATTGTGTTCCATTCAATACTTTTGATTTGCCTTTGTTTCAGAAAGCTCTTGATGCTATTGCATTGATTGGGCTTGGATTTAAAGGCTCTAATGCTTATGATTTTAGAGTTAACTTGTTGAGAGATTGGAAAAAAGAGTGCCAACTACTCATTGAGAGTTATCGATCTAAATGGAGCGAAAGGGTTGTACACTTATGGCAGATGATTGGACTGATATTAGCAACCGAACATTGATACATTTCTTAGTCTATTCAATACATGGAATGGTGTTTGTAAAATTAGTGGCTGCTTCAGATTTAGTCAAGGATGCAAAAACTTTATTCTTATTATTTTGTGATGTGATTGAGTGGGTTGGTTCTAAGAATATTGTTCACGTGGTGGCTGACAATACGTCCAACTATGTAGCAGTGGCAAGTTGATCAAGCAAAGTTATAAAACAATTTATTGGTCACCGTGTGCTGCCCACTATTTAAATCTTGTGTTGAAAGATATTGCAGGCATGCCTCATGTGTCTGATCTTGTGACAAAAGCATCTAAGATAACCATATTTGCTTATAATCATATGGTTTTTGTCAACACCCGTTTCCATTTTGATAATCGAAGAGTAATAAAGACGAAATTCAATGGGCATACAGAAAAGTACAATTATACTGATAAAAATATTCGTTTACATTTTCAATATCGTTCGTCGATGGAAACAAAAAATACAGCAGAAACTTAATATTTACAATTTCCTCAAAATGACAAAACATAGGCTAAATTATAACTATGTTCTTGACCTCACCTCGAGATACATGCCGCTCACTTTTCGATGTCAACGTCTTTGCCCTTTGCCCCATTGGTACCCGCTGAGGTATTTGTTTAAAAATAGGGTGAGATTCCGAATAATCGCTGTAGAGACATGCTATTGTTCATAGATAATGCGAAAAGTAGATATGATATATGCCATGTATGCACCAATTAATGAACATTATAAACATATCATCTGCATGTATACATGAGTAAGGCCTGGCTCCACTATTCTGCACCGGTTGAATTTTCACCAACTCCAATGTAAGTGCCTCTGGCACTACTGGCCCTTCTCTAGGCAAAACATGTTGATTAATAAAGTGCATTTACAAACAATGGCAACTACACAATCACATAACTATAGCATAGTGTATGAAGGATAATGTCCCTACCTCAATGCTTTATAATCCTCTGTTTAACGATGTCTCATAAAGCGTGTCGTTCCAGCTCTCGACTCAGTCCTAAAATATTAAATGTACAAGAAATAGGTCATAACCTATCCAAGTATCATTTTAGACTCTTCCATAGTGTTTTTTGTGGTTATATTAGTCTATGGTGAAAATTTACTAAAATGCCCCAGAGACCCCGGCCCGGCCTCGCCGTGCCCGGCTTGATGGCATGTTTTTTCAAAATTTTGACTAAGGCTATTCTGACTTATTTTCGTCCAAGAAATTCATTTCCGGGCTAGAAATCACCAAATTCACTGTCAAATTATGAAAATACCCTTGACAAACCCTATTTAGGGATTTCAGAGGCGTTTTCGTAATTATGCTTTTTCGGCCTCTACCAAAAAAATGCCCAACTGTAACCCCATCTATTTTTTTCCACTGAATCCAATGGAATAATTTATTTCATGAAAACACAACTCCTAGTACCAGTTCTGGTTCTGGCCAAAATTCAAGAAAAAAAATAGAAAATGGAGCTTTGTGTTTTAGCTTCCAAAACTTGTACTTTTTCACTTCTAATCCTTGATTAACTCACTTAACCACTTCTTAATCATGATTTAAAGGATTTTGGGCAGCATAACCCCTTAGGATTAGGGCTTTGTCCAATTTCATAACTTAACCAAAAATCACAACAACCAAACAACAATTACACAACAACTTCATACTAACATGAAGTTGAGATTGGTATAATTACCTCTTAAACTTCTTCGATTCTCTTACTCTAGGCACCTCCTCCTTCTCTTCTTGCTCTCAAAGTGTGACTTCACCACCATGGATTCATGAGAAACAAGAGTTTAGAGAAGGATTCTAAGGAAATGCTATAAGAAAAACCAAAGAAACCATATCTACCTTAGCTTCTTCTTCCTTGAGCTCTCCTCTTCTCTCTATTTCTCAAGCTCTCTCTTCGCTCTTTTTTTTCTAAGTCTTGGACGGAATGTGGCATGAAAGAGGAAAGATGTTGTTTTTATTAATTTGTCTTCTTCGTTCCTAGCCATAGATTTAATCAAGAGCTCCCAATGTGACACTTGTCACACTCCCTTCTTCCTCATAATTTCTCCACCTAATTTCCATTAAATTGAATCAATGGTCTCCCTTTGCTTGCCCCTAAAATCCGTCCCCCCTCTCCACTTACAAGACAAGCAAGCTCATTCCCATGTAATCAAGTTTGTCCTCTTCCAAGCACTCAAGTATGTCACTCCTTCACTCAAGCTTCTCCCATCATGCATTACACCATCCTTCATGTTATGTACACTCCATCTTTGCCATCATTGATATGTGCATGTAAAATAGCTATCATAACCTTCTTCTTGTAGCATTTGATCATGAATTTAATATTTTTCCCGTTACCTTCATGCTTTGGACGAAAATTTAAAGAGAGGAAGAGGAGGAAAAATTGTTTTTCACAAGTCCATAATTCACATAATTGGTTTATGTATAATCCCCTCTTAATTTCACAATTCTTGATTTATTCCACCAAGAATAATCCCATTATGCATTTTCCTTTATTTTCCTTGATTAATTGAAATTAACTCCTATTAATTGGAAAATAATTAATCTTGGGCTAAATTGGCAAAATTATGATTTTGCTATCACCTTTGTAATTTAATTAAATTCTTGAATTAATTTGCCTATTTCCTTATGAATATGAATATTTAAAAATTCACAAGATCCAAATTCATGAATATTCACCATTTTATTGAATTACTCAAAATAATTACAATATATTTTTGGTGAATAAAATTTGGGGTGTTACAGTTTTCTTGTCATGGCTAAGAAAAAGAGAGGGTTGGAAAGAAATTGTGCGTCCAGGAGCAACAAGGTTTGCTACTACTTTCATTACTTTGCATAGCATTTATATGCATAAGCATGACTTGCAGCCTTTGGTTGTTGACAAACATTTTGTTGAGCACAAATTAGTAAGAAGTGAAGCTGGGAAATTGTTTAGTGCTATCATATTTGATAGTCGGTTTTGGATTGATTGCTTCCAAGTTGTGAAGATCATACTCCTCTCATAAAGTTATTGAGAATTGTTGACTCTGATAAAAAACCTTCATTGCCCTATATTTATGGAGGCATGCAAAGGGCCAAAAGTGCAATTAAGGAGATGTTTAATAAGAGTAAGGAACAATATAAGCAGTACATAGATATTATTCAGGCTCGATGGGATAAGCATTTGAAGGGTCACCTTCATGCATCCGCATATTTGTTGAACCCTGCATTCTTGTATAGCCCTACATTTGTTCACAAGCATAGGGTAATGCAAGGTTTGATTGATGTGTTTGAGTCCTACTTTGGTCCAAATCATGACTATCTTACGACGATGCAGCAAGTAGTTATTTATCACGATCGTAAAGATTCATTTAATAAAATGTTATGTGAAAAGGCAGCCTAGAAACTAGACCCATGTAAGTAACAAAGTATATAAATTTAATTTTAATTGCACTTGTAATTGCTATAACATGTAATTAACACTCAACTAAATATTGCAGGTGAGTGGTGGACATTCTATGGGGGTTCGATTCCAGAATTGCAAAAGATCGTTCGCATTCTTAGCCAAATTGCTTCATCTTCTGGGTGTGAAAGAAATTGGAGTTTATTTGAGCGTATTCACACCAAAAGAAGAAACATATTGCAACATGAAAGACTGAATGATTTGGTTGTAATCTACAATTAAAGAATAGGTAAGTTTTGCATTATGGATGTTTATTCAAGAAAGTGCTGATCTAGTTGACTTTGATTAAAGAATACGAACATGAAAGACTAAATGATTCTCTATTATTGTAGGAGTATATTCAAGAAGAAGAAGATTGATTATGATCCAATTGACTTTGAATCAATTGACAAAGTTGACTTTTGGGTGGTTGAAGAAGACACAACTCCTGACTTTGATGATATAGATATAGCAAATCTTGAAAGTGCTGCTATTGTTGCTAGTAATGAAGAAATTGAACAAACATCAACTTTCGTTGGGGATTCTGAAGGTTTGTATCTCTTATTTTGATTTATGATTATATTCTTGTGTAAATAAATGCTTACTTATTCATTACCACTTATATTAATTCTTGCAATATAGGTGATGAAGACATGGATATGCCTGAGCCTCCATCTTTGAATGATGATCATGTTGCTAGTGTTTTTGGCTTTCCTCATGCAGCTTCGCCTCCTAATCCTTTAGATTTGAATACAGTCCAACACAATTTCAAGGGCATTGATTAATAGTTTTAGTGCCCATGGATTTGAATGACTATGCTACTAGACTTTGCTTTGGTTTTTTGTCTTACAAATAGGACTGAGGGATGCTCTTTGTTTTGTTTTTGGATTTGCAAGGAGCTTTCAAAGTATTAGGTTTAGAAAACTCATTATGTACTTAATGATATATCGATATTTTTGTAAGTATTAAGTTTAGGATGTTATATTAGACTATTGGTTGAAAAAAAAATTTTATGTGGTTTTTTGAATGGTATGCATGCATGCACATTTATATATATTTTATTGACCCCGATCTGACTCCCAGGTTGACCTCGGTCTGAACCACTAACCCTTGACCTAGTGTTTTGACCGGTTCAGTGTCCGGTCTGGTTTTCAGTACCTTTCTACCCTTATCATCCTTTTCTCTCCATCCTCCTTTCTTTTTCAATCATGACACCAATATTTGTAAATGATTCAGATTTAATTTCTTATAAAATTATTATTAAAATATTAAATTATAAAAAAATAAATATAAATGATTGAATTTTGATATGAAAAATTTAATATTACAATATAGAAAATAAAAATAATATTTTATATAAAACTAAATATGAACAATTCAAAAGTTGATCTTGTAGTTAGAGAAGGAAGAGGAAGGAATAGGATGAGAAGGGAAGAGGAGAACATTAAGAGGGAGTTAACAATGTGGTATATTGAGAAGGGAAGAGGAGAACATTAAGAGGGAGTTAACAATGTGGTATATTTTTACTCCCCCTCACAAAATTTATGTATATATTTACACCCAAGTGAATATTATGGTGCCAAATTAAATACCCCGTCGCTAAAACTTCATTGTTATATCTGCACCTTAACCCTAAATTTTTCTTCCACAAATTCTTTTCGACTGAACCATATGCCAAAGTCGTCTTGTTGTATAGTTTAGACCATTATTTGTTTATATATCTTTAGTCTTGGTAAAGAAGCTGCATGATATAAACTGTACGTCCCGAAAATTCATATTAATAATGATATTGGAAAAGAAGCAGTAATTTAACAGGGTTTAATCCAATCATGCAAATTTGAATAAATTAAATAAACATCATTGCAAAATGTTAACAAGAGCAATTAGAGAGATTTTATGGAGAAAATTGAAGATTCGTCATATATTATTGATATAAGAACAACATGCTCATACAACATTATGGTAACCCACTCGGGTTAACCCTAATCATCCCTTACTCGAAGGTAATAAACCACTAATCCTAACTATAGGGTTATGACTAAAGGGAGACTTCTCTCTCTTAACTTGGCGAAGAGATTCAATATCCGGCATGCTCAACACATTGACTAAGAAATCATTTATTTAGATTAGGCTCTTAACCAACTAACTAATCATTTCAATATCTCAAACACAAAATAATGCACACGCCTAATCAAATCTTCTAAGCTGTCTCTTTCTTATGAACAACGTATCTTAATAATAAAGTCAATCAAATCTATCACAGCCATCAGAATAGCAGAGAGTGAAAAACGAAGAAAGTTTTCTTCACAATTATTTTCATTAGCGGGATAAATGGAAGTTCATCTGAGTGGACATGGACTGGTATTAAAAAAATGCGTTAGGACAAAACTGAAAAGCTAAAACAGCGGAAAACTACAAGGGTCTAATATAAATACTAAGTGGTGGGCTCCACCTCAATGGGGATATGCAATGGCCGCACTTGGTAAAATAATTAAAACAAATATGGGCAAAAGTACATGGATGACCCTTTCCAACTTTACACAGGATTTTAGATTCGTCTCTTAATTTTTGTAAGTAGATTTTCCGTCCCTTAACTTTAGTCACGTGAGTCTCAAATAATTATTATTTTTACAGCGATCATTGTTTTTTAAGATAAAATTCTAATATCAACATTCTATATTAATAACGTTAGGGTTAAATAACTAAAAAGACACTTTATAATCAAGATAAAACTTTATGAAAAATTAAATGACTCAATGCCCACTGTATAAAGTTAAGGATATTGAGCCGTGGCATTCATAAAAGAGTCACTACCTCATTTATTACTATTTTTTTTTTCGGGGAAAACTTTTTATAATAGTCACTGAAATCCATTAATTCTCACACATGCAACTAACTACAGAGACGGCCAAATCGTTTTATCAAAAAAATATTTGGGTAAAGTCAAACATTTTTTTTTATACCAAAAACTAGTTTTTTTGGGTCAATTTTTGTCCATATTTTTGTACTAATATTTAATATATTTAGGGACCATTTAACACTTTTAATAATCATCAGTTTCACATTTTTTACTAGCCATCTTCAATATTTTTAAGGCTTATCTTTCATGTTTCCAACCATAATCTTTAATTATTTTAGTATTAAAAACCTGAAAATAAACACTTACACTTAACAGACCTTTAGGGAGTTTACAACTTGGTTGTGTTTGGATGACATTTTAAAAGCACTTTTTTAAACAAAATCATGGTTTAGGAGAAAATTACCCAAGCACATAAAAAAAAAAAAATCTCAAAATCACTTGTTTAGGCAAAACCATGGTTTGGACGTTAAAACTATGGTTTTAAAAAAAAGCTCATTTTTTTTTTTTTCATTTTTGCTCCCAACCTACACTTTCTCTTTTCTCCCTTCTTTTACCTCTGAAAGTGAGAATAAATATCTGGAAAAAAAAAATTGGTGAGAATAAATTTTATGCGAAGGAAAGAAGTATTCAAATAAAAAATTAAAAAACTTGTTACCATATTTGATCATATTGTTAAGCTCCTCAACTCATACAAAAAAATTTGTAAATGATAGAAAATGAAAGAATGGTAAGGTGAAAAGAAATGGGGAAGTGTTTGAAATGAGATGTGGAAGGGGTATTTATAGGGATACCCGAAGCATTTGTAGCGATTAATGTATTTATTTTGTAGCGGTTTTTAATTAGTAGCGATTATTTTTATTTTTGTAGCGGTTTAAGAACCGCTACAAAAATTATTTTATTTTTTAAATATTTTTTTCTAGTTTTTTAAAATAAAAAAACATAATTTGAATTTGATCACTCATCCTCGCCATCCTTACAGAAGTTATGTAGAAAAATTATTGTTAGTGATGTATTATTAAATTTAAAAAATTTAATTTAAATGATGTGGACTTAAAAAAATGCACTGCAGTAGAGGTAAATTGTCATCGCCTTCAGGGAAGTAGTTTTCAAAATTGGCAGGCTGAAATGACTCACTCTCGTAGGCGATGTTATCGCCTTCACCCATGTCTTAAAGGTCTCGTAGCTTTAAATGAAAGACCATGTGCCAATCCCTATACCTCTCATCCTCGACAAAATAAACCTGATGTGCCTCTGAAGCAAGAATATATAGCTCATCATCTTGAGAAATACCAATATGAATTGGCCGTGAGAAATTGACTGATGTGATCCCTAAGTCGTTAGTTGTCAGTCCCCGAGAAGTAGTGGTATTTGCCCACAAACACTTGAACATCGTCACGGTGAAACGGCCTTGATAATTAAGTTTGATCACATCAAGAAGCTTTCCATAGTAAGGGACGCCTTCGAACTGCATGTTGGTGTCACTGCTGCTCACATAACTCCTTGTCCTAAATATGCCATAAACACTCGAATTTTGAATTTGAAATCCTTGATCCCATGAAACCGTGCAAAACTTAAAACCATTAACATTGTATGCAGTAAACCTTTTTGCATGATCAAGAGGGCCAATTGCGAGAGCTCTAAAATCTGGTGAGTGTGGGTTGTGGTCATTTAGTATTCTGTGCGCAAACTAGCTCAAGAATTCTCTGTAGACCTTTTTGTCAACTTCCAAGGATGTTTGTGTACGGATCTTGAGTTAACGCTTAACATGACTTTTGAATTCCCTGTAATTAATAATGGAAAGGTGATAGTGAAATGAAAGTGAAAAATGTTATGAAAGATATAGAATAACATGTGAGTATACAATCCTTACTGTATAAAAGGTTCAACTTGAGTGCAATTAATCAAGACATGTCTATGTGCTTGCAACTTCTCAGTTACCGTCAGTTTAAAGTTCTCAGTTCCTCCAACTGGTTTACCAACACGAGGGATAAATTATCCTAATGTTGGCGCAGGTTTAGGACAATCGTCAACATGAGGTGGGCAGTTGAAAGCCGTCTCAAGGTCATCAAAGTACCTTGAACAAAAATACAGCACCTCATCCCCTATATAGCCTTCAGCTATAGAACCTTCTGGCCACGCCTTATTCCTTACGTAAGATTTTAATTTCCCAAGGAACCTACAAAGTAAAGAAGAGAAAATTGATACTAAATGTTGAAAAAGATGACTAGCAAACATAAGAACTAACAATGAAGCACATATTTAAAATGAGTACCTCTCAATCAGATACATCCATCGATATTGTACTGGGCCAACGAGCTTTGTTTCATGAACGAGGTGGACTGTAAGGTGAACCATCACAGTAAAAAAGGACGGAGGAAAGATCATCTCCAAAGGACAAAGCATAAGAATGATTTTGGATTGCAGCTGATCGAGCTCCTCAACGATCAAAACCTTAGAACACAACTTCCGAAAAAAAGAACAAAGTTCCACCAAAATGATGGAAACATCGGGAGGAAGTGCATTCTTTATAACCAGAGGGAGTAACTGTTGCATAAGAACATGTGAGTCATGACTCTTCAGGCCAACAACCTTGCAAGCCTGCAAGTCAACACATCTAGAAATGTTGCTTGAATACTCATAAGGAACTTTTAATTTCTTCAGTGACGCAAGGAAGACTTCCTTGTTCGGTTTTGTGAAGGTAAACTTTACCGGCTAAAATTTGTCATGCTCATATGGCCAAGCGTCTTCACAAACTCCCATAGCGCATAAATCTTTCCTCGCTTGAAGGTGATATTTTCTCTTGCCAAGTTCGTTAAGCAGCGTATATAGCACAGTATCGCAAACATTCTTTTCAATGTGCATGACATCAAGACTGTGGCAAAGTAAATTAGATCTCCAATATAGAAGAGTGAATAAAATACTTATCTTCTTCCACTGATGAGGCGCCGAAGTCCTGCACGTCTTTTGGTGAGTTTGTGCTGAATTGTCACTTTTTCCAAACTCGAAGTCAACATGCTCAAGCTGCTATAAGATATCTGTACCGGACAAATTCTAAGGTGGTTCTCTTTCTTCTGGTTTCCCATTGAAGCGGTTCCGTTGCAATCTGTACTTATGACTTCCATTGAGAAACCTCCGATGCCCCATAAAGCACCACTTTCGGCTGTGGGGAAGGCGCACTGCATCAGAGTCAAAATTGCAAGTTGGACACGCTGACCCAGTTTGCACATTCCAACTAGATAATGTGCCAAGGCCAGGAGAGTCACTAATCGTCCACATCAAGGCTACACGCAAGTTGAACAAAGTCTTTCCGTAAGCGTCGTACGTCTCCATGCCAACATTCTATAGGTCAAGCAATTCCGTAATAAGCTGTTGGAGATACACATTGATGTCAATGCCTGGTTCCTTTTTGCCTAGAATGATCATAGACATAATGAAGGAGCTTTATTTCTGTAACTTATAGAAATTGATAACATTCTAGTACATTTTCTTCTCTTTTCACTTGCTTTTGAGTACAAATTGTGCATATATAGAAGAAAATGTGGTAGAACAAAAAAAAGTTCAAATAATGAGTTAAATGCATATAAGTAGGATTATCTCTTAAAATTAAAAAACTCATGATATCCTCCTCCTTGTAGGTGAAAGATGACAAGTCAAAAAGCTCTAAAAGACCAAGGAAAAGCTCAACGAACTAGGAGGGAAGCTATTTTGTTGTTGGCCTTAGCCAACAATGCATGTGCTGAAGCCAATGAAGAATTGCCCTCACTGTGTCATATGCTTCAGCCAAAAGCATATATGCTGAAGCATTCGGGGTCAGAACTTATTGTGTAACATGCTTCAACACTTGACCTTGTACCGAGGCCAACGAGGACCAGAACTCACTGTGTCATATGCTTCAGCACACTGGTGTGTGCTGAAGCATACGACAAAAAATGCAACCATGCGTTTTACTTGCTAAAATGCATGAGGAGAGTATTTAAGCAAGGGATAGGCCAAAATTAGGTCATTCTTCAGTTTTCAAGTGTTCTAAGGAGCTGGGTGTGCTAGGGTTTTTCCCCCTTGAAGAGTATTAAGCTTGGGTTGAAGTCTAGAAGCAATTTAGGACTCAAATCCTTGGTTTTTCTCATTCTTCTTCTCTTTCTTTGTTAAATTTCTGTAATGGCTGTAATTATTTTGCATAATTGTAGCTTTTTCATGACTTTGTATAGCTAAACACCTCATTTTAGGGTTGTTTTAAACCCTTGTATGGATTAAGCACTCATTTCCCCTTATATTTGTGATTAATGATGAGATTATGTTGATTTACTCTTTGCTTAATACTTCTTATTGATTGGCCACCAATAAGGTTGTTGGGTTCACTTGATTAATGCTTGAGAGGGCTAGATTGGGTATAGAACTTGAGTTTAATCGTGTGAGAACTTGAACTTTGTGAATTGAATGGATAGTTTTGCGAATGAGGTAGAGATACACTTATTAGCCTCACATAGCCTAATAGGATTTGTAATGGAAATCAGAGTTTAATTAGTTAATTAAGAGATTAATGAATTAATTGAATTAAACACCTATTTGGAGACTTGAGAGAGCACTTAAAGGTAAATTAGTATCCTTGGCTAGCATAATCTTTCATTAAGTAGCACATATGGGGGATTTAGTGAATGCTTTCGAAATACAAGGGGATAAACAATCCTAAGTTTTATCCAATACTTGAATTTAAAGAATCATTTGCTTTTATAAACTTTCTGTTGAAAAGTAGTTTTAAATTTCTTTTTCACCCAACCAACATGTTTTGTTCCAACTTGATTAATTTCAAATGAATCTATTCAACCTAATTGAACACATGTTGTATTCGTTAGTTCGCTTTCATCGTAGTCCTCGTGGGAATGATCTTTACTCATCACTTTATTACTTGTGACCCGTATACTTGCAGATCTAAATGGCAAACAGTTTCATACACATCCAGGGGGTAAGTTGTAGGGAACTAAGACTACCCTTCCCGAAAAGATTGAAACCGTAGGTCACCAAAGCAAGCTTAACATTTCTGGGGTCAGTCGGGAAATCTGGAAAGTCGTTGTCAAATGTTTTCCAAGTGTCTGCATCTCGGGGATGTTTTAATTTACCGTCTTCATTCTTATTAACGGTATGCCACCTCATGTGCTCTGTAGTTTTAGATGACATAAATAATCTTTGTAGGCAAGGTTTCAAAGGGAAGTACCTGAGAATCTTTGTAGGTTTCTTCTTCTACTTTTTCCCCATCTAAATTGTCTTATACCTCGATGTGTGGCATCTCTTACAAGTCTCCCTACTAGAATCGTCTGCCCAATACAGCATACAATCGTTGGTGTATGCATCAATCTTTTGATAGTTCAACCCCAACCTGTTGATAATCTTCTTGGCCTCGTAGAATGTTATGGGAATCTCAGAGTCGGGGAATGCATCTTGTAATAATTCGAGCAACATCGACATTCCCTTATCTGTAATTCCACACAAATTCAACAATACGGTCTAAGAAAATAAATATAACTATGGTAAACGCAATAAGAATATAAGTTCTGAAATAAAATATTATATATATATTTATTAAGAAATGTTTCAACAAGAAAAAATAAATATGTCCTGAACTAAGTAGCTGGGGGCTGATCATCTGGTGCTCCCTCAGGTGGGGCTCCCTCAGGTGGGGCTCCCTCAGGGCACTGGGCAGAGTTAACAGCACCATCATCATCAGCAGGAGGAGGATTAGGCTGGACGACAAACCAAGGGACAGGGGGAACCTGTGGATACTGCTCATCCAGGAACAGGAGATTGCACGACCGCTCGAGCATGCTGTTAGTGATATCACGCCACTGCGTCTGCTGAGCGTAGATGAAATCAGCCTCCTGCTGCTGCTCAGCCACTACAGCCTGTGTTTGGGCCAAATCTGACCACAGCTGCTCAACAGACTTGTCCCTCGGATGTCTGACCCCTTTAGAGCTGCCAGCCTCAGAGGCGGCACTCCTGCTGTAGACCATGCTAGGTCTGGCGCCTATCCCTATACCCCGCACGTGTCTGGGGTATTCAGCCTGACCCAGACCTGCCTTTAAAGGAGCCGTCGGGTCCACTGACCCCTGTGACTCCTCTGCCTGGGTCTCTCATAGCTCAACCTGCGACTGCTGTATTCGCTCCTGCCATTTTATGAAACAATTACTTATTAGAATTCTTCATTATTAAGTTGGTTTTATGAAAATTATAATAATGAAATTACTTACAATGGCCGTCTTTGCCTGCTGAGAGGTCGGAGGCTCATTACGGTGTCTGTGTGTGATAGCGTACAACTCCCCATAGTCCGTCTGACGGTTCTCCTGCTGTGCCTTCCTCTCTTAAAACAATTACAAAATTCAATTAGTGTTATGAAATAACCAGCTAAAAGTCAGTGATATTATGAAAAGTTATCAGCTCGCTGTAAGTGACAGTAAATGTCTTCGATCCTGTTGTGTGGTGGATCGTCTATTGCCTATGGCACCTAGTGTTCCTCTGAGAAAGTGCCTAAAAAAATAATATTAAATGTATTAAAAAAATATAAAACA
Source organism: Inga laurina (assembly GCA_963855925.1). Taxonomy (NCBI): domain Eukaryota; kingdom Viridiplantae; phylum Streptophyta; class Magnoliopsida; order Fabales; family Fabaceae; genus Inga; species Inga laurina. The sequence goes on from OY979704.1 coordinate 27,190,984, forward strand.
TTTAAAATTAATAAAGTTCAAATTAAAATTAATTAAATTTAAATTATAATTTAATAATTAACAATTACAAAATTATATATAAATAATCTAATAAATACATTACCTGCCCCTCAGTGCTTCTCCTGAACTAGACGAAACTCGCCCAGTCGTGATGCTCTCGATCAGTTGCTCCAGAGGCATCATCCTATCATTATCCACACTATGGAAGAGACAATTCCTCCCATTCCTCCAGCCGTCACCCATCTTCATCAGGGTGTACCTCTTCCAGTTAGTCCAGACGACAAACCGCAACTGTAAAAAAAGTATTTAAATATCAATAATTACAAAAATTCTATTAAAAAATATTAATTAAATAGAATCAATTAAATAGAATCAATTACAAAAATATATTAATTAAATATTATTAATTACCTACACCACCTCCTCCCATGCTAGATTATTCGACCCCTTCGGAATGTGCCTCCAAGTTCTGAAGTAAAGGGGGAACCACATCCAATTCAAGCCCAGGTTGTTTAGGAAGAGGTTAAACAGGTGGCCTCCATTGTCGATGGGCTGGTCTATGCCCTCATTCCACGGCACTACAACTCGTAGTGTCTAGTCTATGCTATTCAGACCGACCACGTCCAGCCTCCTTCTGGACACGTTCCCCTGCTCATCTGCACAATTTACCACACGTTAGATAAATTGTAATTCAAATTTAACATTTTGAATTTAAATAAATAATTTATTAAATAAAAAAATTTATTTGCCTTAGACCTGCACCTCAAACCCAGTAGATCACGAAGATAACCCTCGTGGGTTGTTCTGCTCCTGCGCCTCCTCCTCATCGAGGAACTGCTCTATCTCTCTTATCCTAATCGGGATCTCGAAGTCCTCATCAGCGTCATAGTCATCGACGCTGATATCTCCCTCCCCCAAATTAGGCACCTCTGGTGCGGTTGTCTCCTGTGGGATCGTCTGTGGTGGCTGTGGTAGGACCGACTCCTGTGGGGGGATGGGCTAAAATGCCACGGTCGCCCTCCCTCCGCACTGCCCCCTGTAATGTCCCAACTTTTGATTAAGGGCTAATAATAATTATTGAGGATAATTATTGGATTAAAGTGGAATTAATGTATATTGGTAACAATATTAATTTATATGTCATAATTGATGGAAATTTTAAAGAATGGAATTATTGGCTTTAAGTTGGTGATTAATAGGGAAATTAATTACTAACTAAGGAGAAATGAGATATGTAGCCAATGGGTTAATGGAATTGGTTAGTATAACTATGTGGAGGATTAATTAGGAGGAGATTGTATGAGGGAGTGACAAGTAGCAAGCTTACTTGATGGTGGAGTATTTGGAGAAGTCAAGGGCATGGTGCAATGATTTTTCTCTCTCCCTCTTCCCTTGCATTCAACTGAATGGAGTATGGGAGTCAAAGAATTATTATTCCATCTCCCTCCATACACTCAATCTCTCATTGTCTCTCTCTTCCTCTCTCTTATGCGTATGAAACAAGGGAAGGTAGAATTTCTGCCCTCAACTTCATCTTCATCATCACTCTTCATCTCTCCTCTCCGTCTCTCATGCGTGCTTCCATGGCTGCCCAAGAAGGAGGAAGAACTTGGTGAAATAGGTGAGCCATTTGACCCTCTTAATGACCCCTAATGGAAAAACTCTCTTCTTCAATCTTGTTCCTTGTGTTGAGAGTTTCAATTCTATGGTTTTATATTTGCCATTGGTGGTGATTTGAGCTCTCAAGGAAATATAGAGTTTGTTGAACCAAGGAACTCCTTTGGGAAAGTTAAAGAGGTGAGTAAGTTGAGCATTTTGATATAAGTTTTGTGGTCATTTGGTTAAGTTGGAATTTTTGGGAATTTAACCCTATTTTAAAAAATTAGGGTCTTGTGGTGTTGGGTATGTTATTGGCATGGAAATGGTGTCTTGTGGGAAGTTTGGGATAGATAGAATTGATTGGTGATTGAAATGGTACGTTTGGATGAGTTTGGAATTTTGATGTTTGTGTTGCCCAAAACCAAAGCATGATAATGGAGTAGGATTTTGATCATTTTGAGGTTGCCATTGTGTTCCTTGTGGAAAATTGTGTGGGAGAAGTGTCAAATGTGAATTTTTAACCATTGGGAACTTGGTTTTGAAAGTGACAAGTTTTGGTTAGTAAGAAACTCTGTTCTGGCAGTGATCTTGCATGGACGTTTTAAAATAGCAAATGGTGTTGGAAAATTATGAAACTTTCCAGTCTTAAAGTTCACTTGCCAAGCTTCAAAATGGACATATATTTCATGTCATTTCGATTTTTATAGAATTAGTTATGATTTTTTGAAGTTAAGCCAAGAAACAGAATTTTCCTGGCCGCAGCCAGAAAATTCTTGGCTGCAGCCAGAAACTTTTTGTGCTGTTTCTGGCCGCAGCCAGAAATTCTTGGCTGCAGCCAAAAACTTTTTGTGCTGTTTCTGGCCACAGCCAGAGGTTTCTTGGCTGCAGCCAACCCCTGTTTTCAGCACCTTGTGATTTTGAAAAGTGATTTCCAACCTAGTACTTCCCAATCCTCTTAGGCGATTGTTAGAGACTTTCATAGCTACTTAAGGGACTTTAATGATAACCAAAACTAAGTGTTTTGAAGTCATTTGAGTATTGGAATAAGTAATAACCTATCGTCTTTAATGATTATTGTAACCCTCCCCGTAATTATATCCGAAATACAGGATTAAAATGAAATAGAGACCAATAATAATCAAATAACATTTACTAACCCATCACATGATGGGGTTTTCAAAAATACCTTTCGAAATCATTTATAAACTTGGTCTCATATTCACATTTCGAATACAATTACTACGCGAAGATAAATCACATTTATATATCAGAGTACGCAATATAAATTCCCGGCAATCCCGGAATACATATCTTCGCTAACAATCATATGGTACATTAGCCCATACAACTTCACAAATAGGGAATTACACAACAAATCTCAATATCCGAAAACAATTATCCAAATATACATCCCAACTAAGAGAACCAACTACCAACTTCAATCCCGAAGGAGTCTTCATCGCCCTTAGCTGCTCGCTATATCCTTGATCTACTACCCTGTCTGGAAGGTTAGTAGGGGAGGGTGAGATTCGAGAGAATCTCAGTAGGGAAACATTATCAATATGCAGGCAAGATAAGTGTTTAATGCATGACATGCTTGCATCACATAACTCATGCACACATACAATGACAAATCTATAAACTCAATGCTTCGAACGATACACATATGGCCATAGCATATATTGACACATAGCTTCAAATCATTCATACATGTTCCACATTATCAAGCAAAGCAATAACATGCATCAACACATTAATACAGTTATCAGAGCATGCATGGGAGATAAGTTCCCTACCTCCAGTCTTTGCTCCTCGATTTGCGTGCCAGCAACTCGGGGATTCACATTCAATCCTACAATGTCAAATATACTATTTAGACACTTCCATAGTGTTTCTGGGGGTTATATGAGGCTATATTGAAAATTTACTAAAATACCCTCGGGGACCCGGTCCGGCTGTACTTTTCTTGAAATTTTGACATGGGCTATTCTGACAAATTTTGGCCCAAGGAATCCATTTCCAGACTCGAAATTATCAAATTCAATGTCAATTTACAAATTTACCCTTGGCAGCCCCACCTTAAGGGTTTCAGGGGCGTTTTTGTAATTATGTTTTTTCGGCCTTTTCCGAAAAAGTGCCCAACTGTAACCCCACCTAATTTTCCCTCCTGAACTCAATGGAACCATCAAATCATTGAAAATCCAACTCTAAGACCCATTTATAACCCAGACCGAAATATATGGGTTTTCCAGGGAAAATCGGGGTTTTTCGGTTTCGGCTGCGTAAACGCGTTTCTTTCCACTCCTAACCACTTTATTGACTATTCCATTAGGTTACAACTACCATTTGGTGCCAATTTGGGCAGCATAACAGCCCCACACACCTATTTTCCATTTTTGAAACCAATGACAATCCGGCGAAATTTCACCGATTAAATTGTCCACAGCAGCCAGAATAGTCAATACACAAGAGTTTGGAAGTTACCTCAAGCTCCCACTAGCTTTTCTCAAGAGTGGCTGAAACCCTAGCCCTTCTTAACCATGAAAATTGAGCTTCCAACACCTTAAAGAACATGAAAGAGAAGCTTAGGAGCAAGGTTATACGCGTTAGGAGCTAGATCGTCGGAGAAATCGGCTTACCTTGTGAGACTTCTCCTCTTTCTCTCTCTAAGAGCTCTCAACTTTCTCTCACTAGTTTCAGCAGGTTCATCACGCAGAAAATGAAAGCTGAAGAAGATGAGAAGATATTTAATTCCATGCTGATGTCATCTTTTAATGAGATGATGTCATAATTCCCATTTTTGGATTTTCTGGCGGATTTTCTGGCAGATTTTCTGCCCAAACTTTGAAAAATCATAACTAATTCTAGAAAAATCGAATTGAGGTGATTCCAAAGCCAAATGAAAGGTATTTAAGTCCTCTTCATTGGAAAAATATAATCCATTACCAGAAATCACCACAAAATTCCAGAATTACACAAATTTCATCACTGCCCCAAAACAGAGTCCATTTTCGACCTCAAACTTTGGACAGTCATATCTCCCAATTCCCAACATGAAATGGCACAAATTATATGTCCATTTTTAATCTTGAGATGTGATCTTTAATACTGGAAATGTTCATAATTTTCTGACATCATTTACCTATTAAAAACGTCCACACGAGAAGACTGCCCAGACAGAATTCACACTGGACAACATTTCCAATTTTGCAAGCAATGTGTCCAATCTAATTTAAATCAATTCCAATGATTAAATATCACAACATGACACCATTTCCATCACAATACCCCATTCAATTATTCCCTCTATTCTAAGTTAATTTGGATGTTAATCCATAATTGAACTCAAATACAGGGTTTTGGCGTTGCTCATAACATACGCGACTACAATCCACTTTATATTCTCTAAAAGGGTTCATTAATCACTAACCATGTCCACTTTTGTAGTCATTAACCCCTAATCACAATTTGGGATCTTGCTAAACCGGGGCTTAGCAATCCACTAATCTCAGGCTTATTCTCTAACCTCGAGTCTCAAAATTCGGGGTATTACAATTATAGGATTTGATATTTACCCGGAACATAGAAGGCATACGCCTGAACAAGAACGGAAAGAACAAGGTAGTGACACTTTATCCTATATCATGTATATTGTATTGCTTGTTTGCATTAGTCATTGAATACAGTTACAGTGAAAGGACGTGGTGAAAGCCTGGCCTTGATTACAAATACAGTGAGGGGACGTGGCGAAAGCCAGGACTCGAATACAGATAAAGTGAAGGGGCATGGCGTAAGCCCGACCTCGTATATAGTGAAGGGAACGTGGCGAAAGCCCAGTCTCGAATATTGATTGCTGCATTGTAATATATGTTTACTTGCTTTGTATATATGCATCATATACGTAAACTGTTGCTACTGGGATTCTCTAGAATCTCATTCTTTCCAAATAACATTTTTAGACAGGGCAAGTGGATCGAAGAGCAAGCAAGTGGCAATAGACGATTAGGACTGCCGACGGTAGTCTTAGTTAGATATTTTGGTTTTATACTGAACTAGTTATCATTTTGGACAAATGTATATATTGAATAGATTTATAGTATTATAGTTTTGTGTAATCCCCGGTATGTATATTGAGATGATGCCTTGTATAAACTGTTGGATTAATGTTATTATCCCGGGTGAACGTCAAAAATTGTGCTGATACTCTGATATTATATATGTGATAAACCGAATAGGCCTAGTAATTTTATAAATGAATGAACGGAGATCTATTTATACAAGTGTTTTAAAAAGTTTTTATTTACTCCGGATCTCTTATTCAATTATTAAACGCGTTTAAATGCCAATCTCAGCCTGATTATCGAAGGGGGTTACACCCCCTCCCTCTACCCCTTGCTCTACTGCTGCCACCCCGTAAAATCGGTCTAGGAACCTCAGGCTCCTTCCCCCTATCCTGTCTTGAATCCATATCAACTACAAAAATTCAAAAAAAAAAACATTTTAGTCACATTATTATGCAAAAATATAATAAAAATACAAATATAAATAAAATACGTATTGTCTCCATACCTCAAGTACAAATAATGAGAAATTTGCAGCAAAAACTCTTCCACAGACATCTGAATGCTCAAATCTAAAAGAAAACACTCAAAGAAACTTCAGGAAACAAACTGGCCAAACAGAAAAATGAATGGAGGCGGCGGCCTTATATAGTGGGGGAATTTGTAGCGGTTCTTGAAATAACCGCTACATCAACCACTACAAAGAAGCCAGGGCGGCTAAACTTTATAGCGGTTTTATAATAACCGCTACAAATTACAAAAATCTTTGAAGTTCTATAGCGGTTATGGTACAAATCCGCTACAAACTTAGAGACCTCTGAAATTCTGTAGCGGTTATAACTTTATAACCGCTACAAAGAGGTGAAGTTTTGAAATTTGTAATGGTTTAAGTAGTTAAACCGCTACAAATAACCACTACACTATTGGTGCATCTTGGTCGTGCCAAGTGGTGACAACCTTGTAGCAGTTTTTATTCAGTAACCGCTATAAGTTTCCTGCTACAAGTTTTGGCGGGAAATGCGCGCCATATTTGTAGCAGTTTTTTCTACTTAACCGCTATAAAAATGTTGCCAATATGTCACGCCGTAGCTTACCGCTACAAATTTGTAGCGGTTTAGGTTTTAACCGCTACAAATATTAGTATTTGTAGTGGTTAATTATAACCGTTACCATGTCACCGCTACAAAATGCCATTTTTTTATAGTGACAAAATCCGCAAAGAAACAATAAAATATTTGATTCGAGTCGCATCCAAAGACACTATCCTTAAGAGATATTCCGTAACCCCCTCAGTAAATAAGAAGTAGCATCTCCCCAAGATTAAACGAACCCTTCATGTAAGGATACAAGACGGCAGAACTGGCGGAAGATAAGGTAACTCAGTGAGAGATTACCGAGGCTTCTATTTCTCTGCACCAAATGGTGTCACGGTTGGGGTATTTATAGATAATGAATCAATACCTTGAAGTGGTGCCTTTTGAAGACTACACATTTTCAATTAGAAAGTCATAACTATCTGTTAAATTCATAAACCATATTAATTCATAAACCAACACAAATCCCTTGACTTATAAGAACACGACTTCTCAAAACGCATATCTTCATTTAAACATATTCCATAATATTGGAAAGACTCTTTCTTTGACACACCTATATGCAATATTTACAACAATCCCCCACATGTGTCAGAAAACACACCATTTGCTGAGTTACACCCATGGATATAACCATTATATCTAGTAGTCCTTAGAACTATGAACTAGACCTAGCTAGGCCAATAATACTTGGTACATAGAGCTGTCAGTGAAGCATGCTTCTATGAACCAACAAATTTTGGTGTGTATCAAAGGCATTAATGGTCAGATTATATCCTAACATTTCCACCGTTAACAACAGTTTTGCTCGTTATGTTGGCCATTCGTGTGCCTAGTGCATAATAAATGCTCTAGAGATTTTTCCAAGATCTTATAGGGTCGGCCACACTCCACATTCATAGAGGTGATTTCATTTAAGTTTGTGCTTGCACTATGCACACTACCTCGTTAAACTATGAAATCATTAAGAGCTTTGCTCAACCTATAATAATACAGTCTAGTGTAATGACCTAATTTGAGATTAAGGGCTAATGATTTCGAGATTGATTGTAATTAGTGTAATTAAACACTTTTGTAGAAATATGATGTGAATTTGATATAAATGTACTTGGTGAAATTTATTAATCATAGTGAAAACCAGGGGCAAAAATGTTAAAATTGGAAATTACTAACCAATTGGTTAGTTACCGAAGAGGAAACTCATCAGTGATTAAATATCAATTATTGAGATTCATTGTCTATGGGTAAGAATCCTGTGCTTTGAGTTTATGTGAGCTCATGGAGGAAATGAGCAGGATTATTCCAAGTGGCATTATGTGGGCCAAAGGATCATGCACATAAGTCAAACATTCACTTTTCTCATCTCTCTCTCTCTCTCTCCTATTCGGTTTTGAACTTTGGGAAGGGAAAAATATATGCTTGTCTCTATCATCATCATCACCATCTCCATCATCTCTCATTCTCTCTCTCTATCCTCCTTCTCCATTTCTGGCGACTTGAAGCAAGGAAAGAGAAAGGGAAAGCTTGAACTTTGGGTAGGTAATGGTCCTTCTATGCTTAAACACTCTTAACTAATCTTGTTTATAGTGTTAAGAGCTTCATCTTGATGGTTTCAAAATTTTGAAAGGTGGTGATTTGGTTGTTGGAACAAATTTGAAAGTTGGAGAATCAAGGATTTGGCTTTAGCAAATTGAAGAGGTGAGCATTTATATCATTTTGGTACAATTATTGTGATTTTTTTGTTAAGTTTTGTAAATTTTGGAATTTACCCTGGTTTTATGCCAATTTTTGAATGCATAGATTATATGATGAATGAGGTTGGAATTGGTTTAATGTGGAGTTATTTGAGTGTTGGATATTGTTTTGAATTTTGGAAGTGGGTTGAATGAATTTGGGTATTGTGTGTTATAGAGACCGAAGAGTATGAATTGTTGTTAAGATGGGTTTTTGAGTGTTTTAGAGGTTACCAATGGGTTCCTTATGGGATTTTAAATGGGTATGAGCTTTGTGTTGAGTTTGGGAATCACTTGGATAAGTTTTGGCCAATATGGGAATTTCTATCTTTTGCTGCGATCTGGCAATCTGATAAGCCTCACTCGAGTGACGATGAGTCTCACTCGAGTGTTGTGGATATTTTTGCCCAAGTTCTTTAAGTTCTTGTTGCACTTCATGCCAAAAGTGCGAGTGCACTTCCTGATTCTTGAGTGATACAGGCCATCACTCGAGTGATCATGGGTTCACTCGAGTGCAATTGTAATGCCATGTTAAGAGTTGCTTTCGGCCAAGCACTCGCATGCCATTTGTCAAGAGTATGTTTTGATACTCACAAGTGTAGTCTTCTTACCCGAGTGCCAAGGGTTGTACTCGAGTGAGCTTCCTCCTCTAGAGTTGTCTATACTCTCGGGCAAGCACTTCCTGTGTTGCACCTTCGGGGACTCGACTGAATTTGGGGTTATCACTCGAGTACAAAACCCCATGCTCGAGTGTTGTGAGCAATTTCTGGTCATAGTTGTTGCTCATTGTCAAACACTCACAAGTGAGAGCCACCCTCGCTCGAGTGCAAGCCTCCCATCACTCGAGTGAGGTCATCTTCACTCGAGTGAGCCAGCTGAAAATCAGTGTTGTGCTTCCGAAAAGAGGTCTTCAGGGTAGTTTCTTTCAACCCTTTTAGCATGTGTTTAGGCCTCTAATGGTCATCCTAAAAAGTTTAAATGATAACCAACTTAGAGTATTATAGAAATAAGCATTTGGAAAAGAGATTGATCGGTTGTCCCTAATTTGGTTATAGGATTTGACATTTGCCTACTCGTGAGCCCACTGTGCCAAGGAATGTTATGAAAGACCAAGGTAGTGACTCTTCTCTTATACTTTGTGTAAATGTATTGTATGTATGTTGTCATGCATTGCGTTGTGCTGCTGCTTAGTGATGCCTTGTGATGCCTTGTGGAGCTTTGTGATGCTTTGTGCCTTGTGATGCTGCTGCATAGTTGATTTAACCATAATTTTATATATTTTTAAGAGTAAAATACTCTAATCACCCCTCTGTTTTGCCTTAATTACACAGACCTCCCTTCTATTTTAAAAACCCATATAAACCTCCCTTAAAGCTAAAATGTATATTACACAAACCTCCCTTATATTTTGAAATTTTATTTCCATTCATCCAAATCGTTAGTTGACTATTAAGTTTGACCTTTAAACTTTTTCTTAACCAAAATGCCTCTCTTCACTATTAGAATTATTTAAACATATATATATATAGGCTAATAAAAATTTATACAACCAAAAATTTATTCTGATAGATTTTCTAACTTTCTAATTTGTTAAAAACTTTATTAATTTTGATATCATAAATCAATTTTGACTTAAAATATATATTAAACACATATATTTTTTATCGAATATAATAAATTATATAAGTTTGAGATTGTATGTGTCATTTAAATTTATAATTTAATAATTTTTTCACAAATATTTATAAACACATTTGATCAAGCACATTTTTATTTAAAAGCTTGCTTGAATATTCAATGTTTGTGATATTTACATTAACCAATGCCAAAATCATCAATAAAAATAGAAATTAAGGAACAGATAAAACTCTTAAATTATTTAAAAAATTTTAGTCAAAATGTGCAAGACAAAATAAATACACCAACCATGTGAATGGATTTGAATAAAAATTTGATAAGCTTAAATTCTTTAAAACAATTCTAGTCAAAGAACAATTTTTTTTAAAAAAAAAACACGATCAATGCCTTTTCAAGTAGATCACACACAGTGAAAAAGTTTAAATGGAAATTTGATAAGCACGACACTTAATTAAAAAAACCATGATCAATACCTTTTTCAAGTATATCATGCACATTGAAAAAGTTTGAATGAAAATATGAGGAAAAAAACCACGACACTTATCATGAATAATTATATATTCATATATCATGTACAATGAAAAAGTTCTAAGAGCAATAAAAGATTACGGAATATGCGAAAGTTATTGTTTAATGAATTTAAATGAAAATTTGATAAGCTTTGTACCTTTTTGTGTCAATGATTCGGTACAGTTATCTTCTCCATAGCTATTCTTGCAGCTCGTGTTTTTTTTTCCTGAAGTCTACAAACTCTCAAGTAAAACCAAGGATTTAGTATTAAGGGTAAAATAGTAAATAAATTTTATTTCTATATAAAATTTAATTAAAAAATATATTTTTAGAATCTTGTTAGAATATTCTTAACGGAGTTAACTATTTGGACTTAAGCGTATGTTTTCAAAATAGAGGGGAGGTCTGTGTAATTAAGGCAAAACAGGAGGGTGGTCAGAGTATTTTACTCTATTTTTAATTAATTAAATAGGGACTCTTAATGTATTTTCCAGGGAATTATCGCATGATTAAGCACTCATTTTAATTAGAGGCATTTGTATTGAATTAATTGTAATAAAAGGGTAAAATGACCATAATTATTAAATATTTATACATATGATCTCTTGAACTTTTAATACTACCTTATGCTTAATTTTGCATTGCAGGTGCTTTGGGACACAATTGGTGATTTTTGGAGTCTGAATTAATATTTTGAAGACAACGATAATTATAGAAAAGGGCCAGAGCAAATTATAGAAAAGTACCCATCAGCTTTTTCATGAAGAAAATTTATTGGAGAAAATTACAGAACAATACCCAAGCCACAAATTCAACATTCAAACCGACAGAAAAGCAAAATCTGGGGGGTTTTGTCATTGAGCTTCTGGAATATGTAGAAATTACATGCGCGCATTTCACGGAAAGATTTGCGTTGCAGCTTGCTTTCAGACTGCACCTAACAATTAGTAGTGGCTATGGTTGGTGAAGGGAAATGGACGGCGACAATCTCACTATATATACCCCCATCTTCACCACCATGAGGGCATCCCGACTGCAGCTCTTCCTTCTTCAATTTTCCTCTTCCATTTTCTTTTGCCGAGGTACTACAGAACCGGGGGTTGAAGTAAGAACGAGGTCACCACTTACACCACCGACCTCTTCCCTTCATCACCACCTTCCTTTTCCGGTGAACTATTCTAGTTTTTCGACCCCCACTTCCGGCGAAGCTTGATTTCTTGTGAACCATTCTCTCCTCCGTTGTGTCTTATTTTCTTCCTACCATCGTCCTTTCATCATGCAAATACCGCATTATCATTTTCCATCGGTTTTTCTGTGACTCTCGTGTGGTTTCCAATTTTCCGGTGAAGTTTTGCAGTTTTCCGGCCCCCATTCCGGCGAAGCTTGATTCCGCTCTTAACCATCTTCACTGAAACTCCCTTCATCCTCTACTTACTCGCAACTGGGATAGAGGTGAGAAAAGCATCACTGCCAGCACCACTCTGTTTCTTGTTAGTTCAGAGCACCACCACCGTTGGACCATCATTTCCGGCCCCCATTTCCGGCGACCTTCTTCGTTCTCTCACTTTCAAGCACCACCGTCAGTCTTCCTTGTCTCACCACAATCAAGCAACTCGACTAGAAAACGAGAAGGAAGAAACAGTTTAGCATCGAGAAGAGAACAAGAGAACGTGAGAAGGAAAGTGAAACCATCGCGACTAGCTTCTGCAATGGAACCATGCATGATGACATCATCATACAAGCATGCTGACATCATCATACACATTGCAACCTTTGACTTCATGCATGCACGTGGAATCTAAATCAGGGGAGTTATTGTTTTTATTTTTCTTATTCAAATATTTTGTTTGATTATTGTTGGAACAATGTGTGATTAAATTTGTGTTGTGGGATTTATATATATACTTTGCCTATGATTTAAATTAATTTGAGTGGTGTGTTTATTTATATATTTAATTAAATTGTATTTTCTTTTATTTTTTTATTGTTTTTTTAACAAGAAAAACCCAAAAATCAATTTTCCCTTGTTTTATTGAATTTGTTTTTGCATGACATTTAGTATTACCTAGGATTCAATTAAAGGCTCCTTGAGAAAAGAGAGACGACCCGAGTATTGCATTATACTGCAATTCTTGGATTAAAAATCTTGTATTTGACCCCAAGACGCAAAGATACGGTCAAATCAATAGTGTTTACGGTGAAAGCGGGCATAGTGAATACAGCAAAAGCTGGTATAGTGTTTACCGCGAAAGCGGGCACTGAGATTACAGCAAAGCTGTCACATTGTGATTACAGCCGTGAGTGTTGTCGTTCGTGGCGTGAGCCATGAATAATTTAGATGTTGCTAAACATGATCATATATGCTATGTGTTTACACATTGTATGAGTGATTTGTTACTACTGGGATTCTCTTGAATCTCATTTTTTCCAATAACTAATATTTCATACAGGGCAAGTGGCTCAAAAGGGAAGCGGACAACCCAGAGCGGTTAAGGTCTCTTAGAGACATTTTATTTGGTTGTTGCTTATCTGTTTTGGATTTGGGATTACTGTATATATTTTGGGTTGTAAATATTATTTTTGGATATGTAATCCCCTATTTTGGGAATCTATACACCCATTTTATATATACATGTAACTCGGGGTATGCGGGATTTTAGTTGTGCACTCTGATATTTATCAATGTGATTTGATTTCTTAAGTAATTATATTCGAAGAGTGAATGTGAGAACAGGCTCAATATATTTTGAACTATTTTCTGAACACCCCATCTTGAAGGTAAGGGATTACAAATGTTGTTTTCGTCTTATTGGTCTCTATTTCACTTTAATTTCATAAACCGGATGTAATTATGGTGAAGGGGTTACATCTAGCACATTCAAAGTTTCACAGGAAGGAATGTAAACTATATTTGTGTTAGTTAGAACTGACGAAAGACTTGTTCTTACCCATTGAGCCTTCTTCGTGGGATCACCAATCATAAAGGTTGGGTTACCATCGCTGTCAATTAATAGCTAGCTTTAGTTCCATTCCCCTCGACTAATTTATTTCATCCTGTAAGGTTTTGTTAATGGCCGATAAGTCTATTATTGACCTGATCAAATCGATTGAGATAAATCTACTATAATTCTTAAGCATGCTTATTCATATAATATCTCGGGAGAGAGGCCTCTCCACTTCCCTTACTGTCCACTTCCCTCTACTTCTTTATTCTCACCATTAGATTAACTCTAAACGGTTGAGATTCAATATCCTATACAAATTAAAAATTACACATAGAATACTTTAACAAAAGTATAAAGATATGAACAATTATATCAAATTTTAAAGATTTAAATTTATTTATATACAATTTTATTATTTAATATTATAATAATATTTTTATAGAATATTAAATTTCAACCATTCGAAGTTAATCTGACGGTGAGAATAAAGAAGTGGAGGAAAGTGGATGGTAAGGGAAATGGAGAGGCCCCTCTCCCTAATATCTCAAATGATTTTTCACTTACATCATTGTTCTTTCTACAATGGTTATTGCCATATCTAGCAAGCATATATCATCGACACTTAGTGTCGGGTTCATAACAACATATTTACTTAATAAATTCAAACAACATATCCTATCTAAATTATTTGGATTTATTAATTTGATATGTCCTCATTGTCTAAGCCAATAATAATCTCATGACCATCATATGTCCCCATTGTCTAAGCCAATAATAATCTCATGACCATCATAATCTTATCTTCATAATATCGCAGATAACATTTGATTTTAATATTAATCAAATCCTTATTAAATAACTGGAGATAAAATAGGAGATTAGCAAAATTCAAGGAAAGATAATAAGAGATCATCAACATATTAAAACTACAAATATATATATATATATATATATATTCATCAAAATCCTCATTAAAATAAGGAGAGATAATAGGAGATTTATTAACTTCCCTATTAATCAAAAATAATATATTTATTGATAACAAAGCCTCCAACTAAAATAAATTTACTGTCATAAAAATCTCAGATTAGCATAAATAATTAAATAACATATTAATTTCTATGGGCACATCAATACTCAAAAATCGCACATCAAATATTAAAATCTGTAACCACATTATTAAATATTTTAATATATGGCCACCAATTATTCTCAATCAACGCATACCTGGGTAAAGATTGGACGTCAATAACTCCAATGTGTCTATTCTTCTTCTTCTTCTTCTTCTTCATTGTCTTCTCGTACCGTAGCAAAGACAGTTTCTTTTTCTAATCATACTTACAGACTTCTTTTCTACCTCTTGCCTGTGTTTGCAAGGATCACAGAACCTTCAAAATCTCTTTACCATAAAGATTAAAATAGTTCGGTTGAAGGGGAAATTAGATATTCGTCCATTACAGTATTGATCATGGTCCACCTTGATCATAGGCTTATTTTAAATATACTTTCATAAGATACAGTAAGACCCAATTTTCACTCCCTCCATTCACAATTATCATCGGACCAACATTTTCTCAAGACAGAGGCGTGACTATTAGATGTTTATTCGTTGAGTTTTAACATCGACTTAAATGGCAGCACTAACGGGCATATCTGTACGAGATTTTGATTTCACCAATATCACCTTTCATAGTGATTGAATTCTTAGTCTCGTATAACAGGTAAAAGGCATCTTCCTGTATAAAAAGAAAAGGGTCGGCAACAAAATTACTGGGGAAACCAGCATCCGAAGCAGAAGCACACATCACCACTGGGTTGGCTACCGGCCAAGCCGTACTTTCATTTTTCCACACATTCGCAGATTCAATGGGTTTTAGAGAGAAGGGAGAGTCACTGTAAAAAAACCCCCAACAGACCAAAATCCCTCATTGTCTTCTTGAGATTTGCAGGATATATCTCTTAAGATTGTAGGTAAAATCTGAAAAGAAATAAGAAAATATTTGATTCAAGTCGAATCCGAAGACGCTTGTCCTTAAAAGATATTCTACAGCCCCCTCAGTAAATAGAAAGCGGCATCTCCTCGGGATTAAATGAACCTTTCCTGTAAGAATACAGGGCGGTAGAACTGACGGAAGATAAGGTAATTCAGTGAGAGATTACCGAAGCTTCTATTTCGCTGCACCAAATGGTGTCACGGTTGGGGTATTTATAGATAATGAATCAATACTTTGAAGTGGCGCTTCTTAAAGACTTCACATTTTCAATTAGAAAGTCATAACTATCTGTTAAATTAATAAACCAACACAAATCCCTTGATTTATAAGAACATGACTTCTCAAAACACATATCTTCATTTAAACATATTCCATAATATTAGAGATACTCTTTCTTTGACACACCAATATGCAATATTTACAACATATATTATTTTAGATAATTACTGTTTATAAATTATTATAATCCATACAATTTATTAATACGTATATGTTTGAGCTTTTTTTTTCATGTTACATAATTGACTAATATTATAATTAAGTAAATAATGGAAAGAGAGGGCGAGGAATGAAAATCTTCCTACCTGATCCATGTCTATGATAGATGAATGGTAGGGAAAATTCCTGAATCAAACACCTTACCCCTCTTTAATAAAATATTATATACACTACTACAAGAACATGATTCCACGACACCAAACAACGACCGTTTTGAGAAACCAGTAGTAAAAAAGCAACTCCAGGAACCGGTGGCACTGAACTGAAGTTTCAACGATTGTTTTCAAGGAAAACAGTCGTTGAAGCTTTATTTTCAACGACCAGTTTTATAACCGGTTGTTGAAATATGGTTTACAATGACCGGTTTTAAAATCGGTCGTTGAAAACTGGATTCAACGACTGGTTTTATAAACCAGTCGTTGAAAGTGATCTAATTTTCCCCAAATCTTCAGCGCGCGTTTCTGTCATTCTTCCCCGCGCTAATTGAAGCCTCATTTTCGTGTCTCCCGTGAGCTGCATTCCCTAAATTTCTTGGCCTATCTCTTTCTCCTGCATTCTGTCCTCTGTCCCTCTCCGATGTCCACCGTCTTCACAGGCCCTCCATTCCCTCTCGGTTGCATGCAGGTCTGATCTTCGCTTTCCCTCTTCGTAGGCCGAGCAGCAAGCAACGCAAGTAGGTTGCCCTGTTTCCTTGCTCTGATTTGTTTGCTTTTGGTTTTCTCTTCTTAGCCTCTATTATTCGCTGCTGTAGTTCTTTCTGGGTGTTCGCATAAAGAAGACAACGTTGGTGGTTCTGATCTTGGTCTATTCCGGTGTGTGTGTAAGTTTCCCTTTTCTGTTTCTAGTTGTTTTGTACATTTGGATGTCAATTTGTGTTGTTCTGGGAAAAAAGTTGGCATCTTGAACTTCGGTTGTGACTGAATCTAGGCATCTTGAACTTCGGTTGTGCTGTTCTGGAAAAAAAGTATGTCATTGAGATTGGTTGATTTTTGAACATCATTTAAATATGACAAACATTATGATTGAGCACTCCGATTTCTGATGAGCATCATTCATTATCATATCATCCCCAATTCTTATAATGTCACTAAATATTTGTCATTTAGTTTAATGATTGTAGATCTGATTAATTTGGTCAGTAAGATTTTAGGATTTGGCATCACAGTCACAATTAATCAATGTTGTTGATCAATATACTAGTCAGCAAATAATTAACTCATTATCTGCTCTTCAGACTTCTTCACACTTTCGGTTCATTATTGAGGTAAAATACACGTTACCCTCGTAAATTAACCTCAATTGGAAACAGTTTTTGCTATTAATTTTATTCTTTATATTAATAAAAACTGAGTGATATTCTGAAACTAATGTACTAGTTTCAAAATTAGGTCCACTTGGCGAAGTGCCATATTTGTATCAATTCTTATAAACAAAATTATTTTGCATTCAGCTCTTTTATCTTGAAATTGTAAACCAAACAAGTTTGAATTATCAAATTTTCGAAGAGAAAATGACACAAAGGACATGTTTTTATAATCAACTGTATAACGTATAATGGATAATGCTTTCTAAGAAA
This sequence comes from Inga laurina, assembly GCA_963855925.1. NCBI lineage: Eukaryota > Viridiplantae > Streptophyta > Magnoliopsida > Fabales > Fabaceae > Inga > Inga laurina. The sequence goes on from OY979704.1 coordinate 27,208,632, forward strand.
AATAATTGATCTTACTTTGAAGATAAAATCTCATATCAATTCTAAATGTTTTCTTTTGTTAAAAAAGTGTTTTGCTCTCAATTAGAAATTTGAACTTGCCTAAATGTTTTAACTAACCTCAGAGATGATTCTACAACTTGAGGATTTTTTTTTTATTTTTTATGTCCTTTTAAATATTTTTATACAACTTTGTAAATGCAAAATTGAAAAATCTAAATATTTTATATATGAGACTTTGTCCATGTACATTTGGATGATTCATTTGACATGAAATGTTCTAAATATTACCCCTTCATGTCTAAATAACTCTCATAAACCTGCAGGTATCACTACTGCTATCTTTTTCCCTTGGGTTGCCGGCCTACTACATCCTTGCCTCTATAGAATCTTCTTCCAAATCCTCAAACACAAACATAGTGTCCTTGGAAGCTAAGGATTAGCTGGTAAGTTATGTTATTGCTTGTTGATGAAAGTTTTTGAAACCTGAGGATATCATGGTGGTACTATTTGTTGTAAGCGTGATAAATTTGAACTGTTAGTTTTTACAGTGTGTCATGAGTGTTTCATATAGCTGTTCTAAACTTGAGTGTCTGTGAAAATGGATTAGGTGGTAATAAAATGGATCACCGTTGGATGAATGCTTCGAGAATTAGTAAAGAATATGAGAATGGGGTAGAAAACTTTATTGAATTTGCTAAAATGAATGCGCCTAGTAAAAATGGGAAGTATTTTTGTCCATGTATCAGCTGTTTAAATGAGAGTCTATGGGATGTTGATGATATAAGGGATCACTTACTTTGTGATGGAATAAATCTTCGGTACACAAGGTGGATATGGCATGGTGAGGAAGGAACCGCTTGGGTGTCACACGAGAAGGAAGTTTTGGAGGTTGGAGATGACAATAGAATAGAGAACATGATTCACGATATTGAGGTAGAATGTTTTGCACAAACGCCTGTATATGATAACATACGGAGTGATGCAGAGACACCTTTGTACCCTGGGTGTACAAAGTATACATGCTTGTCAGGCATTTTGCACTTGGTCAACTTAAAGGCAACTTGTGGGTGGACCGACAGTAGTTTCACATTGTTACTAGAATTATTGTGTGATATGTTTCCAGAGGATAATGTACTTCCAAATCGTATGTATGAGGCCAAGAAAATATTATCTACGATGGGTATAGAGTATAAAAAGATACATGCTTGCCCTAATGATTGCTTATTGTACAGAAATGAGTATGGAGGCTTAAGTGAGTGTCCGAAATGTAAAACTTCTAGATACAAAGTGAAGAAAGGTAATAGGTGTGGTGATGAGAAAAATAAAAAGCAACTTTTAAAGGTTTTGTGGTATCTTCCAATCATACCGCGGTTCAAACGAATGTTTGCTAATGCGAAAGAAGCAAAGAAGTTGAGATGGCATTATGATGACAGAGTTTATGATGGAAAATTCCTTCGGCACCCGGCTGACTCTCCACAATGAAAGAAAGTAGATGAAATGTATCTCGGATTTGGCAGCGAGCCAAGAAACCTTCGGCTAGGGCTTTGCACAGACGGGATTAATCCCTATGGTACTTTTAGCAGTACACATAGTGCATGGCCCGTTCTGCTGGTAATTTACAACTTACCTCCCTGGTTGTGTATGAAACGCAAGTATATGCTGCTTTCTATGATGATTTCGGGACCAAAATAGCCAGGGAACGATATCGATGTCTACTTGGCACCTTTGATAGAGGACTTAAAGAAGTTGTGGGAGGATGGTGTAGGTGTGTTTGATTCATATAAGCAACAGTCGTTTAAGCTACGTGCAATGATTTTCACCACAATTAACGACTTCCCTGCATATGGTAACTTGTCAGGTTATAGTGTTAGGGGTCATAAAGCATGTCCGATATGTGAATCGAGCACACAGTTCCATCAACTCAAGCACGGTAGAAAAACGGTCTACCTTGGTCATAGACGATTTCTTCCTCGATTCCACCCGTACCGTAGGCTAAAGAAGGCTTTTAACGGTTTGCCGGAGAATGAAATGGCTCCGAAGCCAATAACTGGAGACGAGGTTTATAGTTGGGTGGAAAGAATCAATGTCACTTTTGGTAAAAATCAAAAGACTACGGGTGAGAAGAATATATGGAAGAAGAGGTCAATTTTCTTTGATCTTCCATATTGGCGTAGTCTTGATGTGAGACATAGTATTGATGTGATGCATGTGGAAAAAAATGTATGTGATAGCCTTGTTGGTACGCTTTTGCACATACCAGGGAAAACAAAAGATGGGATTAGTGCAAGACTAGACTTGGTTGAAATGGGAATAAGAGAACGACTGCATCCACAACTAAGAGATGATGGTAAGAGAGCGTATATGGAGCCAACAACGCATACATTGTCAAAAGCGGAGAGAAGAAGTTTGTGTGGGTGTTTGCACGGCATTAAGGTGCCACAAGGGTATTCTTCTAATGTAAGCCGACTTGTGTCAATGGAAGATTTGAAGTTAGTTGGGATGAAGTCTCATGATTGTCATGTCTTGATGTAACAACTATTACCAGTAGCTGTTAGAGGCATTATGAAAGATGATGTGCGAAGGACGATAACAAGGTTGTGCAGTTTCTTCAATGCTATTTGTAGCAAGGTTGTTGACATTGCAAGGTTAGATGAATTAGAAAATGAGGGTTATACTATTCTATCCCAACTAGAGATGCATTTTCCTCCCACATTCTTTGATATAATGGTGCATTTAATAGTTCATCTGGTAAGGGAGGTAAGACTATGCGGCCCAGTTTATCTAAGATGGATGTACCCTTTCGAGCGATACATGAAGAACTTAAAAGGGTATTCTAAAAATCCTTATCGACCTGAAGCCTCAATTATGGAAAGATATGTCGTTGAAGAGGCTATGGACTTTTGCAAAGAATATCTATCAAGGTCAAAGGCCCAATCTCATCATGAAAAGGGTACAAGTAAGGGAACACGAGGGCTCAAAGTGAAGAGTATGCGTCGTGAAGAGGTGTTGCAAGCACACCTGTATATCTTGAATAATACGGAAGAAGTTCAGCCGTACTTAGCCAAACACAGAAAGAGTTTAAAGGAGATCTATCCAAGGAAAAATGACATGCAAATAGCTAATGAGCAAAACAAGACTTTCATAGAGTCGTTCAAGGATAAGGTAGCGCACGAGACCAATGTGTCTAAGACAATCAAATGGTTAGCTTGGGGGCCTGCTTTTGAGGTCATAACTTGGAGTGGCTTTGATATAAATAGGTTTTCTTTCTATACAAATGGCCAGGATAACAAAAGTACTATGCAAAACAGTGGGGTGATGGTGGTAGCCGAATCAATGCACTTTTCTAGTTCAAAAGACAAAAATCCCATTTTGGCATCCATGGTTTATTATGGAGTTATTGAAGACATATGGAAGATAAGCTACACTAAGTTGAGAGTTCCTTTATTCAAATGCAAGTGGGTTAACAATAATGCTGTTGAAATAGATCAATTTGGATTCACCTCAGTTGATCTTGAAAGAGTCGGTTATAAAGATGAGCCATTCATTCTAGCAAGTCAGGCAAAACAAGTGTTTTATGTCAATGATTCAGCAAATAAAAAATTGCCTATTGTACTCCAAAGTAAAAAACAGAAGGATGGTGATCCGAGTTTGAATCTTGACGACATGCCGCCTTTCACTACAAATCTGCCTATGCCATCTGAAGTGGAATTGGTAGATGATGATAAATATGCAACTAGAGTTGATCATTGTGAAGGAATCTGGGAAAACACTTAAAGTAAGATTTTTAATTGTTTAAAGTATGCATGTAATTTCGATTTACTTATCATATGTCACATTTATTTCTTAGTAAGATTTTGAATTGTTTAAAATGTGCATGTAATTTCACTTTACTTATCATGTCACATTTATTTCTTAGCAGGATCATGGCAGGCTCAAATTCAGGCGACTCTGTTGGCTCACCGGTTAAGAAAAAGGTTAGAGGAAGTACGAAGTTGCGATCGTTGGTGGCACATCATGAGGAACAACAGGCGAGCAGGATTCACGTGGAATTTGATGCTAATTTGAAGCCACTCGGGCCAGACGGAGACACGTTCATTAGCTACCTTGGCTTTTTGGGTCGGAGCAAAGTTAGCGTTTTAATTCCTACCTGGTGGGAAGTTTCAAAGGACACGAAGCATATGATTTGTGAACAAATTTTGGTATGTAAAATTGTATTTGTATCTATATTTTTATTTCTATTTGTTCATATATAACGACTACTATATATTTTGTTTTGTAGCAAACCTACGATGTTCCCAATACGAAGGATATGTACAAGCATTGGATGGGGGAAGTTCGTGAGCGGTGGAAAGATTTCAAGTCCACGCTCACAACCAAGTACGTTCGAGGGCCAAGGAGTCATGAGGATCCTTGTAAAGAGTATCCGTTTCTTTCTCCAAATGACTGGAGGTTGTTTGTCGCATCGCGGCAGGATCCCAATTTCCTGGTACATTGTGTTCATCTTAGTGTTAAACATTTTAGTTGAACTTACTTGACATCGCTAACTCAGTTATCATTATTCTTTGTTTATATAGAAATTGAGTCAAGCAAATAAAGAGAGGCGAGCGAAAAACAATTATCCTCATTATATGTCGTGTGGGGGTTATCGAAAGCTCGAAAAGAAGATGGTGCAGACTGAATTGCAAAAATTGGAGGAAGCAGCCCGAGCAGATCCTAGTATAGTTGTGCAGGAGCCACCTCCTCCCCCGTGTCACAAAAAATGGAAAGCAGGGAGGATAAAGGGAGATAAATATATAAATCCGGTCGTTGCTGATGTTGCTAAAAGGATTGTGAGTATTTAATAACAAGTATATTTAAATGTGTTTCATTTTTCTAACGTTGGTGGCATGTAATTACTTTCTATTTATCCATTTTATGCCACAGGATGAACTTGAAGAGCAGAGCAGCCAGGGTTCCTTCAGTCAAACTGGAAGGATGGACATCTTAGCCACGGCGCTTGGTAATCTAGATCACCCTGGTCAAGTTAGAGGGGAGTCAAGGGGAGTTGGTCTCTCTAAATACTTTGGACGAGGTTCACAAGCTTATGGACAAGGTGAAATGAGTCAGGAGTTTGTGGCCAGGGTTCGAGAGGAAATCCGAGTAGAGATGCATCACTCACTTCGAGATGAGCTAAAAGAAGAGTTGTTGAGTGAGCTACGTGGTAAGATGAGTACGATAGTGTTGTCTCACATGCAAGGCGGGATGTGTAATATGGCATCTAGATATGAGGTTTGTAACTAATTTCATTTAACATTATATTGAGTTTTTCCTTACGTTATTTTAATTAATTCTTTCATTTCTCTTACTCAGGAATCCCCGGCCTTTCCCAGCACCAAAGGCAGTTACAATCCGCCAGAGGTTGGACATGGCGACCCTGGTCCTTCACTAGAGCCTGGAGAACCCTGCACTTTGTATTTGGAAGTCCCGTACCTGCGTGCTGTTGCTGATGCTGTTGTATACAGCCGTGCCACCACCCACCATAATAACCAAATCCGGGACGATCAACTTAAGGTCAATGTGACAAGTGTTCGACTGGGGGAGGAAGGTGCAGATGTCCCATTCCCTGATGGTGAGGTTGCCAATCTAGGTCACGCAACATGATCTTTCATCTTGTGACCTAGACATCTTGTTCAGACTGTGCCAGTCCCTCCAATGGTAGGAAACAACTTACTGTTACTTAATCCTTAACATTCTACTTATAATCTTTTTGTGTGTTACTATGAACAAGATGATGCGACAAAATTTCCCTTTTTAGCACGGCTGCAAAATATTCATCAAGGCATAAATAAGGTCGACTTGCACATGCCTTGTGATATTGTGGGTCGCAGAATCTCGTATAATTATGGACTTGATAACAAAGATATTAGAGAGTTCCTATCTTTGGAGGAGATTGACATAGGATGGGTCACATTTGCAATCATGTGAGTTTAGTTATAATTTTTAATTGTAATTAATGCACTAATATTTAGGGGTTTTAGGTTTCTACATTTACTGTGTCATTTCTCATTTCATTTATGTGGTAGCTGCTTCCACAAACTGTGTGCCGAACGAGGGCTCGGCAGTACATATGGCTTCTTATGTCCTGGCATGGCAATATGTCACGGCGTAATAGCCAGAGTTTGGAAGAACGGATGAGCTATGTAGGCTATACAATAGGCCAGACTCAGCTGCCTTGTTATCTGGCACCAATTGTTGAAGGGCAAGTAACTTTATTTGCTATATTTATACACGTTCACTTTGCTAAACAGTATCATATTATCTAACCTCATTTTAATTTATATATGCATGTGATTATAGTTATCATTGGAGTCTCTGTGTTCCTTGTCCCTCGATCAACGTCATCTTTTGGTTTGACTCATGGGTCGCAAGCCAGACGCAGATATCAGAAACATTTTTAACACGTAAGTAAATTTATTTGTCCGTCATTGATTTTTGATTTTACTCAATTGTTTTAATGTCTTTTGTTTATCATTTTAATTATTACAGTGCATTCAAGACATATTATATAATGGGTGGGAAGCGTGAAAGTAAAGCTGGTCATACAAAGTGGTTCCAGCCAAACGTAAGTTCTTTACATTCAAGTTCTTCGATTGACGATTGCTTTACATAGGCCTTTATTCTTTTTTACCGTTTGCTTTTGCTATATAGTGTCCACGGCAAGCAGGGAAAACTGAGTGCGGCTTCTATGTTATACTATATATGTATAACATCATTTTCTCTGGCCTTACTACAAATTTTGAACAGGTGATCATTTCTTGATTCTCAATTGAATTTCAGTTCTTTTCATGTGATTCAATTGTTAGTTATTTCATTCAATTTATTTATTTATGTTAACATATTCTCCATTTTGCGCACAGATTTTTGGTGATCAGGACCCCTACACAATCGAAGAAATTAATTTGATCCGAGACCTGTTGTCAGGACATCTTCTACAACACATTGAGGGGTGATGATGTGTAGAGGTTTTTTACATAGTGCAGTGGTTTTGTACAGTGCTATTTCAAGTTTGCATATTCGAATACTTTTCCTAGTTTCTTATTTATGAGTAGCTCGAATTTGTTAAGGCATTATGCTTTCAGAGAACACTTTGGAAAATGATGATGAAAAATAGGGATTTTCATGGAAGCATGTCATCATCTCTTTGCCCATATGCATGCCATGATTTACATTGAAAGTTTGAAAGTTGAAGTCTGCACATTGAAATTATGTTATGATGATATATGCGCTATATGTCATGATAGAAAAACTAACATGTGATTTTCACTTCCATGAGTATTAGGGGAAGCTAGAGAGTTAATCATGAGAGAATGGGAGGACGTGGGGCCTTGTAGACACATATGGTGGAGAAGTAGAGGGGGTTGATGTAGGGAGTTTTAAAAAAAAAAAGGATACAATGACTGTTTTCCATAAAACAGTCGTTGTATCTCCCATACAACGACTATTTTTTAACGGTCGTCTTTTCTCGCATTTTCAACGACACTGAGATAGACGACCCCCTGAAAACAGTCATCTAAAGGGCCAAAAAACTGTCGTTAAAAGTCCCTTCCGTAGTAGTGATATCTTCTTGATTTAATAACATGGATGATGTTTTTCCTATGAATGATAATTAAATCATTGGGCTTACTAAGAACAACAATTATCAGTATTACATTTACTTTTTAATTCATTAAACACGTAAATGACTTCTTTCATATAACTTTTTTATTCATTTAAGAATATAAGTAAATTCCAGAGTCAAAAATAGTTTCCCCCTTTGATTATTAATGTCTGCCCCTAACAAGAGATTCACTTCTACAAAATACACATTAGCAACTGCTACAGTAAAATGTTTCTTTTGGTCCCATCCTCGGCTGGTTTTGAAGTTCCTGAAATGCCGATCAATTTTGAGTTAATATTAATTTAATTATATATATATAAGGCAATTTTTTTAAACCCTTAGGTTAAAGAAGAGTTGAGGGTACAAACATGGGATTAGTCTAAGAGTATAAATAAAGCCAAGACACATTAAGTGCCTGTTTGAGTTAGCGTTCAAGAAGCATATTCACACAAGTTGAGACAAAACTTTTCTTACATACTTACCTCGTACATTATAAATCACATTGGAAAAACAGTTTCCACAGCTAACCCAAATAGACACAATGAGAAATTGGCCTACTGCAACTATCAAAATTATAATTGAAAAAAGAGAACAGCCACAATGTGGTCCAAATACTTTGTGTTTTGGCTAAAGGTAAAAATAGGCTAGGCTAAACTATATTTTACCTAAATAAGCTTAGACTTACAATAGAAATTTAAAGCCTGAACCTATGTCTGAGCTTGTATATAGGCTCTTTTTTTAAGCCTAAGTATGGGCCTTGAAAAGGCATGACAAGGCCTGAAGTTTTTTAAAAATTCTACTTAAAATGTAAGCTTTTAAATAAGCTTAGTGATAATAGTTGTCCAAACAAGTATATATAAGAAAAACTAATTATCTATGAACTAATGAGATGTTTCTAAAATCAACCAAGCATGGTAAGCGACATGTAAAACTATATTTAACCTATTTTCCTCTTTCCATATAAAATGGGATAAACTCCTCTTATGGTATCAAAATAAACTTACAGTAATTATTATGTTTTAACAGACAACGTAAATTAGGAGAAAGAGAGTGAGCGATCGAAGAAAAGAGAGGTAGGGATGAATGATTAATAAATGTAAGGGTTGAGTGTGTGTAATTGACAATAGGATTGGAAACTTAGAATTAAAGTTAAGTTGGCAATTTTATAAACAGTTTATCAAATTATTTAGATTATATTATATTGAATTATATAATCATATAAATTTAAAAACTTAAATAGGCTAGGCATGTACACTAAACCTTATGAAAATATATCTACTCTGTTTATCTATATAGATTTAAGCCTAAGCCTCGTCTATTTAATAAATAGGTTAGGCTGTATGCCCCGTCAAATGCTTAGTTTATTTCCACATATAGTTTTGGCAAATGAAAAAATGAAGCCCAAAGAATAAAAGGATATCTATTTATGGGCTTTTAGTCATCTTGCACAGCCCAATGGAAAGAAGCTATAAGATTATATCCAATGCAAAATGAAGCCCAGACCAATTATATGAACAATTGAACCAACACTTTCTTTTTAAAAAAAATGGCTAGAATGGGAACCCAACGCTGCGTTTTGACCAACCTAGAAGGGTTGTTTTCCCTCCAGAAACCTTTGAAGGATTGTAAAATCCTTTCCAGTTGGGGAATGAGGAAGCACCATGTTGATAAGCTCTTTACTTTATGTGGACCAACACAAATCAATACAACCCATAACTTGAAACCCAAACGTTGCTGAGCTCTGCTCTGCTCTCATCTTTCTTCATAGCTCTGGACCTCACTCCATAGTGCATGGAGACTTGAAACCCTCAAATATTCTACTTGATGCAAACTTTGTGAGCAAGCTTAGTGACTTTGGAATTTGCCGTATATTATCCAATACTGAGACTTTAGGTGGTGATGATGATACTACAGATTGTTGGACTGTTCCAAAGGGCACTCCAGTCTACATGGATCCTGAGTTTCTTGTTTCTTGATTCTTTTAGAGAAGGTGATCTACAGGTGATTAATGAGAAATAAAAGGCTAACTTGCAATTGTTGCCGTGGTCAAATTAAACCTCAATGGAAATGATGCCAGATCCGCATATCGCTGCAGATGGTTTTTCGTATGAAGGTGAAGCTGTACGAGGATGGCTGGATAGTGGTCATGACACGTCACCCATGACAAATGAAAAGCTTGGACACCGTTATGTTGTACCAAATCACACCCTTCGCAGTGCAATCCGAGACTGGTTACAAAATCACTGACCAAGTTTCCTATTCCCACTACGTACTCTTGGTTATTATTTAGCAGTTTTGAGAAGAAATTTTAGCGCACAGATTTTTCTTCCATCAATTTTGTTCCACTGAACCCTGTACCAAAGATGTCTTGTACAGTTTACACCATTATTTGTTTATATATTTTTAGTCATGGCAAAGAAACAACATATAAACTGTTACGAAAATTCATATTAATAATGCTACTAGGAAAACAATATATATATATATATATAATTAAAACAAGATTTACATAAACTTGGTAATCTTCTAAGCTATAGCCATCTCTTTGTTGTGAGCAATCTTAATGATGAAGTCAACCAAATCAATCACATCCCTCATAATTACAGAGTGGAAAATGAAGAAAACCTTTCTTCATTATGAGCTGAAACACCAATATATTCAGAAGTGTTGCAGAGAGCACAGAGTTGCATCCAAATGGCAGGAATTCCCATTTAACAGAAAATCTCCTTTCAACATCAATGGTGAGCCAAAACAAAGTAGAGATTATTAAAAAACTCACAACTCCACAAAATATGTCGATCAATGTGACCAATCTACCGTCATTTAAATAATGAATTGATGATATGATTTGCTCTGAAATATTTGAAACTTGATTAAAAATCACAAATGAAGCCCGAAGAACAATTTCTTTCTTCGTCATGTGGCCTTCATCAGGAGGAAGAGGAGATATATACATGCAGAGATGGATCCAAATACCCAGTTCCAAGATCAGCATTGTTATATATGTTATCAATGCTTTGTTCAAGTCGCGTTCTTGTACATCTGCACGAAAATAAAATATGGAACTATTGATGATAGTAGTATTAATTATTATAAAACTAAGCTCATTAAACTAAAATTAGAAGGTATAGAGGAAAAAATATAAATAACGTACATAAAAAAATTAAATTCAACAGTTTTGAATAATAAATCAAAAGATAAATTTAATCATTACCAATACAAGTAAAGCCGAAAGTAACAAGATCGAGTGATAACATCATTAGCGCCCATCCGACACTGATCCAGTTGTATGCACTGTAAAATGGACGTACAAAAAGGAATAAATTATAAGAACCATTTTCTTTTTCGGGGGAAAAAGGAGGTTGATATAAAATATCACATAACTTATTGATCACGGTTGTAAAAGCTTTTTATAAAGATATAGATCCCAAAAATAGAAAACCTATTTAGTCATAATAATACTTGGTCTGTGGTTGACCTAATTAAGAGGTTATTTAACTAGTTTTTTCACCCTTACTTAACTACTTTTTTTTTTTTTTTTATGGAACCCCAACTTAACTACTAATTTCTTATGAAAATGCCTAAGCCTAAGCATCAATTTTTTTTTTATCAACTTTGTTCTTTGTTTATTTGTGGCCTGGGTTATGCTTTAATTTAGGTCCTCATCATCAAAATAATTTTTAATTAGGACTTTTTACAGAATTTTTCCTAAAATTAGTTATCTCAAAATAATAGGAAAAGAATTGTTTTTGTGCAGTGCAACTACACCTTTCTTGTAAAAAAATTTGTTTTCCAAGACCTTTCTTTGAAAGAAAAAAAAAGTTGTTTTTCAGGTCCTTGTTGCATAAACCGTTTAAGTGTCCCAGGAGTGGTCCTTATTGCATAAACCATTTAACAGCCTATTTGGGTTGGTGGTGACCCAGCCCAAACGTGGCTTTTTTTGAAAAAAAGCACGGTGAAATTGACTTTTGAAAAATTGATAACCCTGCTTGGGCACGATTTTGGAAGCTAATCTTAACAACTTGAATGAAACGGCGAGGGTTTGGCCGTGTGTGGTTTAGCTCAAAATAGGTGTCTTTATATATTTTATGATACAAAATTCTTCTCACATATTCAATTATGTTATACTCCAAGACGCAGAATCATTTAAGATAAGAAAATTCAAAGAAGCGCCTACATCTTTTTTGGATTGAATGTTGGGCTTTTTCCTTTTATTTGATAAGGGTATAATCCCTTAGATAGTTAATATGTTTTTGTTTTTTGGATTTGAATTTATGTTCTTCTCAATCTATTTAAGTAGGAGAAGACAACCATAGTAGAGTATGTTGGTCAACAAGTTTACGTGACTTGCGAATCAGAAACGTTGATTGGGAAATGATAACATTGCGCGCCCATAATATATATATATATGTGTACGTACGTATGTAAGTAGGTTTATTTCCGCAGCAGAAGATGCATGTAGTGAAGTGATGACAAACAAATTAAAGTGATTTGTAATATATATATTTATATATATAATCAGAAACGGGGAATAATGATGAGCGAATGAATGAAAGAAGTTAAAGACAAGTACAAAGGAATAATACCTTGGAAGATGCATCATGTGTGTGTTTATTATGTGCGACGCGCGCCACCTCCGACGAAGCATTGAAGCTGGACATACATATATATTCAGTCATTTAAATCCATCATAATATCAAATGAATCAAAATTAGCCAGTAATGTGTAGATATATATGTATAGAGAGAGAGAGAGAGAGAGAGAGATACCGAGGAGGCGAAGCTGGGAGGTGATGCAAGTGAGAAGAGGTTTTAGTGAGGAACGAGGCTGGTTAGTGCTTGATTAGATATAGTGAAAGGACCACTGTATGTGAAGAAAGTAAACACCGAAAAAAAAGAAAGAAAGGGATCGGGAGAGGATGTAAGTTTCTTCGGAATTTCGAAAGGAGATTGGCATATGACTTTGGAATATCATCTCTCTCTCTCTCTCTCTCTCTCTCTCTCTCTCTCTCTCTCTCTCTCTCTCTCTCTCTCACGCGTGGGCCAGTTTTCCTTGGATAGCAAGTGGGGCCCACAAAAGAGAAAAATGTTCCCTCCCTCCTCTTTTCTTTTTCAACCATAACATCATTTGTGAATGATTCAGATTTCTTTCATAAAATGTTAAATTATAAAAAGAAAAAAATAATTAAATATAAATGAATAAATTTTGATATGAATAATTCAATATTATAATATAGAAAATAAAAATAATATTTTGTATAAAATTAAATATGAATCATTCAAAAGTTGATCTTGTGGTTAGAGGAGGAAGAGGAAGGAATAGGATGAGAAGGTGAGAGGAGAATGTTTAGAGGGAGTTAACAATGTGGTATTTTTGCTCCCTCTCACAAACTCTATGTATATTTTTGCAGTTAAGTAAATATTATGGTGCCAAATGCCCCATTTGACAAAACTTTATTGTTATATTTACACCTTACCCTTAGATTTTTCTTTTATAAATTTTGTTCCCCTGAACCATCTGCCAAAGTTGTCTTATTGTATAGTTTAGACCATTATTTGTTTATTTATCGTTACTCATGGTAAAGAAGCTACATGATATAAACTGTTACGAGAATTCATATTAATAATAATATTGGAAAAGAAGCAGTAATTTAACAGGGTCTAATCCAACCATGCAAATTCAAATAAATTACATAAACATCATTACAAAATGTTAACAGGAGCAATTAGAGGGATATTACGGAGAAAATTGAAGAATCATCATATATTATTGATACAAGAGCAATATGCTCATCCAATATGGTAATCCACTGGGGTTAACCCTAACCATCCCTCACTTGAGGGGTAATAAGTCACTAATCCTAACTCTAGGGATTATGACTAAAGGGAGACTTCTCTCTCTTAACTTGGTGACAAGATTCCACATCCGACACATTCAACACATTGACCAAGACACCCTTTATATAGATTAGAGCATCAACCAACCAACTAACCACCTTAATATATATATGTAACACAACATAATACATACGCCTAATCAAATCTTCTAAACTATCTCTTTTTTATGAACAACCTCAATAATGAAGTCAATCAAATCTATTCCCGCCCTCAAAATAGCAAAGAGTGAAAAATGAAGAAAAGTTTTCTTCACAATTAGCTGAAACACTGATATATATAGTTCATAAGTGTTGCGGAGAGCACAACATTGTAAGCAAGTGAAAAGTGTTCCCAAGTAACCCAATCTGTCTCTTCAACATCAATGGTTATCCATAACAAAGCAGAGATTATTAGAAAGCTCACAGCTCCGCAAACTAGGTTGAAGAATATAAACAATCTACCATAATCTGAATTGGAGATTGATGATATAATTTGCTCTGAAATATCTGAAGCATGATTAAAGATCACAAATGAAGCACGAAGAATGCGTTTTGTCTTCTTCAATTGACCTTCATCAGGGGGAGATATATACGTGCACATAGAGATCCAAATACCCAGTTCTAAGATCAACATTGTCATATATGTTATCAATGCTTTGCTAAAGTTATGTTCTTGTACATCTGCCACAAAATAAAATATAGAACTATAGAGTATAATAATTATAATTATAGATAATTAGAAATAATCTCAATAAATTAAAATTATACGCTATGAATAACGGGCCTTAAAAAATTAAGTTCAATAATTTGGATGATAAACCATATCAACATAGAAATAACTCCTTGGATGATGGTAATGAAGAGGTTGCATCACCTTTGCTGCCACAGTGGCCAAACCCTGAAGCTTTGTTTTCACCTCAGTTGAGGTCTCAGTCTGTTACAATGGGATAGAATAATAGGGAAAAGCTTGAGTTACTTCCCAGAGCAAGGTCTGCCATGTCTGGGAATGAAGGGAGAACAGTGACCTTTTCTTTTCCAGACACTGAAAGGTTTTCTAGTCCAAGTGACATATACAGAAATTAGTACTGATGGGTCAGAGTTAAGAAAGAGTCCTTCAGTTTTCTCGACATGTTCTGAAACTGGTGCTATTGAAGCAGCATTGACTCCAAAATTGATTTATGAGGGGAGTAAGTTTGTAATAGACTCAAGTGAATTTTCTCCAGTTATAGCTAATCTCCATCGTTCATCTCTTCCTAGTGTACTGGTACTTCCTAATGTAACTTGTTTCCATCAAATATTTGTTTGTTGTAGAGATTGTGCATTGCATTGATATATGAAGGAAACAGTCTGAGACTTTTTATCTGATTGAACACTGACAGGATGGAGGAATAATGGATGACACTCTCTACTATCAACTTGAAGTAGCCATGTCTGAAGCTGAGAATGCTAGACGGGAAGCCTTTCAAGAAACACTTAAGCGTGGGAAGGTTGAAAAAGATGCACTTAGAGCTATGCGGAGAGTGAGTTTTTTTTTCCTTTTGTTTTGTTGATTGCTTCAGGTTAATTATGTGTATAGTTAACTGTTCATGGATATGCTCTTTTGCTTATACTAATAAATTGACAGGCTAAAGCCTCTGAAAGCTTATATAAAGATGTACTCAAACAAAGGAAACAGCTCGAGGAAGCACTAGAAAGGAAAGAGAAGAAATTGAAGGGATGAAGAGCGAGAGAGACAAAGTTAAGGAAGACCTTAGACTTGCCTTAAATCAAAGCTGTCTTTGGAGAATCAAATTTAATCATCTGAATTCATGGTAAGGGAATTACAACAGAAGATTCTATCTGCTGTGGATCTGTTGACAAAATACAAGAAAGAAAGAGATGAGTTACAGATGCAGCGTGATGATGCATGGAAGGAGGCCGAGGAGTTGAGGAAAAAACAAGGACAGGTTTCAAGAATACATGGGCCTGAGTCTTTTTCAGAGTTCTCTTTTCAAGAGATTGAACAAGCAACAAGGAACTTCAATTCTTCCCTAAAGATTGGAGAAGGGGGATATGGAAATATATATAAAGGTACCTTGCACCAAACCGAAGTGGCCATAAAGATGTTGCATGCAGACAACTCCTCTCAAGGACCTGCAGATGTTCAACAGGAGGTATGATGAATCATTTTTGAAACCATGTTTTGAATTTGTAGGACAAACTCATGAATACACAAATAAATCACAAATTAGAGTACATGAATTTTCCTACATCAATAGCGGAAGACTTATAAGAATTACCTCTCGCCATTGCTAAGCTTTGATCGAATGGAGAACTCATGAATCCTGATGAAAGAGAGCTGCAAAAGAATTAAAGACAGGATATGATTGTCATGTCTCTTTCTGATTGGCTGTGGGGCACAGCGATGACAACTGGATTAAGAGCCGTCGCCAGTCAGGGAACCTCAAAATGAGCATATTAGGTTTTTCCTTGTACGCTCAATTTAGACGGCTAAAACCTTATTGTGTATTTTCCACCATAAAAAAAACCACATTAATAGCCAATAACCCTAATCATGAATTGGGCCTAAATCTGACTAACGGGCCACACTCTGGATATTTTAATTAATTACCTAATTAATAACTAATAATAATTATAATATATATTAAAATATCTAACATTCTCCTACTTGGCCCATAACTAACGTCAGTTGCCCTATTCAGATTAATTAAGGCTATGCTGCAAGAATCATGGCGATAAGTCCCCTTAAGTCGAGTATTATCTTCCATTATTACATAGTAACACCCTTACTTAATGGGTTAAAACTTTATGAATAAACCTTAAATGTTTATTCGGTTCCTTTTTGAATGTTTGTCAATCTCGATAACTAGGTACCAATATAAGACAACAAACTCCAACTTGAATTTCATCATTTATCAATACCTTATTTAGATCACTCAATGTGATCCAAGTCACAAATAAGGTATTTGATCCTTCAATGTCTCTAAATGCATGCAGTTCATTTAAGGATTTATACTTTATGTGTTTATGACCTATTAACTTTATGGTCACACAACACCCTTAATGGGTTTAAATTAATTTAAAATCACATGATGAAATTCTTCAACCGGCAATTTTATAACTTACCTCCAAGAATGACTAGATTAAGCAATTTATGGTGGAACTAAGCAATCAGTGACTACTTAGCAATCTTGTACTCCTCCATAATGCAATTTGTTCAGTAAACGTAAAGATGCATCAGAATGTTAACCATTTTATAGCTAACACATCATACTAAACTAAACAAATCTAATCATTCTCCTATATGTAGAGCATGAGACTCGACGTACATTTTATAATGTACTTCATGACTTGCAGCTTTTCAATTATTATTCAAGCAAGAATATGCTTGATAATCCTCCCAAAGTTTCCTTGTAATGACATTGCCAGTTTGTGTACACATTCAAGCAAGCCTGCACCTATGAAACTGGATTAGAAGGAATACAACGATATATATATTAGAGACATGTGGGCATTCTAATTGTATTTTCATAACAACTACCATCAATCCATAAATATTCAAATACATGTGATCATAGGTTTCTTATGATATTCTCAAGTATTTTGAGAACAATTTCCTTATGTATTCTAATAGAATACTATAATTAACCTAGTCCTGTCACAAATTTGAACAATGATGATTTTGTTACATGTAACACTTTATGTCAAAATTCACAAGCATTGAGTAAATCATCATTTTGTTCAATATAGATGATTCAACTCCCACTAATCTAGTGATATAAATAGTATTATGATGCTTTCAACATTATCATGTATGTGATTGCATCATAACACATTATTCACCACTAATGTGAAATATGCGTGTGAGGACAGTTTCTCAATTTTGCTAACTGAATGCTCCTCATAATTTATGTGGCCTTTCTTTTAATTCACACACATCTCTCCTTGTTACTATAATGGAAAGATGCTAATGGAATTTAGGGTCGCTCTCATTGTTTATGCTCTAGTCAGATTACTTAAAATACATGATGTATAGTTGGTAGCAATTGCCAAATTTAAATTGTCATTTGGTCTTAACCCAATCTGCTAATAGATTGAAGTTGTATAATAAGAGCATCATCTATCAATTTAGAATATCCCTTGCTTGTTTCGGGATATTTTTCCTAATAATTGATAGAGTCCTTAATGTTGATGCTTCTTATTTCAAGCTTGACCAATTGAGAATTTTAGAACTTCATTATGTTTCACATCTACCTCAAGGAGAAGAGTATCATGTAAAACCAATGTTCCATCATGATTAGAGGTTACAATATGTTATATGTGATCATCTTGAATGAGTTTGACCACTCCCACTAATCATACCATTTCTTAATAATTTGGCATTCCAAAATTACTACACAACTTCTAAAATGGAAAGGATAGCTTAATAGAATTCCCAAGATCTCTTTGCATCTTTACCAAAATATGCAGTCTTAATCTTTAGGATGTTTTCCATCCACACTCTTACATTTATAAGACAATTCTATATAAAATGAGCTTCCAACTTTCAAAATTTTTTTTAAAAGGGTTTAAACATGATTTTGTTGGAAACTCATCTAAGATATAAGGTTGTCTTGAGTGTATTCTTTAAGAGGAAAACATATAGGCTAAATTACTATCCTTAACCATGTACCCATCATGTCATCCATCTCTTCTAATTGACTTCAATATATTAATCTGTTTACCAGATTAAATTACCCACTTCTACTTTATATTCTCTAAAAGTGTCAAATGACACTACTTAATTATAAAGCAAAAGATGTTCAGGTATTTGAAGAGTCAACTAAATCAGGATGAACTATTTCATCTGTTAGAACAAAACCAATGGCAAGTGTATATCCACTACTACCTCCAATCAAGCCACTAATCATAGACAGATTAAACTTGATATATCTATTGCTTTATGGCTTTAGGGTTGGTAGCTTAATGACCTTCATTTAAAATCTCATGTTTTTCTAAAAAGGAGCAAAACTTATATAAACACATTTACAATGAATACTTAATGTTCATACATGTATTCATGAAAATGAGTAATAAATCACGAGATAATAAACAAAAGATCTATTCCACCAAGATTAATGGAGACATCTTACCATATGATGGAGAACCACTTAATAGTCAACAAAACAATGCAATAACATTTATGAGAATTTCTAAATATGTCCTTCAGCCCATCAATAACCATTGACTTTGTTCCATTCTTTATGTACTTATAATATCCAGCTTTTAACTGAGATTACTTTATTGAAATAATAATGTTATCTCATTTCTCAAGCTAATATTATAAATATCAGAACTTTCTTAATGTCAATTTTGTCCTAATGGCAGAAGTTCTCCTTATAAGCTTAATTGTCTCTAATAGATTATATCAAACTAAATAATTGAATAGATAACAATCATGCTGCAAAGTCAAAATCAAAATTAAATCATACTTACAAAATTGCTATAAGAGGCAAGCAACCATCGCATATAGGTGTATGTTTACCAATGTAAATCATACAATTATAAATTTGTATAACTATAGTCCAACTGTGGGTAAAGACATTAGCATAGCATGAATTTATCTCAAATTGATGAAACTGGAATGCATTTATATCCCCTAATACCTGTGGGCTACTTAGAGAATATAATGTTGTTCCATTTCAGCCTAATTAAACCTATGATTATAGTTATCTACCTGTGGGCAAAGATTAATTATAACCATACATTTAATTACAATTGATGTCTTTAAATCTTTGAGTGATGTATTTTGTTCATTAGAACAAATTAGAGTGTATGTGCCTAGTGAGGATGCTGTGGCTACTCCTCGATTCTATGTGGCTACTCCTCGATTCTACATACTCATCACAAAGACATCACATCATTGTGTATACTAATTGTACATATGATCATAATTTGATATGGTAAAACCTTATGTGATTACCTATGCATACAATATTCGTATAAGGATGCTGTAGCTATTCCTTAAACAAAATATGTATGCTAATCACTAATATCAAATATATACAATTTAAATGTCAAATATGTATACACAATGTCAATGGGAATCCTAAATAATTAATTTAATCAACTTCTGAAGATTAATATTTTAAATCCATATATGATTATTTATGCATGTTGTAAGAGGGCGCTGTAGGTACCACTCTAGCATGCAACTTAATCATAAATATTAATCATATGCACTTAAATTCTGTATATGCACGACTTTATGGAGGATTTAACCAATTAATTTAATTAACATAAGTGACTAAATACAATCCTCCCACTTTGATTAAATTAATATTACCCATTAAATAGAGTTGATATTTTAAAACATAAAAGTGATTATCTATACATACAACAGAGGATGTTATGGCTAAGCCTCTAGATGCATGTTAATCACAAATACCAACCTTGTGCATTTAAATTCCAAATATGCACAAAACTTTAATGAGAATTTATTTAATAGATTGATTTAATCAACAAAATGTGACTAAATAATCAAGAAAAAATAAATTCTCCCACTATTTTTTGCATCCAAATTAAATCTAATATATGCACTTCTTGATGGAGGGATTAATTAATTAATTTGCTCAACAAGGTTCCTAGATAATTAATTAGAAACTCTCCCAATGTTTTATGTGTCCAAAAAATTGTTTAAAGAATTAATTTTGGCATATTTCAATTTAAATTAAGTTTTGCAAAAATTAGAATAGTTAGATAATTGCCCAAAATGAATTATCGAAATATTTAGGCAATTAAGTAACATGTCAAAATGATTTTTGCAAATCTTCCAGAATATGAAAAATGCCAAAGTTAACCCCTTTTCTTAATTTAAACAATTAGATGTGACATTATAAAAAATATACATAAAACAGAAGCTAATTTGATTAAACAGTGAAGAAAAACGCTTAATTAGCCCATTAAAGTTTTTCTGGAAATTTAAAATCCATAGTCCAAAAAAGTAAAAAACAAAACAGGGCCCATAATGTTGCAAAAGCTTCACTATCAATTAAATTTTAAAAAAAAAGTCCAGAAATGCAACTACTGTTCCAAAAAAAAAAGTCCAAAATCCTATTTCTTTTCGACCCAGATATGTAGATCAGCCCAGAATGAAATAAAAATAAAACTGACAAAATGGATCAAGCCCGAAAACACGTCCCAAATTTTTTTTTTTTGCGAGCCCAGAGAGGCCTTTGGCCCAGAAGCGCCTGGCCCTTCTCCAGAATAAGTGAAACGTGCATTTCACTGGGCCAAGCAAAACGACGCCGTTTGGCTAGGGAAAGAGGAGCCATCCTAATGACTCGAAACGACGACGTTTTGACTGAGTCAAAATGACATCGTTTCGGTCATCTCCCTCACCTGGTTCCAAAAGCCTACCTGACCCACCAGCCCGAGATCGACCCGAAAGGTCGCCCCGACCCGCGAACTCAGGCGATGCTTTCAGCAAGTCGGAGAGCTCCGACGATCGCGATTTCGATGGCAATGATCTCGAAGAGCAAGAACAAAACACGATCTGAAACTCTTATTCGCATAATCTCTCAAAATCTCTACATAGAATTGAAAACAAAAACTGAAACCAAACGAATCGATTTTTTTTATTTTCGAAATCTTTGATTTACCGATGAAGGACGCGATAGTTTCATCGAAGAAATGAAGCGTTCTTCTCTTGTTTCTCTTGCCAACAAGATAATCAAAAACAAAATATGAGTTTTAAATCAAGATCTCAAATTCTTTCACTCTCAATGTGAAAACGGCGACGACGATGATCTCTAAAACAACTTGGAAACCCAACGCACATAACAATTTAACATATATGCATAAAAATCGAACGATGATTCAAGATGCAAAGCCAGATGGAGGTGTTTCGGTTTTCCGATGACAGAGGCGGCGCGCATCATCGAAGAACTACAACGTCCTTCTCTCATCCCTTTACCAGACAGAATTCAAATGCAAACTTGAAACGCAGAACCAAAAGTTATTCTCAAACATACAGTCAATAATAAATTGGGAACATTGAGCATGTATTCAAGAACAATTTCAAGAAAACGTAAATTCTTGATGAAATCTTAAAACCCAGATTTGAAAATAGGCAGAACATATATTCGGATCCCTTAATAAACCCAACACGGTCCTCTCATCTCATAATCCGAAAATCATATAAGCAAATAAAAATTCGATATCTTTGATCTAAGATGGAACCTTGTAAAAATTACTACAGTAAACTCATTAATTCCATATTTAGATCATTCCGATCAAAGAATAAAAGGAAGAGGATCAGAGAGCGTGGCTCTGATACCACATGTAGGACAAAACTCATGAATACACAAATAAATCACAAATTAGAGTACATGAATTTTCCTACATCAATAGCGGAAGACTTATAAGAATTACCTCTCGCCATTGCTAAGCTTTGATTGAATGGAGAACTCATGAATCCTGATGAAAGAGAGTTGCAAAAGAATTAAAGATAGGATATGATTGTCAGGTCTCTTTCTGACTGGCTGTGGGGCACAGTGATGGCAACTAGATTAAGAGCCGTCACCAGTCAGGGAACCTCAAAATGAGCAGATTAGGTTTTTCCTAGTACGCTCAATTTAGACGGCTAAAACCTTATTGTGTATTTTCCACCATCAGAAAAACCACATTAATAGCCAATAACCCTACTCATGAATTGGGCCTAAATCTGACTAACGGGCCACACTCTGGATATTTTAATTAATTACCTAATTAATAACTAATAATAATTAGCATAATATATATATTAAAATATCTAACAGAAATATCTAAAGCTGGTTTTTGGTAGCCTTTTAAGTTGATCCTACTTTTTATTCTGAACCAGGTTAATGTGTTAAGTAAGTTAAGACATCCTAACCTTATTACACTCATAGGAGCCTGCCCAGAATCCTAGACTCTTGTCTACGAGTATCTACCAAATGGAAGCCTTGAAGATCGGCTCAATTGCAAGGATAACACAGCTTCACTTTCATGGCAAACTTGAATCTCGATTGCTGCTGAGCTCTGCTCTACTCTCATCTTCCTTCATAGCTCTAGACCTCAATCCATAGTGCATGGAGATTTGAAACCCTCAAATATTCTACTCGATGCAAACTTTGTGAGCAAGCTTGGTGACTCTGGAATTCGCCGTATATTATCCAATACTAAAACTTCAGGTGGTGGTGGTGATACTACAGATTGTTGGACTGTTCCAAAGGGCAGTCCAGTCTACGTGAGTTTCTTGTTTTTGGGGTTCTAGCGCCAAAATCAGATGTTTATTCATTTGGTATCATATTATTAAGATTGTTGACTGGGAGACCAGCCTTGAGCATAACAAAGGAAGTTCAATACGCATTAGATACTGGAAAGTTTAAATCTCTCTTGGATCCTTTGGCTGGAGATTGTCCATTTGTGCAAGCTGAACAGTTGGCTCATTTGGCTCTAAGGTGTTGTGAGTTGAATCGAAAGAATCGGCCAGATCTTTGTTCAGATGTCTGGAAAATACTGGAAGCAATGAGTGTGTTTTATGGAGGCAAAAGTTCCTTTAAACTGAGTTATCAAGGGTCTGACCAACCTCCTTCGTATTTTATTTGTCCAATCTTTCAGGTAACTTTTTTCATTTTTCACTTTGACAGCGTGAATCATCGTAAGCTTGAGGTTGCTTTAAAGCTGATGAATGAGACATAAAAAGCTAACCTGCAAATGTTGGCATGGTGAAACCTTTTGCAGGAAATGATGGTAGATCCGCATATTGCAGCAGATGGTATTTCTTATGAAGGTGAGGCTGTACGAGGATGGCTGCATAGCGGCCATGACACGTCACCTATGACAAATGAAAAGTTTGGGTATCCTTATATTGTACCAAACCACACCCTCCGCAGTGCAATTTGGGACTGGCGACAAAATCACTGAGCAAGTTTCCTATTCCCACACTCTTGTTTTTATATTTAGCAGTTTTGAAGAGAAAGTTCAGTACATAGATATTTCTTCTATCAATTTTGTTCCATTGAACCATGTGCCAAACCTGCCATGTACAGTTTTGACCATGATTTGTTTATATATTTTCATTCATGGTAAAGAAGCATGATATAAACTAAATTCATATTAATAATGATGTTAAAAAAGAAGCAATAATTTTATCAAATGTTCCGAAGGTCCTTTGTGATCAAAGTTTTGAAAGAAGAAACTCTTGATCAAATTTGAAAAAAACAAAAAAACAAAAAAAATACTTTAACAGGTCTAATCCAACCATGCAAATATATATGAATAGATTAAATAAACACCATCATTTAATAATCATAAAAAAAAACATAATATATATAACAATAACGTATAGAAGTGAAATAGAAGAGAACATGAGAGGAGAGAATTTCTTTATTCAACAATGAGCTAGTAAGAATACACGTGTAGGCTCGTCTTAATCTTCTAAGCTAACTCTCCCTTTAATTTGTTATGAACCATCTTAATAATGAAGTCAATCAAATCTATTACATCCCTCATAATAGCAAAGAGTGGAAAATGAAGCAAAGTTTTCTCCACAATTAGCTGAAACACTGATGTATTCATAAGTATTGTAGAGAGTACTGCGTTGCATCCAAATGGAAATAATTCTCATTTCACACAATGACTCCCTTCAACATCAATGGTCAACCAAAACAAAGCAGCGATTATTAAAAAACTCACAATTCCACAAAATATGTTGATGAATGTGACAGATCTGCCATCATTTAAATAATGGATTGATGATATAATTTGCTCTGAAATATTTGAAACTTGATTAAAAATCACAAATGAAGCACGAAGGACAAGTTTTGTCTTCTTCAAGTAGCCTTCACGAGGAGATACATACATGCACAGAGGGATCCAAATACTCAGTTCTAAGATCAATATTGTCATATATATTATCAAATATCAATGCTCTGTTGAAGTTATGTTCTTGTACATCTGCAAACAAAATAAAATATATAAATATGGATGATATTAATTACTACCTCATTTCTAAATATAAGACCAAATTGATTTTCTTTAGACAAAATAAGGAAGTTAATTAAATTACTTTAAAGTATTTTTATTTTTATTTTTTTATCTCCAAATTAATTTGTTTGACTCATAAAAGATATATGATCTAATGATGCACAGCATATGATATGATTAAGTAATTTATTTAGCTTCCTTAATCTCTCTAAAAATAGCCAACTAGATCTTATATTTAGGACTAGAAGGAGTATAATTTTAAAACTAAACTTGTTGAATTAAAATTAAGTTCAATAATTTTGAATAATAAATCAAAAGATAAATTACCGATACAGGGAAAGCCGAAGGTAACAAGACCGAATGATAAGATCATTAGTGCCCATCCGACAATGATCCAGTTGTATGCACTGTAAAATGAATAAATTAAAACAAATATATAGTTTTTTAGGAAAAAACACGTTGATGCAAAATATCACATCGCTTATTGATCACGTAGGTAAAAACATTTAAAGATATGGATCCCAAAAATAACAAGACCATTTATTCATTATAATACTTGATACTCCCTCTCGGTCCTAATTATAACATAAAGTTGATTTTTTTTTGGAGAAATTAAGGAAGCTAATTAAATTATTTTAGAGTATTTATATTTTTATTTTTTTCTCCGAACTAATTAGTTTGACTAATAAACTAATATATAATCTAAGGATATATAACATATGATATGATTAAGTAGCTTATTTAGCTTCCTTAATCTCTTCAAAAAAAAAAAAAAGAGCCAACTCTATTTTATATTTAGGACTGGAGGTAGTATGTGGTTTGCCTAATTAAGAGTTTATTTAGTACTTTTTCCCGCCAACTTAACTACTAATTCCTTATAAAAATTCACAAGAAATTTAATTTCCCCCCCCCCCCAACTCTGTTCTCTTTTTTACCCTCGCTTATGGTGCCTTAGCCCAGATCTAATTAACCGAGTATGTGACTGGGTGAAGTGAGCTAATTGAGCCCAGTTATTTTTTAAATTGTTAAAAATCTTGACTCATTTTATAATTTTGTATTAGGATTCTTATCTTAACATCTTACGTGATTGACTGATTGGGCCACCCATTTTGATTTGTTTTCCAGATATCTAATCAGAAAACAAAAATGGATTTGGAAGGTGGAATATGAAAAAGAAAAACAAGGAAGCACAGTCAGTGAGGACAACTTTTTTTTTTTTTTTTGGAAAAATGACACCTAGGTCCTAAACAATAGAAAAAATATCAAAAAATCCCTTTAAAAAGTCAATAGTCAGAAAATCCCTAGGGATTTTTCTGACATGAATTCCCAATGACCATTTACAAAAGTAACCCCCAAGCAATTTAACCACTGTCATTGTTTATAACATGTTATGTTATGTTTATAACATCGTAAGTCATATTAACAATATAGTCAGTTACGGCTACAACATGTATATAAAATGTGTGATTGTGTCGCGTTTACAACCTCTTCAGTTATGTTTACAACTCATTAAATATAGCACAATATGTTGTAAATATAACTGACTATGTTGTTAATATGACTTACGATGTTGTAAAAATAGCATAACATGTTATAAACAATGACAGTGGTTAAATTGCTTGAGGGTTATTTTTGTAAATGAACATTGGGAATTTATGTCAAGGGACTTTTCAGACCATTAACTTTTTAAAGGGACTTTTTTTATATTTTTTCTGTTACTTGGGACCTAGGTGTCATTTTCCCTTTTTTTTTTTGGTCACCGGCTCAATATTTGATTGACTTGTTGAAAAATTATTTATTATTTTAATTTCCATTTTAAAATTTAAAATATCGATGACTCCCATTTTATTTTTTCCCTTCATTTTAGATGCAATTATAATTATTATTTGTAAAAAAACTTAATTTTTGTATATTATTAAGTAAATCATAAATTTCGTTACAATATAACTCGGTTCCTCTCTATGTTGACGCTTTAGGCATATTAATCTGTCTTTTTTAAACTTCAGTTAAATACTCTGAAAAAAAATTCAATTAAACACATTCAGATGCCAAATATAAGAAATGTGGTGTACTCCCTCCATTCAAAAATAATTTTTTAAATATTTATTATTAATTTTATGATAGAATATAGAATAAATACTTTTTTGATAAATGTAGAATACAATGTTCTCACTACCCTTTTAGTTTAATTTATCTTAATCACACATCTCCCATCTACTTTAAAAATAAACAATTTAGTTTAATTCATTAATTCTGTAAGAAATATTCTGAAAAGACTCTAAAAATATTTATTTTAATCAAAATTTATATGAAACAAATTTCATTGACTAATGTGCCCTTCGTTCTAATAAATGTCGTCTAATTTCTATTATTGTATTCATGATTGAAAAAAAGAAAATAAAATAAATGGATTTTTTATATATTATTTATTCTATGATAAAATATTTTTATTAGTATTGTGAACACTTTAAAATTATTTTTCGTGATTTAATTAGATAAAATTATATTAAGTATACAAGCGTAATTAAATACTAAGTACTCTTCCATGAGATACTGTATTGTTAAAATTAAATGAAAATTTCAAAAGACTAAATTGTTATGATATTTATGTCTTTTTATCCCTTCCCCTTGCC